>VZTA01001990.1:13922-28306 GCA_013398855.1 Mohoua ochrocephala
CTGATTTTATGTTTTATGGCTTATCTCCAAAAAACTCCAAGGAAAAAACCACAGCTCCGAGAAATCCTTGGTGAGATTTCGTGTGCGCTCAACAGATTTTTTTTTTTCCATGTATTTTTTTTTTTTCAATCACTGAGAGAAACCCCTCAACCCCTCAATATTATTTCAATATTTGTTTGCTGAAGATATTGCTGTAGTTCCCAGGAGAAGAATTTCTAGTGAAGTATCCCAGTGGTGAAAATTGCTGTCTTGGTACTTAATAAAAGTGTTGACTTATTCATTTTTACTTTTTAGCTTCTTAAATACTCAGATGAGTCCTGCTTTTAAATGTGCTGGACATGCTGGAGTGGGGAGTGGAATCTACACAATCTGTCACCCTCTGTGGTTATTTATATCACTGTTAGCTAATTAATATTATTTTAGCTGCTTTGTTCATGTGTTGGGTTGGGTTTTTTTTGGTGGGTTTTGGTTTTGGGTTTTTTTGGGTGGGGGTGGTAAGAAGTAAATTCCCCTGTAATAAAGGATCACATTATTGCCTTCATGCCATGCAATATATTCCCTGCAATTTTTTTTTTCTGATTACTCATGTGGCTATTGTGAGCATGAGGTTTAATTGCAAATATAGAGGAATACCCCAATATATTATATTTACATAAAATAAATGCATCAAAACATCTCAGTTAAATGAATGGTCTGTTGTAGGATAAGTTATATATTAAGGTTGTTTTCCAGCAGCTTAAAATTTTTTGTAGAGTTTATTTATTCCATAAAATTGAAGTTGCAAGGAAAGGGTCTTCTGCTTTCTTGCCTTTCCTTTTTTTTTTGGCTAAGCTTAAAAATCCCAGCTGTCATGCTGAGGTAAACACTACCAAATATATTTTAGAACACAGTGCAATTTTCTCTGTCCCTTTACTGTATTGACTTTTGTAGAGGGAAAAAAAACCAGAAAAAGCCTACACAGGACACAGCTAAATATCTGGTAATTTAAAAACAAACAAACAAAAAATAAGAGGGAAAAGACATATGGTCAAGAGGAGAGCTTTTGGAAGCACAAGGTGCTGACCTCAGATTGCTCCCACTGAAAGTGCAATTATTGACTTCAGTGAATGCTGAGTGATGTCAGCAGTCATACAGCTCATTTATTTTTATTTTTCGAGTCTATTTTTCTTTTTTTTTTTTTACTTTAAGAACTCTTGCTGCCTGCTGGAATAAAGAAACATAAAATTGCATTTGAAAATCAGGTAGATGGGGTGAACTGAGAGATGCTGCAGCTAAAACCTGACGTGAACCTCAGGTCATGTGAGCTCCAAATTCTGCTGCAGGTGATGGGGACACAACCTGGCCCTGTCACGCTGTAGGCCATAAAAAGCAGCTATTTACAAGCCAAGTGTGTTTCTTTTGGTTGACTGCACCAAAACCTTTCTGTAAGGACCTCCTCAGCTTTATCACTGAAGTCACATGGGCCAAATTTTGTCTCAGTCAAATAAATTTGGTGTTTTGTGGCTGTCAAACGGAGCTCAAGTGGAGCACTTTGGAATAATTTGTGGACAAGCAGAAGTCCCGTGTCCTGGTTTTAAAATGATGTGTATTTCAAAGATTAAATCTCACGAAGGTCAGAGGAGATGCTAACTCATTCATGGCTACAAAAAAACTTTTCATTTGTGGCTACAAAGAACTTTCAGCTCTCCAAGGGTTTGAAATTCTGGTTTGTTTTTCAAAAATGGTATAGCAAACCCCACATTTAGAACCCTCATTCCAGGCTATATTGAGTTATTGCCTTGCCAAATGGCCATCCTTAATGGCTCATGTGTTTCTCTGCACAGCTAAGAGCAGCTTGGACACTCTTAATTACACACATTTGTTATTTACACTCCAGTCAGCAGTTCAGAGGTCCGCAGAAATATCCTGAATACACATATTTGTAAAAGACTGGTAACATTTCTATATTTTCTAGCAGTTAAATGCTGTAAATTCACCACTGTCCCTTTTTCCTTCTTATATCTGCATGTTGTCCCTTTTCACCAACATAACAGTCTTTTACAGTAGGCTTATGGGTCCTTCACTTTCAAAAAAACACTCTTTTCACTCGTTTTATATACAAACCATCACCAAACTTCTTTTAGGCCTTCATTTAAACTTCATTTCTCAGCAAACCCATTCAAACCTCGCTTTCCAGGCTTTGCATTTCACGTCGTAATTCTCTGAATCTTTTCCAAACTGTTCAATCTTTTTTTTTTTTTTTTTCTCCCCCAATCGTATCTTTTCCTTGCAGTGAGGCTGGTCTCAACACACGGTCACACACTGAGCTTAAAAAAAAAAAGATTGTTTCCTTCTTGTACAATTTTTTGTCCTTGCTTATCCCTCAGACTGGGCAGAGTTTGCCCCTCTGGGCTCGGAGGATAATGGCTGTAGCTGTGCTCTGCAGGCAGCCCAATCCACAGGTCTGCTGCAGGGTCAGTTTGCTGCTGGAGACGGTTTCCTACCTTTGGAGGAGACATAATGCACCTCGTGTAAAACTCCAGGCGATCCAAATTCGTCGGGGTATTATTTGCTGCCTCACAGTTGCTCCTGCTTGTTTCGATATTGGCGTTGCTATCTTTTTTTTTTCTTTTTTTTTCTTATTTTTCCCTCTTTTATTTATTTTTCTTTTTTTGTCCCTTTCAGAATCACTGCTGAAGATGCTGGGTGATTTTTACCAGTGTCAGGTTTCCTTGGTGCTTCTTTCCACGGCCCTTATTGATCAGGCAATTGGATGCCCTGCTCCAACAGACGGCTGCCAATGAGCCACTACTCGCCTCTGTTGAGCCACGTTTTATTCTTCCAGGGGGATAAATCAACAATTTTATTTCAAAAGTGATTGCTGAGCTCTGTCATTAGTCCTTCAAACTATCTTAATACTGGACTGTTTTCTTTTTTATCATATTATTGCCCATTGCTATGCAGGAAATTCCTGAGTGGTGTTGAAGGATATTTTGATTTTCCGTAGAGAAACTAGATTTTACAAAACCTGCTTGCTAGCAAAAAAAAGTTGGTTCTCATTATCTACACTGCTATTCTTTCAGTTTCTACCCATGATTTTATGAGGTGTCAGTCTTCCCTGCTTTTTTCTCTTGGAATGGTCAGTTCCGAGATCTCCTCAGAGCATGATCATGCCTTTTCATCAAACGTGTGGTTTTTTGGTCTAAAGTCACACAGACCTTCATAAAGAAATAAAGGACAGGTCATATTCCTAATTTTTATAATATCTGATTTTTAAAATCTGAAATTAATGCAATATTAATGCCTGCTTAATGTACTATTCATTAATACAAATGAATTTTCATTATGCATTAATTTAATTATTGCCTCAGGAAGTCGTAGCTGATACTTCTGTGCCTGGAGGGGCACAATTCTATTCGATTCAAACTTCACCCCTCCAGGTGGACTTACAGAATTTTCTGCACAACTTCTCTAAGACACAACTGCTCTGTGTAAGGTGCATATCCTGTGCAGGTTCTGAGCACCCAGATCTTCTGAGGAAACTGCAGCCACGGGCTCAAAAAACCACACTTGTGATTCCTAAGCAAGGGAAAAATGCCCCATAATGCAAAATTGTCTCCTTTACTTCTGTAGAAGAGTGGAGTTAGCTGGTAAAAAAACCTATCAGCTTTGTTTTTCATAGAATCATGGAATCACAGAGTGGTTTGGGTTGGAAGGGGCCTTGAAGAGCATCTCATTCCAACCCCCTTGCTGAGTTTTCTGGTTTTCTTTTATTAAAATAAAAAAGTAATTACAAAAAAAAGTAATTAAAATTCATTTTTGCTCTGATTGGCTGCAGAATGGAAAATACTTAATGCCTTCAAGAAACTTTTCAGTGTCATGCTCCCTGCTTTATCAGGTCCTAATAATAATCTTTGTTAACAGCTCAAAATTGCTGCTGTAAATTTTGATTATTGTTATTTGCACGATATAAGCCATGTATGTTTTTATTCAATGACCCCATGCAGAGGGATCTTTTCCTCCACATTCTTCCTTGAGGAAAAAGATTAAATATACTTCATAAGTATATGAAGTATATTTAATATATATTTAGTATATTCCTTTTTCTTCCTGAGGGTTTTGAGTGCTCCAATGAGCATCTGAAAATGAAGGCTGTTCTGTGCACATGAGTTGAGTGGAATTCATTCCCTTGCCATTCACCACCCCAAAACTGAGGCATTTGTCAGCCCTGAAATTTGTTTTCGGAGGATGGATGTTGTGAACACAGCATCAGCTATTCCAAGTGCTTATAAATAATTGCATCTTGTGTTTCTTATTGTGTTTCAGTGGAAAACAGACTGAAATCCGTATCCACCGGCTTGGGCTTAGGCGTTTAAAATTACATCCTACATCCCTTCAGCCTGAAAACTTTATATTTCCAGCCAAAGAGAAACAGATAACGAAGAAGGCCAGGGCAGGAGAAAGTAGCAGCAGAAAATACCTATTAATATTTAAAACTCCTTGTTACCAAAGATAGGCTTTTTTCCCCTAGTGTTTTATCAGGGCCCAAATACCGCAAGACAAATGTTTATTCCTAAGTGAAATATTGCAATTGAAGCATTCCGTGGTACATTTACTTTTTCATGTGTGTGCATACACGCATATTTTCTAGTTCAGGATTTCACTACTGGCCTCTGACAAGGCTTTTTGGGTTGTTTTTTTTGTTTTGCCACAGTTGATGTTAGCAGTTTAGCAGGATTTAACAGGGTGTAGCACAGTCGCTGACTGTGTAGGAGGCAGAGAGTTGTATACAAAAATGATAAAACCTGGGATAAATGAGGGGTGTCATGGATTGTGTCCCGGGCAACGTTCTGTGCTAGACAAATTTTCAAAGGGCAAAACATATGGGAAAAACGTGATTTCAAAAGAAGAGCTTCGTTAATCACATTTATGTGCGCAGGTCGATGGTTACGTTACACTTGTTCAAAATTCTGGCGTGCCAAGAAGGGGAACCCTCAAGGGGCTGATCAAGGCCAAGAAGGATCTCACAGAGAACCACTGGAAGCAGAAATTTCTGTATTTCCTCCTCTGGAGGTTTCCCTGTCCTCTTTGTGCTCCTTTTGCCGTGTCCTTCCGCAGGGACATCGCGCCAGTGCCACAGGTACCCCTTCCCCTGTCCCCCATGCAATGTCCCGTCCCCCAAGAGTCTCAGCAGCTGTCTGAGCAGTAATTATTCTCCAGGAAAATGGGATTCTCTGCCAGCACAGCAGCTCGAATGAGCTGAGTTTCTGAGTTCTCAAGGTTTCCACGCCGCCCTTTGCGGGTGCTCCAAGCCCTGCCCGTGTCCCCGTGAGGTTGTGTAAAACCCTACTTCATTAACATTTATTATTTCTGCTGGTGCCTCGCATGCTGGGTGAGTGCAATAATGATCTCTGCTCATGGGAGGCTCCAGGCTGCTGCTATTAGCAGTATTTCCATTATGGTTTACAGCTGTGCACCCTCAGAATTCACCAGGATAACAAAAGCGTTACTTTTCACAACTGCTGTGTTACTAAAGGGGAAAAAAAAAAGGAAAGCTGAAATTCTGCAATTGTCAAGACACCACAGTTACCTGAGCAATGACCAATAACAATATCAACTTTCCAGTCCTTTTACTGTTGGCTGTCGTGAGAATAAATAGTGATCACGTTGGTTTTGGAGGAGAATGCAAACAAGGGAAATCATGTTTAAAATGAGATACTACAATTATCCTTCTTTTTCTCTTTCAATTTTCTTTGCACAGGCATTGGGAGATATTTTTAAAGTCATCCTTTAACTACTATTATTTTGGTCCATTTCATAATACATTTTGGAGCACAAATCTCGTAATTTTATGCTTTCTATTCTGACATCCCCTTTGAAGGTATGTAGTATAAATCACAGACTAATGTGAAATGAACTAAAAAATTGGTACATAATAGGCAATTTCTTTGTATCTGCTGAAGTATTTCACCCGCGCTAATAAATACATTATACTGAATATTTGTAAGTGGCTTTTGAAGAATGCAAATTCAGAAATTTATACTTCTGGAGAAGTTTAAACTCTTGACATTCAGCGCTCCGAGAAGTCGCAGGAGTTCGGGCCTGGATCGTTTTGTTTGCTTTGTATTTGTTTTTCTGGTGATAAAAAACACAGTTACCTGTAGCCACGGAAGTCATTTGGGGAAAGAAACTCCAGCTAGGCACCGCAGAAAATAATCTCTTTATGATGACCTTGTGTCACTGCAAGTACAAAACTGTCTTCACAGCTGAATGCTCTAGCCCTGGGGATTACTAATGATGGAAAGTAATAGCTTTTAAACTTCCAGTCACCTGAGCTGTGTGTCACATACATTTATTCCCGTCGGAATTTTAAAAATGCATTTATGCGGCGTCTTTGGGGATGTTTTCAGAGCAGCAATATCACCTTGGTGATAAATTCGCATGGATTTCGGGCACGCTGCTGGTGATGAATTACCTCCAGGGAGCCCAGGAGCTCCGAGCTGCACGTGGCAATCTGGAGAACATTGGTCACTCTCTGCTGTGTGGGTGTTCAGCACATCCAGTAAAACACTCTCCGGAAATGCTCAGGGAAACAAATCATAAAAATATCTTTAAGAATTTCTCCTTTGTTTCTATTCAGAGGTATGGATAAAAACAATCACTTGGATAATGAGAAAAAAAAAAAACCCAAAGACTTACAGGCTTAAAAACAAGGCCTATCTCTTGTGACCTTCCATTCATTCCTCTCTTCCTGCACATCTGTTCCCTACTGAGCACTGCCCTGTGCCCTGGCCAGCCCCCGTTTGAGACATCAGGCCCTGAAGATGCCTGGTGTTATTTCCTTTGAAAGGTTCTGCATCACCTCACTCCCCGTGCAGGAAGTCAGAAATTATGTTATGGGTATCTCTGATTTGTTTTGAAATCTAATGCTCATTATTCATGCCAGGCCCAGAAAAAACCTGAAACAGAGAAGCAGTGCTTTGCCAGAGGTGCTTATATAGCCACAGAATGGTTTGGGTTTGAAGGGACCTTAAAAATCATCTTGTTCCACCCCCTGCCATGGGCAGGGACACCTTCCAATGTCCCAGGCTGCTCCAAGCCTTGTCCAACCTTGGGCACTTCCAGGGATCCAGGGGCAGCCACAGCTGCTCTGGGCACCCTGTGCCAGGGCCTCCCCACCCTCCCAGGGAACAATTCCTTCCCAAGATCCCGTCTGAATTTACTGTTTTTCAGGTTTTGATGTAACCACATCTGCAGCTGCAGTATGGGTGAGCCTGAGGTGGAGTGTACAGCCAAGTGGCTGCACTGCAAGAGAGCTAGGTGGTATTAAATGAGAATTACTTCATGTACTCAGTCTTTAAGCAAAGGAAATTATCTACTTTCACTTGACTTATTTTGTTCTCTTTAGCTATTTTTGAAATTTATCGAGACAGTGGGTTTTTTTAATCTCTCTCTGGAAGTGGATGATTAGTCACAGATGAACAATTGGCATGGAAAAAAAAAACCAACCCAGGAAACATGTGCATTAGCAAGCACGGAATTCAATAACGCAAAGAAGTGTATAATATGATTGTATGTAAAGATTTTAGTGAAGCATTTCATGTAATGGCTCATAAAACTTGCCCCAGAATGTATAACTCAGGTCAATTGGGAAAAGCATGAAGAGAAAATTACCAGAAGATCATTAAAATGTGCCATGATAAACAGTAATGTGCCGGGGTGTTGGAAGGTTGCTGTTGGGATATCAAAAGGATTAACACCCACTGTCAAGCACACAACAGCATGGGCTGTGCTCCCTTACAAGCTTCTAGGCAAATTTTTTTTCCTCTTATCTTTAGACAGCAAATATTTCTGTGATAAAGAGCATTGAAAGCCCTCCCAGTGGCTGGAGGGTGCTGTCCAAACAAGGTAAACCTTTGGGCTCATCAGCAATTTATCAATAAACCCGGCTCCACGCTTATTTTCTCTCTCAAGCTACTTCTGTCTGTCAAGAGCCAGATTTTGACAGCAATTAGCACAGTGCCATCACTGAAGACTACCCTCTCCTTTGTAATATTGAAATCTTGTCTTTGGCTCTGACAATAAAGCTAAAAATAATCATCTGCTTCCAACAAAACCCATCTCGTGGGATTACATGTGAAAACAGAGCAGGTACACTCTGCTGGTTCCTTCCTGAGTGAAACAAGAAGTCACCACAGTTGGCAAGTGACAATTTTTTTGAAAGTTTTAAAATGTCCCCACGGCTGCTCCTGTCTGAAAGGACTGATTATTCACTGCTGCAGATTTCATAATTTTTTCTCAGGCTGAGACAGTTTAATTTTATCTGTTGGGAGAAGTGATGAAAAGAAAAAACAACCCACCTACTGGAACCAGCAGAAGCGCTCGGAGGATGATGGAACATAAAACAGCACAGCCTGTATGGTCAGGTGGTTTAACGATACAGTTTTGTTATTTCGTGATAATTAGTGTCACTTGCATGAAAGCTCATCCCTAAAATATATTGATTTACTCGGCGATGATCTGCTCCGGCAGAACCCTTAGGGACAGCTGCGAGTAATAACAGAGGGAGGAGAGGTGGGAGCTGGATGGGTATCCAGACAGATGGACAGACAGGTGATTTAAGGGAGAGCGTGGTACACAGGTACAGGCCTTCTAATTAAAGGAGGAATTACCGAAAAAATAGGCAGTGAATCATTTCTGGTGTTGTGTGACTGACACGGAAACTCTGTCCCCTCTGCACCCGCTGTGCTGCTTGTGAGATCGTTGCCTTTATGACTCAATGTTCACTTCTTCTTCCATCTCAGGTTTCTTAAGTAACCAGTTGTGTTAATCTCAGCTTTTATTCTGCCCTCTTTCCCAGGAACTAGAGAGGTGTCTGGACACCCAAGAACAATTTTAGTGAGGTTGGGTTATTTCTCATCATCTGAGGACCTGTCAGCGCTGTCCCTTGGATTTGTTTCACCCTGATATTCAAGTTGAAGAAAATAATCATGGACAGCAGCCTTTTTATTTTTTGTGCTGCAACAGGGCAACAGAGGAGCTGTACACCAGATTCTGTGCTGGCCTGGTGCTGAAACTACTAGCAAAGTCTGCAGTGGAAAACAATTTTAATTTTAAGCAACTGGGCGAGGGGCAAGGGGGATGGTTGTGTGTCATCAGGAGCAGGGACAGGGCGCTATTTGTAGGAGAGGAGTGCTGTTAAAATGTCCAGGTTTTCAGCTGGTTCTTCATCACCATAAGATGAAAAGGGATGTAGAGAAAAGCACATGAATTTTACAGCATTGTTGTCGACACAGTCAAACATTGCAGGAGTTTTGCAGGAGTTTGATAGCAAGGCACAAGGTTTCACCTGGGAAGGAGAACTGTGGACAAGCACCCACCAGGTCTTTCACCTCCTCCAGTCCTCCTCTGCACCTGGAAAAAAAGTGATGCCACTTGCTGTGATGAGCCTCAGCAGGAAGCAGAAGCCATCCTGCTCATCCTTCCCAGCTTCGAAAGACACCAAATCGAAGTAAATTCAGTTTGTAATTGCAATTGCTTTGTGCATGCAGGACCCTTTCTCTTTTTATTGCTCTGGTTAAATACACGCTGGCATTTTTTTTTTGTCTCGTCCAGAATGCAGGGAAAAAAATTGCTTAAAGATCATGCCTTTGATACTGGGAAATAAAAAGCGTGTGAAAGAGAATGGAAAACTGTAAATGATATGTAAACTAAGGAGATAAATGAACTGGAGAGCCATTTCTTTCACTCCTCCTCGACTTCCTGATCATCTCTATAACAACTTAGTGGCAAAACCCTATGTCTAATGAATCCATATAATTGCTATCATAGCCATATAATTACTACTGTTCAAAGTCCCACTTTATTGGAATTCCAGCATTCCCCTCATCCCCTTTATTTTTCTCTGCCTTTACTTGCCTATAGTTCTAAATTGCATGCTTATCTCCCAAAAAAGGTTTCAAAGGCATAATATATTCATGTAAAAAGAGATCATAGTGACAATAGAAAGGATCTCTGGAATTGCATCTCTTCTAGTAGCCTTGTTCAGGCTGTGCTACATTATTCCTTTGTCAAAGAGTTAAGCATTTCTTTGTCAAAGAATAAGAAATGCATAGTGTGCCCTCTGAGCTCCTTGTTTTTAGGGACTGGGGAGTATAAAGAGTGAAATCTGATGCCATAAAGATTTCAAGATAAACATATTTAGCAATTATCCTCAGCGCTGTGTGGGAAAGATCAAGCAAAACCAATCAATTTTCCAAATCAGAGATTCAATCTCACTGAAACAAAAAGCAAACAAACAGAAGCCTGCCTTTATGCTTCCCAATACCATCCACGTGGCCATTTTCCATCTAGATGTTCTTGTCAAGGAAAGGGAAATATCAGTTCCTCATGTCAGCATAACATCAAAGTAGTGAAATTAAAGCAGTCCAGGTGACCCTGATGTAAAACTGGTCCAAATTAAGGCACTACCAAAATCAATACTTTGAGAACTCTGGAAGGAGCTCCCCTTTCCCCACCCCGATGCCAGTGGCACTCTGACAGGTGTCACACACCAGCCCCAGCCTCCCCACGGCTCTCTCAGCAGCTCGATCACAGCCTCACATCTCTTCTGAGCCTGCAGGAGCTCCCACAGCCGATGTTTCCAGCGCTCCACACGCCCAGCCTCAGGGGCAGCAGAGGTGTGTCGGGACCCTACATGATGCATGAAGGTCACTGCTTTTCACCCGTGCTGGAGAAGTGCTGCTGTGCTTCGGTGGGGCTTTGCCACCGGCTCCAGCGTGACGCTGTTGTCAGCAGCCTGACAATTTGCCTCCCAAATTCATCCTTCCAAGGGCTTCATGCTAATCCAAGGCATGCAGGAAGGCACAGGGGGCGAATTTAGGTGTTGATGTGGATGTTTTTGGAGGAAGGTCTTGTAAAGAACAAATACAGTTGTTTTTGCAAGGCTAACCTTGAGCTGCTGGGTGTTTTTATACAGCCTGTTTGAACGAGATTTATGGTCTCACCATTGATGGGTGGCTACATTTGGGCAATATTGCGTGTGTTAAGTGCATTTAAGCGATGTATTTCAAAAACTTCCATTACTTAGCAAAAGTCTGAAGGTGGGAATACGTTGTCTAAAGCAGGTGTGTTGGCCAGAGCCATCAGTTAAACCTTTGCCTGCTTAATACTTTTTTATAAAAGGATTTTATGGTTGTGCATCAAAGGTGGCACATATCTATCAGTCCAAACTCTTTGCAGATTTAGAATGCACAAATCTCTCAGACAACTGTGATGATCAGTGGATTTTGCATCTGTTTTGACTGGCCTTTTGACTTCACAACCTATTTGCTCCTTTTCCTTGATGAAATTGGATTTTGTGCGAAATCTTTTTCTTTTTTTTAAACACAACATTTTCATACTGGATTGCATGTGTTTGAAATGGCCTGGCTCGTGCCTCTGTTATATTAGCTAAGCCATATTATAGAACTCACTGAATTAAAGGTCTCCTACACATTCATTTGATGACTTGATGACTTCTGAGGAAGCAGTTGTCCATTCTTCCCGAATCAATGCTGCTCCGAAGGAGTCGCTGAGTTAATTTATGCTTTTAATCCCGCGGTGCTTGTTCAGTCTGGCAGCCGTGGAGGAGGTCAGGGGAGGTAAAGCTGCATTTCTTGAGCTGCAGCAGTTCTGAGAAAGCCTGGGTCACTCTAATTACTGCCAGTCCAGGCTAAGCAGAATGGCATCCCGCCTTGTGCTTCAGAGAGCCCCGGCGGTGCCGTGGGCCCGGGGACGATGAAACACACACCTTGTGTGTCGTGCACTCGCAGGGAGGGAGTGGCAGTCACCTGGGATGTGGCTGGATTTGCCTCTGAATGAAATCCTCTGAACTGGAGCAGCTGAACGGCCTTTCCTCAATAATTACACCTGCTGCACAAACCAGTCGCCAAACGGGCCTGCATGGCCCATCCGTGACATTTTCCTTGCCAAACAGAGCCCTCGGCAGAGCAAAGGAGCTCTGTGCCCTGCGTGGGCCGAGTTTCTGCCTTCCTCTTGTAGTGGCATCTGCGTTCTGCCCAAAACCAGCCCAACAGGTGATAAAATCTCCATTTTGGGTTACACGCCCTGAGCTCCACGCCTGTAACTTGTCGTGCCTGCGTGGCCCAACCATCCTGGGAGCTGAGAACATTTCCCTGACGATCAGCCTACAGTTTAGCTTTCTAAATAGACCCCTATTTTCTATTTCTGAGTGTCCCACAGCCTTCAAAAATTGTCCATTTTGTCACAGCTGAGTTTCTGGCCCTGCCTCCCTTGGAGTTCGTGCCTGTGTTTGTGAAAGTGCGACTGTGCGTGAAAACGTTAAGCAAATGGTGCCAGACATCTTCCACACTTTGAAGGGAAATGTTTCCATCCAGGCATGCAGGAATTCTTCAATATTTAACAAAAAAGGAAAAAAAAAAGTGTATGGTATTTGAAATAATGAAGATTAACACGTGCTGACAGTTTCTGGGTTAAGCTTCTCCTCTGAGGAGGTTGGTCCCTGTGACTTCAGAACAGGAAATTGTGTAAAGATGGTAAGTAATCAAAAATAAAAATATACACTCCATTATTATTTTGGTAGAGCTTGAATTCACTGAAACAGAGTAGCACTTGGTTATATTAAAAACATATCTGAAACAAGGGGAGATACATCCACATCGAACATGTACTTTCTTCAAAGGAATCTTCAATATTTTTAGATGAAATATCCAGAATCAGACACTTCTGAAAACGTATGTGATGAAGAATTATGAATAGAAGCAGAGAATAATAATCTGAATTCACTTCCACACACACACACCCCCCCACACACCCAGTTTCTATTATTAATGATGTAGAACTTCACCTACAGAAATAAACCTTGAGGAGACCCTAGCTTTTAAGTGCTTTTCATCATGTACAGGCTATTTCTTCCTTTCTTTTCTTCTTCAAATAATGAGCATAATTTTATGAGATGCATTTCACATACCTTATAAAGAACGAAATACTGCCTCAATTAGAGAGAGGCTCGAGCTGCCAAAAGACTTAAGTGTTCAGCATTCGTTGTCTTCCTTCAGGCTGCGAGGATAAGGCATAACCTCTCTCCTGATGGTAATTGTTTCCTGCATTTATCACATTCATTTTCCCTCACTCTCAAAATATGGCTGCAGAAGGATGGAAGAATAGGAATGGCTTCAGTAAGAGGGATTGAGCGAGCCTTATCCTCAAATGTAACATGGCATTCCACAAAACTGTGGGAGTCATCCTCTGCATTAATAGCGTTGGCTGTCTGCATAATATTTGACTAGAAAGGGCTACACTTTATGAATTTAAAACTGCATCACTGAAAGTAAAAGGAAGACCTGAATTAGATGCACTTTTAATTTTTTATTAGTGCATTTGCATGATGCATCAGTTCTAGGCAATATTCTCAGAAAAAAATATGGTTATAGACTCACAGAATGATTTGGGTTGGAAGGGACCTTCAAGATTATCTCGTTCCACCCCCTGCCATGGGCAGGGACACCTTCCACTGTCCCAGGCTGCTCCCAGCCCCAATGTCCAGCCTGGCCTTGGGCACTGCCAGGGATCCAGGGGCAGCCACAGCTGCTCTGGGCACCCTGTGCCAGGGCCTCCCCACCCTCCCAGGGAACAATTCCTGCCCAATACCTAATCTAAATCTACTCACCTTTATTTTAAGGCAAATTCCCCCTTGTCCAGTCACCGCATGTCCCTGTGAAAAATCTCTCTCCAGAACCCCTTTAGGTACAGGAAAGCTGCTATAAGGTGGTATCCAGTATTTCCACTTCCTTACTTCCAACTTTGTTTGGATTAAGATCAACAAACACTTTTCAGGGGCCACAACACATTAAAATCCTCCAGTACACGCTGACTTTGAGACACAAGCTGATGGAATCAGAGCAGAAAACAGAGGGGCATGAAACAAACCACTGTACCCAGAGGTGAACACGGAGCTGATGGCACTGCAGAGGCTAGAGGAAAAAAAAACCTGTGTGTCTCTGGGGGAGATCCTAGATGTGGCAAAAAATCCTGACCTAAATAATGTACAAATACAGAAAGGCTGAATGTTGTTGTCTTTGAGTTCGGTGGTGACGTCCAAGCGTAAGGGACACCTACAGATGTGCAAAACACTCATTTGGCTGTATTTCAGAATCAGATGGGCTTCAGATGGCGAATTGCACTCCTCACCCATGTAATTGTGTCAGAGCAAGGCAGGTACCTCAGAGCAATGGAGAACAATCCTCATCTGGTGGGCCGGGTGCTGCTCACAGCCTCAGTGACACCAGCAGACCTGTTCTGCAGTGCCATTGTGGTTCTCCTTTGGGTCACCCCAGGGTGGCTGGGGTGCTCTTCTTGCAGAGAGTGTTGCCTTTTCCTGGTCT
>VZTA01001992.1:0-27187 GCA_013398855.1 Mohoua ochrocephala
CGGGAGGACTTTTCCGTGTTTCCCCACCATCCTTTTTCCAGCGAGGATTTGGGATGCTGCAACACCTCGTTTTTTGTCCAAGAGGAATTCTCCAACTGGAACAACGAAATATTCCCGAGTCACAGGGATCCTCTGGAGAACAGCAGGAGGAGAAGCCCACGAGTTCCACCTCCCTTCAACCTCCTGCATCCATCACCCCCCAAAATCCAAGGAATTGGCTGCAGCCACCTCGGGGTTTCCCAGGAGCCGCTCTCCCGATCCCATTCACGGAGATTTGGCGTCCATCCCATTCTGAAGCGCCGCCGGAATCGCCGGGGCCCATCAAACATTTCATGCCTGAAAACTCCGAGGATCCGAATCCTTCGGAGGACTCCAGTCGGGGAAAAAAATATGGAAACCTGCCATTAAATCCCATTTTTCCAGGCTTTGGGAGTGGGCTGGGCACAACCAGGTTTGTCAACAGCTCCATGCTGATTCCAAAATGATATCCATGGCTCGGGGCTTTTGTTGTTGTTCCTCCTCCTCCTCCTCCTCCCCCAAATTCCGGGAGAGCCCCGCGGGAATAAAAGAGCGACGTTCGTTAATTCGGGATTAAACACAAAAGGAAAGGAGGGGTGAAAAAAACCAAAAAAACCCACAGAGGCCTCCAACCTCTTGGATTTTCCATTCATCCCGAGCTATTCCAGGCTCTGCCTGCTGCTGGGCACCCTCGGAGAAAAGCATTCCCGGAGCCAAATCCGACGGTTCCGTCGGCGCCGCCCCGAAAATTAACGCAGCGGCTGCTCCGGGCCTGGAGTGGCAGCGGCTCCTCCTTCCCTGTGGCAGCTCCTGGGGTAATTCCTTGCTCCTGCTGGGAGCACAAGAAAAGCTTTTGGGGTTTTTTTTTGGTGATATCTGTGGTTTTTTCGATGAGGGGATCGGCAGCTCGTGGGGAATCGCGTTGGCAGCAAATGGGAAAAAAAAATCCTAAAGTGCTCTCAGGTCTTGATTTCGTGTTAGAGATGGAAGGAAAATGCTTCTGGAATATAAAAATCGGGGTTTTGGATCCTAAACCTGGGGATTGGATCCTAAACCCGAGGTTTTGATCCTAAATTTGAGGTTTTGATCCCAAATCTGAGGTTTTGATCCTAAACCTGAGGTTTGGATCCTAAAACTGAGGTTTTGATCCCAAATCTGTGGTTTTGATCCCAAATTTGAGGTTTTGATCCCAAATCTGAGGTTTGATCCTAAACCTGAGGTTTTGATCCCAAACCCAAGGTTTTGATCCTAAAACTGAGGTTTTGATCCCAAATCTGAGGTTTGATCCTAAACCTGAGGTTTTGATCCCAAATCTGAGGTTTGATCCTAAACCTGAGGTTTTGATCCCAAATCTGAGGTTTGATCCTAAACCTGAGGTTTTGATCCCAAATCTGAGGTTTGATCCTAAACCTGAGGTTTTGATCCCAAATCTGAGGTTTGATCCTAAACCTGAGGTTTTGATCCCAAACTTGATGTCTGGATCCTAAATCTGAGGTTTTAATCCTAAACCTGAGATTTTGATCCCAAAAAACCTGAGGTTTTGCTCCTTAAATTCGAGGTCTTGATCCCAAACTCGAGGTTTTGATTCTAAACCCGAGGTCTGGACCCAAAACCCTGAGCTTTGATCCACTAAAAAGGCCCCAAACCAACGTCGTCACCGTCCTTGGTGGGCCTGGATTTGTTCCGGCGATAAGAAGGGCCCTGTGGCAGGACTCGTTATCACTTCAGCTCTTAATTGATACCAACTTTTAATTACCTAAATCCACTTAATAACTCATTGTCCTAAAACGAACCGGATCCGACAGCTCCGATAGCGCCGATTCCGCCCGGATTCCCGGGATTTCACCCCTTTCTCTGGGTATCCCACAACTTCCCGGGGAGGGAATGCGAGGCAATCTCCAGAAAACTCTTCCCGACATTCCCCGCTCGCCAACAACTGGAAAAAAAACGGGAGGAGTGATCCCGAGGGGGTTTTTTTTTCCCCTCGGGATAAGGAGCTGAACAATCCATAGATGAATTCCTGCTTTTTTGTTCATCCACCACGGGGATAGATGGGAGTGGCTGAGCTCCATTTCCATCTGGAAAAGGCTCCAGCGCTGGGTTTTTATCCGGATCTTGGTCGGCCCCCTCTCCCTCCATCCCACAGACGCCTTGGGCAGCTGCCAGAGCATCCATTCCGGCTTTTCCCGAGTCATTCCCGAGCTCCTCCACACCTCCCTTCACGGATTTCCTCAGGGTTGCATCCCGAGGGATGCCCATCCGAGAGAAAAGATCATCGATCCACCTTCCCTTTGCTGTTGGAGAGGTGGGGAACGACAGGAAAACGAGCGGGAAATCTCCGCGGCTTCGTTAAATTCCCGTGTTTTATCGGGATAATCCCCAGATCCGAACAGCAAAGGGCTGTGCCATGAAGGAATTCCCGCCTGGAAGCTGGAGCTAAAAAGACTTTAAAAGTTTCTAAATGGATCCTGCATCATCCCGAGCCGATTTTTTTTGGATACGAGACAGGGAATTAAGGATGGTAAGCAAGGAAAAAAACCCAGAGAAGGAAGGAAATAGGAAAAAAGGAGGAATGGGAAATGAAGGAATCACACGGTGGAGGAGGGAACGGGGCCGGCAGCTCCGTTTCCTAAGGAAAGATCCCGATTTCCAGCAAAAATCCTCAACTTTAACACTCCGAGTCACAGATTTCCTGAAAAGAATTCCCAATATCCCTGTGGAACCTTTCCCTGCAGGATTTTTCCAGGCTCTGGCAAAAGGATTCCTAGGAAATGCACATCCCTTCCCTGCTTTTCCCACATTCTGCGGATGCTTTCCTGAATTTTTTTCGGCCGGAACCATCTTTTTTTTTTTTTTTTGGAATATTTGTTCCGGCCCGAAAACCCCAAATCTGCAGCCAGGAGGTGAAGTTCATGGAGTCATGGAATGGTTTGGGTTGGGAGAGACCTGGGAAGATGATCCAATCCCACCCTTTTCCATGGGCAGGGACACCTCTCATAATCCCAGGTTGCTCCAAGGTGGCCTTGGACACTTCCAGGGATTCAGGGGCAGCCACAGATCCTCTGGGAATTCCATCCCAGCCCCTCACCACCCTCCCAGAGAAGAATTCCTTCCCCATATCCCACCTAAATCTCCACTTTTCCACTGGGAATCCATTCCCTGTGTCCTGTCCCTCCATCCCTTATCCCAAGTCCCTCTCCGGCTCTCCCGGAGCCGCTTTAGACACTGGAAAGGGGGAACCTCCCAGGGAAAATCCCTGAATCTCTTGGATCATGGGAACTCTCATCCCTGGTAAACTTCCAGCTCTCCCAGGGCTGTTTAATCCCTAATTTTCCACAGCTTCATTAGGCAACCGCATGCAAATCACTTCCCTTTTTTCCTCTCGCTCCCTCTGCTCTCTGCGGTTTAGCATTCCAGGAAAAAGCTGGGAATGTGCCGAAGACCCGAGCGTGGAAAGCCCAAGCGCTTCCGTGTCAAGCCCAGGCATGGAATAAATCCTCCCAAATTAATTCCAAGTGCCCAGGGAGCGACACTTCAGGCACCTGTGCAACTCCAGGGCGTGTTCGGAATTCATTATCATAAATCCTGGATATTTATTCCTTGAGTCAGGCAGGGAAATACTTGGAAAGCAGAGGAAGGAGGAGGAGAGGGTGCTCCTGATCCCATTTTATCCAATCCCGTTTCTCCTGTGCCTGCAACGGGGAATGGAAAACGTTTTCCAGTGGGAAAGGGGGGAATTCTGCCCCTCTGCCACGCTCATGCCCACCTGGAATTCTGCATCCAGCTCTGGGGTCCAACAGCAGGAGGATGGGGAGATGTTGGAGCAGATCCAGAGGTGGCCACGGAGATGCTCCAAGGGATGGAGAGAGTCTGGGAGAGCTGGGAATGTTCACCTGGAGAAGGGAAGGATCCAGGGAGACCCTTCCAGTGCCTGAAGGGGCTTCAGGAGAGCTGGAGAGGGACTCAGGACAAGGGATGGAATATCAGGACACAGGGAATGGCTTCCCAGTGGAAAAGTGGAAATTTAGGTGGGATATGGGGAAGGAATTCTTCCCTGCGAGGAGCTGGGATGGAATTCCCAGAGAAGCCGTGGCTGCCCCTGAATCCCTGGAAGTGTCCAAGGCCGGGCTGAGCAGGACTCGGAGCCCGGATGTAAAGGATGATCCCAGGGTCAATGGGATCATTCATTCCCGTGATCCCAAAGCTGGAACCAGAGGTGGGGAGGAACACACGGAACCCTCAGTGCAACTTCCAGGAAACAATTCCTGGCTGGTTTTTTTTTTTTCCTCCTCATTAATGGGATTATGTTCGTTAGTGCCACACTAATGACCTCCGAAGAGAGCCATTAAAGGATCCCAACATGTCTTGAGGCCGTCCAACGACTCTTCCCATTCCCATTCCCATTCCCCTGGAAAATTTAATTGTGTCTGGACACAGCCTTGCTCTAGAGGACCCCGAGGGGGTGGACGAGACGACCTCCAGAGGTCCCTTCCAACCTCACCAACTCCTCGATTCCACGGGATTCCACGTTTTCCATGAATTCCTCCAGCCCTGGAGGTTCCCAGGGAACTTTTCCCCACTGGAATGCCAAACCGAGTCATTCCCAAACGCTCCAAAGAATCAGAGACCACCCCGTGGCTGGGGTTCACATCCCTTTGGGATTTTGGCTTTGCCACATCCCTTGGGACCCATCCAACCTCCTCTGCCCGGCCTAAACCCGGATTAGGCGGAGATGAGCTGGAATTTCCTCGCAGAAAGCTGGGATTAGACCTTGGAATGGGAATCACCATCCCTGGAGAGGTATTTAAGGGAAGACCGGAGGTGGAAACCGATGCCGTGGTGGGGTTGGGTCACAGGTTGGACTCAATGATCCTGGAGGTCTTTTCCAACCTCTGCAATTCCATGAATAAATTCATTCCAAGTGGAGCCAAGTTGGGCTCCGACTGCCATCAAGGAGATGTTGGAGCAAAATCTGGATCTGGGATGGGAAATGGGAAGCAGAGGGAGGACCCCGTGGTGACACCAGGGACATCTCCCGTCCCCTGGTCCCCTTCCTCGGCTCCCCACTGGCCCCACAGTTGGTAGGGGAGGAAAAACTGGGATAAGCAGATCCCTGAGGAAAACAGGGAGCAGCCGCCAGGGAAATGAATATTTCCTAGAAAAAAAAAATCCCAAAAAAAAGGAGATTTCAGGTGCCACGAGTGATAAACTCATCTCTTATTCCGACCTTTCGGATTTGGGAATTCCCTGGATTGGCTTTAAGGCAAAAAGGGAAACATCCACAGATTTCCTTAGGAAAGGATTTCTTCCCTTTTAGAAGTTGCTGATGGAAAGCTCGGGAAAAGATGGGAATTCTATTCCCAGCCCCTCACAGGGAGGAATTCCTTCCCAAAATCCCATCCAACCCTGCCCCTGGCAGTGGGAAGCCATTCCCTGTGTCCTGATATTCCATCCCTTGTCCCAAGCCCCTCTCCAGCTCTCCTGGAGCCCCTTTAGCCACTGGAAGGGGCTCTGAGATCTCCCTGGATCCTTCCCTTCTCCAGCCTGAACATTCCCACCTCTCCCAGCCTGTTTTCCTCTCATTTATTAATATTTTCCTACCATCCAACACATTTTTTTCCCCCAAAAAACCCAGGCTGCCGGGACAATCACCTGGATCTTTCAATTCGTCCATTTATTGGCCTAAAAATCAGCTCTCATTCAGATTTTCTGGTTCCTTTAATTTCCAAGGCTCGCCAAAAAAAATGATGGTTTGAAGAGCTTTTCCTACATTCCCATAAAACCTTGGATCTTTAGAAGTCCCAGCCCGGCCCAGTCTGTGATTTATTTGATGTAAATTATCCGATTTTTTTTAAAAATTCACCTAAACTTGACCCTCTGCCCCCATTTTCCAAGCGACACCAGGTGAAATTCCACCAGGAGGAGGCCGAGCTCTCTGATGTTTTCAGCATTCCCAAAAATCCATCCCCTGCCCCAAACAAAACCCTTGCAGGATTCCCAGGCATTGCCATTTAGATATTCCAAGGATAATGAGGCGCCTTGGAGACGTGCCACGGATAGAGCTGGAATCTTCCAATCCCACGTGAGGCCACGGCGGAGAAGATAAAAGGATTTTTTAGGGTTGGAGCTGATGATCTTAAAGATCTTTTCCTGACGGTCCCAAAGATCTGTTCCCACCTCGGTGATTCCGGGCTTGGCCCACGGACGGAGCCGCCCTCGTTTTCGGCATTTCACAAAATCCTGGAATGGTTTGGGGTTGGGAAGAGACCTCCAAGATCATGGAATTCCCATTCCCTGCCATGGGCAGGGACACCTTCCACAATCCCAGGTCACTCCAAGCTCCATCCAACCTGGACTTGGACACTTCCAGGGGGGGAGAAGCCACGGATTCTCTGGGAATTCCATTCCAGCCCCTCTACACCCTCTCAGCCAAGAATTCCTTCCCAATATCCCATCCAACCCTGTCTTCTGTCATTTTGAAGCCATTCCCTGTCTCCTGTCCCTCCATCCCTTGTCCAAAGTCCCTCTCCAGCTCTCCCTGCTACAAATCATCAGGAATTTGCCATTCCAATGAAAGCAACGACCACAATTCCCGGGGGAACCACGGGTTTCAATTCCTTTGGCAAACCCAGCTCCCACAGAAAGTCGCGCCCAGCTCCCGAAATTGGATTTGTTTGGGGTTGGTTTTTTTTTTCCCTTTTGTTTATTTGTTTTTAAAGGAGGAGGATGGGGGATACCCTTCCCTTCCCTTCCCAAGTCTCCCCGCTCCTCGCCGTCTCCCAGGCTCGGCTCATCCGAGCAGCTCCCGAACTCCCACCGGGAATTAGGGGGCGGAGGCAGCATTTTTCTGGCTCCTCAACCTCCCCCCGTGGGGCTAATTAATATTCCTTAAGCACCACACCCCTAATTACAATAGACAAAAAAAGTGCTTTGGTCTCCCAAGTTCTCGACTCCAGATTTTCCCGGCGAATTTACATCCCGCGGAACACCCATTAACTCCGTGCTTTTAATTACGGCATCAAAACCCTCTTGATTAGAGCACAAAAAAGCCGTCGACTCTCAAATTAAGAGTCACACAAAAAAAAAACCTCCCCCTCCCCCCCCCAGCTCATTCCCCTGGTCCCAGCTCACCAGGAAAACATTCCCTATCCCAAGAAAAGGATTCCAGACGGTGACACACGCTCGGCCCCGGCACGGAAGAGCTCGGAGATGGGATCAGAGCTCCCCTCATTAGAATAAATTAGGATGGAGCAGATTTAGCAATAAAAGGACCTGGGGCAGCTCTGGGTGGTTGGGAGTTTTGTAGCCTTTTCCAGAGGATCCCGTCGCCGCCGGGATAATTCCGTACGGACCGCGGCCCTTGACCGCATCCACCGGGATGGGAACAGAGCCTTCAGTGTTCCTCCGAGCCCTTTTCCATCCCCGGCTCGCTGTGACCGCATGGAAAAAGGGCTTGGATAAAGGGCAAGGCTGTCCCCCCTGCCAGGGAGCGTTTGTTCCCAATAATCCTTAACCATTCCCAAAATCCGTCAGTCCCGGGTGTGTTTGGAAGTCGACCACGTTGAGCGCAAGCGTTTAACGGGAAGCGTTAAATACGAAGGAATATTTGACCTTCTCCCGCCTCACTTGAAGCACGAATTCCCCCAAACCTCCATCCTGATCGAAACACCAGGAAAAAAAACCCATGGAAAACAGACAATCAGCACCAAAAACAGCAGGAAAATTGTGCTCTGCAGGAATTTCGGGATGGTGGCAGAGCTTGGTCCGGGAGCCCCCAAGCTCCTGCTGTCAAAACTGCTGACAGGGCTCCTCCATCTGCCCAGGGAAAGGGACTCGGGATGTCCCCTCCTTCCGACATTCCCGCTCTCCCCAAGGCTGTTCCCAGCTTCAAAGAGGGAAGCCTGGGAATTACAGCCTCGCACACCTGCGGGGTGGCACCGAGGAGCTTTTGAGGCAGCACGAAAGCCAGGGAAGACAGGTTTGAGTGGGATATTAGAGAGGAAATTCTTCCCTGGGAGAGTGGGGAGGCCCTGGAATGGAATTCCCAGAAAAATTGTGGCTGCTCCATCCCTGGAAGTGTCCAAGGCCAGGTTGGACAGAGCAACCTGGGATAGTGGAAGGTTGGAAATGGCGGCGGGGGGTTGGAATTTCATGAGCTTTAAACCCCCTTCCCACCCAAACCGCTCAACGACTCCACGATTCCACCTTTTATTATCCAAGTTTCCTCTTTCCCGAAGTGTCGCCGAGCCCAGGGGGAAGTGGGAGAAAAAAAATCCCATCCACCAAAACGCGACCCGGCGCCAAACCCGCTCCCGGCGCCACCGAGCCCGACGCCCACCTCCTTCCACGGAGAGATCCCATCATTCCTTCATCTGCCATCTCACACCATCCCTCCGGGGGCTCCTCAGGACACTCCGGGGCCACCTTCTCCTTCCTCTCCCTTGACGTCTCATCCACCCGAAGGGTCTAAATTTAGGGGTGATTCCCGAATCCGAGAGCGAGCCTCCGCACGCCTTTCCCGAGGAGACGGAGTCTCCAGAGGGCCTGGCAGAGAGCCCTCCCCTCCGGAGCCGTGTGGGTGACGGCGCTGCCCTTCCCCGATCCAGCCTCCCCCGGGATTTTGCAACAGAAAGGAACCACAGAGGAGTTTTTTTTGCCCGAGCCAGACGGCTCTTTCCGAAGAGTTTCATGAGTTGGGAGACGGGAAACAAGGAGTTGATTTTTTTGGTGGTGGTGTTACTTGGGGTTTTCTCTTTTTATTCCTTTTTTTTTATTATTTTTCCCGGAAAGTTTCCAATCTTCCCACTTGGGGGCTGCTCCAAGAACTTGAACGGGGTCGTTATAACCAGGAGGGGACCCCCACGAGTTATTCCCGTACACAGAGCCCGAATCCCGATGTTTAAGACAGGACCGGCCTCAGATCCGCCTTTTTTCAAGGAAAAAAATAAAGGAAAAAAAAAAAGGGAAGTCTGACCTCGCTGCGCTTGAGTTCTGAACTCGCAGCTGCAGCAGATGGCTCGGGAAGGAGATGGAGAAAAGGCTCCAAAAATTTTAAAAATTCGGGGAAAAAAGACCTGACACGAGCAGAGGTTCCCCTGCCGAGCCGCGAGGCAAAATCCCATTTTTCCCAAGGAAAAGCAGTTTGGAGAAGACCTGGAAAGCCTCGGAGCCGCGGAGAAATCAAGATCAGATCTGGGATTTGGATCCTACATATTTAATAGCTCGGGCGAGGAGTCCAGAAGCGACACCGCGTAATCCATTTTTAACGCTCCGCGTTCTTCTTCCCGACGTCGCTTTCCGCCTTAAAAAAATTTTCGGAGAGCGAGGATTTATCCGGAGTGGTTGAATATGAAAATAAAATTACGGCAGGGGAGGGATTGGGAGTTTTAAGGATTCTCTCAGCTGGAAGGAGCCATGGCAGAAATGAATTATTCCCTGAAAAGAGGCTCCTTTATTCCTTCAAGGCAGAGAAATTCCAGGGAGTCGATACCGGGCCTGGATTAGACAGAAGATTTATGGATTTATACTAAAAAAAACGGGAAGATTCCGAGGAGATAGAAGGAAAACGTGTTTGATGATGAAGGTGGGGAGGGGCTGGAATGGAATTCCCAGAGAAGCTGTGGCTGCCCCATCCCTGGAAATGTCCAAGGCCAGGTTGGACGGGGCTTGGAGCAACCTGGGATAATGGGAAGGTGTCCCTGCTCATGGCAGGGGTGGAACTGGATGGGCTTTAAGGTCCCTTCCCACCCAAACCATTCCAGGATTATCCAGGCACGATTCCAGAAGGTAATTCTGGAAAGAGCAGTTGATTCTCAGATCTCCTGAGCCTAAAGTTTGGTCACAGAACCATGGAATGGTTTCAGAAGGGACCTTAAAAAGCCCATCCAGTTCAAGATCCTCTTGTTCCCAAGGGCAGGGACATCTTCTCCTATCCCAGGTTGCTCCAAAGCCCCGTCTGACCTGGCCTGGGACAATTCCAGGGATGGAGAAGCCACAGATTCTCTGGGAATTCCATTCCAGCCCCTCACCACCCTCCCAGGGAGGAATTCCTTCCCAATATCCCATCTATCCCTGCCTTCTGTCATTTTGAAGCCATTCCCTGTGTCCTGTCCCTCCATCCCTTGTCCCAAGTCCCTCTCCAGCTCTCCTGGAGCCCCTTTAGGCACTGGAAGGGGCTCTGAGGTCTCCCTGGAGCCCTTCCCTTCTCCAGGTTGCACATTCCCAACCTCTTTTGACGGAGTTGGTGACACCACACTGAGAATCCGTATCCTGTCGATCCCATGTCCAGACATTCCTCCCTTGCTGTATTTCCCACTGTGATCCGTCAAAAAAACCCTGATCCAACAGTGGCAGCTCCAAGATTCCATCTTTTCCTCCAGGAAAAGCTTCCAGCTTTGAAAGACCAGAGGGATCTTTGTCCCATTTTTTTGCAGCCCCAATTCCCCACTCTTTATTTCTTTCCGGCCACGTCCCTGATCCTGCCGCTTCTCCCCCGTGGAAAAACCCAGGAATGTGTCACTTATTTCCCCAGCTTTCACCACTATTTATTTTAATCCTGCCCCGATTAAGCCAAATGATTTTATTATCCCTCAAATTCCAGTCTTGGAGCAACATCTTTCGTGCTTCCAGTTGCCTTCGACTCATCAAAAAAAAAAAAAACTTGGAAAAAGTCACTCCAAATAATGTCTCCGCTTCCCAAACCATCCACCTGGGAAAAGCCTGACCTACTTGGCAGGAGCGTGGAGAGCCTGCGCTCTTCTCTTTATCATTTTTTTTTAAAACTTTTTATTTCTTTTTAATGATTTAAGAGGATCCAAACGGGAGGCGCTGGAGAGGCGGGAATTCCACAAAGTCATTAAGAGACCACCGGAGGGGTTTGGAAGCCGCTGATCCGCGTTTTTTCCCCAATTTTTCCATCGATTTGCCAAAATGAGGAACTTCACGCCGGGTTTGGACAGTTCCCAAACTGAGGTTTGGGGGATGAGGGGAGGAATCCTGAGGAAAGGGCAAGCAGCGGGAAAATCAGGGTGGATATTTATGGGGAAACATGAAAAAATAGATGAGAAATTAAAAAAAAGGAGAAGTCTAAAAGGAAAGGGGAAGGAAAACATCTGGAATCTGTTCCTTTTTTGGTCCTTCCTGAAACACTGAGAAGAAGCAGGAGGAAAAAGCCCAGGATGGGATAGGGTGGAATGGAATGGGATTCCTCCTCATCCTGGAGAAGGGAAGGATCCAGGGAAACCTTGGAGCCCTTTCCAGGGCTTAAAGGGGATCCAAGAGAGCTGGAGAGGGACTTGGGATGATGGATGGAGGGATGGGACACAGGGAATGGCTTCCCAGTGGAAAAGTGGAAATTTAGGTGGGATATGGGGAAGGAATTCTTGGCTGTGAGGGTGGTGAGGGGCTGGAATGGAATTCCCAGAGAATCTGTGGCTGCCCCATCCCTGGAAGTGTCCAAGGCCACCTTGGAGCAACCTGGGCTAGCGGAAGATGTCCCTGCCCATGGCAGGGGGTTGGAATTCCAAGATCTTGAAGGTCTCTCCCAACCCAAACCATTCCACGGCTCCGCGATCCCACCACGTCCCTCTCTTCATCCACACGGAGAAGGGGGCAGGGAATGACATAACCTCATCCCAGTTATCCATAAAAAAAACGAGATGAGGGACAGTCGTTAATCCCATAAAACTCTAATGCCGAGCCACAGCTCTGGGCACGCAAATAGGTCACGAAAATGATGCAGCACCTCGTCATTCCCAGTGGGAAGGGAGGGAGGGGGTGGCCAGGGCCTTTTCCTGGGAGAATTTGGCTTTTTCCACTCAAATCCCCCCCCGAGAGGCCGAATTCCTCCAGGAAACTCATCCTGCAGTGCTCGAGAGCAACAAACAGGGAGAGATTTGGATCCCGCGGATGGAGGAGCCGGAATAAAAGGCCAGGAAATTGCCGAGTGCTGATCCCGCTTCTCCCGGAGCGCGGAATCTTTTTTGGCAATCTCGAGCTTCCGGGGTGAAGGACGGTCCTTCAAGATGAAGAACTGGAAATAACGGCACGGAACGCGGCAAATTTAGCAGGTTTTTTTGTCAGGCTCCGAGTCAGCTGTCGGCAGCTAATTACAGGGATGTCAGGGAATTCGGGATTTGTCAGCTGGGTTGGAGACGGGAGAACGTTGCTTGGAAAACGTCTTGATTAAACTCCACAAAAATCCTGCACAAAAAAAATCCCACAAAAAAAAGAACGGGATCTTTGTGGGGTTTGAAGGGTTTTGGCCCAGGGGTTTTTGTTCTGGCCTTGGACAATTCCAGGGATGGGGAAGCCACAGCTTCTCTGGGAATCTCGTTCCAACCCCTCAGCACCCTCCAAGAGAAGAATTCCTTCCCAATATCCCATCCAACCCTGCCCTCTGGCAGTGGGAAGCCATTCCCTGTGTCCTGTCCCTCCATCCCTTGTCCCAAGTCCCTCTCCAGCTCTCCTGGAGCCCCTTTAGGCCCTGGAAGGGGCTCTGAGGTCTCCCTGGATCCTTCCTTTCTCCAGGCTGGCCATTCCCACCTCTCCCAGCCTCTCTCCATCCCTTGGAGCATCTCCATGGCCTCCTCTGGATCTGCTCCAACATCTCCCCATCCTTCTGCTGTTGGACTCCAGAGCTGGATCCTCAAAATTCCAGGTGTGGCCTCACCTGAGCGGGACAGAGGGGCAGAAATTCCCCCTCTCCCGCTCACGCCGTGGGATCCAAACATTTTACTGGATGACACCAGAGACCACCCGGACCTTCACCTACCCAGGACCGGATCAAACTCCGGGAATCTCAAAGCTCGGAATCGCAGAAGCGACGCGAGACCGGGAACGACGACAAATCAAAGCCCGGAGTTTAATTTCCATCGACACCCAAACGCCTCAAAGTTCAGGGTCACGGTGTCAACCCACTTAAGCGTGGCCTAAAATAGTTAAGCAAGAGCTGAGTCTGCACCTGAATCCTCCTGACCTTCATCCCATCCCATTAATTTCATCCCATCCCATCCATTAATTTAGACCGCTCCGAGCGTTTCATACTCGATCGCCGGGGAAGATAATTCGCCGTGCGAGCCCTGCTATCAAATCCCAGGCACCGAGCACGGATTCGGGGCAGGGAGGTGCCAAACTCCCCAGGGACGGCCATTCCCAGCGAGGAATGTGCGGTTTCTTCCCAGAGGAGCCCACCAGAAATGATGGATTAAGAGGAAAAACAACAAAACTGGGAAAAAACAGGGATTTTTTGATGCAGGGCACGTGGAGATTCCTCCACTTGGCAAATCTCGACTGGCGGAACGAGTTTTCCCAGTCCAACTCAGCCTTGGTGGATCAAGGAAAGGGTCGGAATTGCTCCCAAAACATTCCTGTCATGATCTTAACAAATAAAAATTCTATTCATAGATCCAATATATATTTTTTTGGAGACGAGGATTTTTCCTCAAAAGCCTGGAAATATTTTCTAGCGACCGAGCCTGCGAGTTTTCCTGATAAAATCCTTCTGGCGACTAAACGGGATCTAAGAGAGCTGGAGAGGGACTTGGGAAAAGTGATAGGACACAGGGAGAGCAGGGATAGGTGGGATATCGGGAAGGAATTCTTCCCTGGGAGGGTGGCAGATGCCTAAATCCACACTCCAGAAAAGGAATTTCGTCCTGGAACCGGTTCACGTCCCGTTGGAACTCAACCGCTAAAAAAATAATATTCCGTAATATTTACGGAGCAGAACTGGAATCGGGAGAGGTCAAGAAAGTGCTTGGCCACCCAAGGGGAGAGGGTTTGATTCGTTTCCGTGACGTACTTCGGGCCCCGGCGGCCGCGGAGCGTCGTTCCCCGCGGAAGTTCCGAGGGAAAACTGCATCCGCAGATGGTGTCGCCCCTGAGGAAAAGGAGCTTTCATGAACACCCACGACGGCGTCAGCGAGTGGATCTCGAGTTTTTTTATTATGCAAAAAAATGCATCGTTCCCCGATTCCGCAGGGCCCGCGCTCTCCGCGGCGGAGTTTATCTGTTTCCATAATTTTATTTCCAGTTCAGCATCGGGAATGAAGCAGATACCGCGGGGGTAACTGGGAGAAGGGGAAGGATAAAAGAGTTTGGGGGAAAAAATCGGGTTTTAGAGGAAAGCAGAGAAGCTGTGGCTGCTCCATCCCCTGGAAGTGTCCAAGGGCAGGTTGGACGGGGGGCTTGGGATAGTGGAAGGTTGGTCCCTGCCCATGGAATGAGGAGTGGGATGACATGGTCTTGAAGATCTCTTTCCAACCCAAACCATTCCATGACATCCGAGACTTTCCCTATAATTATAATTAGATACACAGGCACATTCTCCATACAGCATTGTGGACACATCCATGGCTCTTTTCCCCTGGATTTCTGCATCCTAAGGAAGCCCCGGCTTCCTTGGATAACCTAAAGAGGGGGAAAAACCAGCACCGGCCACGCTTCTGGCCCACTTCCCACACGGTTTTGTTTCCCAGTGTTATTTAACAGCATCTCCTACAGAATAACTACAAACATCAAGTTTAGAGGTGAGACAATTCCCCTCCCAATTAAAAAAACATCCAGGAAGCAGCTCAGACCCTCGGCCAGACAAGAAAGCAGGAGATTTCCCAAAGACGGGACTTTTCTTGGCCAAACTGGGGGCTCCTGGCTTCAAAGAGAGAGGCTGCCAACTGGAAAAGCAGGAAAATCTCCTTAATGGCTCCTCCAACCACAAGTTGTGGCGTCCCCTGGGTCCCGATGCTATCAGGGCTTCAAATATCCACAGGAGGGTTGTGCTACCCTGGTTTAATTCCCCGGCTTTGGTCTGGCCGGGCAATTACAGGAATTTTGCAAACACTTAATCCTTAAATGAACTCGGCTCCGGGTTTAGCCTCCCGCAGAGCCCGGCGGGCGCCTCTCAAAGAGGCGATCCACGGAGGAGCCGGTTGGATCCCATCGTGCCGGGACGGAGCCAAGCACTCAAGGAAAAATAAACAACCTGATGCCATCGAGCCTCCACCCGCTCGATGCAATCCAAAGGCCCGGAGAATGAATGGAAGCATCGGGGTGAAACCTCACCCCCCGCCTCCGTGCAGGCGGTGATTATCCAAAGCTGCCAGACAGGATTCAGGTCCTGCTTCCAGCTTCCCAAAGAGGCAGGAAGGGATAAAACAGCCCCATCCCATTTTGAAGAGGCTCAGGAGTTCTGAGGACAAGTTCTGAGGACACAAACGCGGCCACTTCCGTCAGGCCGCGGCCTTGTTTGGATGCGATAAATCCCTTAAAAGAAAGAAAAACTCAGCTCTGGCTTGGTACTAATTTGCTTTGATAAGAATCAGTGTGCCAGACAGGATCCAGGTCCTGCATCCCAAAGAGGCAGGGAGGGATAAAACAGCCCCATCCCATTTTGAAGAGGCTCAGGAGTCTGAGGACAAGTTCTGAGGACATAAACGCCAGGCCGCGGCCTTGTTTGGATGCGATAAATCCCTCAAAAGAAAAGAAAAACCCAGCTTTGGCTCAGTATTAATTTGTTTTGATAAGAATCAGCGTGCCAGACAGGACCCGGGTCCTGCATCCCAAAGAGGCAGGGAGGGATAAAACAGCCCCATCCCATTTTGAAGAGGCTCAGGAGTTCTGAGGACAAGTTCTGAGGACACAAACGCGGCCACTTCCGTCAGGCCGCGGCCTTGTTTGGATGCGATAAACCCCCTTGAGAGAAAGAAAAACTCAGCTTTAGCTCAGAACTAATTTGCTTTGATAAGAATCGGTGTGCCAGGCAGGATCCAGGTCCTGCATCCCAAAGAGGCAGAGAGGGATAAAACAACCCCATCCCATTTTGGAGAGGCTCAGGAGGTCTAAGGACATAAACGCGGCCACTTCCGCCAGGCCGCGGCCTTGTTTGGATGCGATAAATCCCTCGAAAGAAAGAAAAACCCGGCTTTGGCTGGGAACTAATCTGCTTTGATAAGAATCAGCGTGGGAACTGGAAGCTCCAGTAACAACCAGTCAAAGTCTATTTATACAAGACATCCCTGCCAGGGATCCATAGGAGAACTGACACCGGGAAGTCTGCGGGGGGAAAAAAAATCTCCATTAATGCACTCGTTTCAGCAAATGAGGATCTGGGAAAAAGCAGCTTCAGCAGCTTCGTGAAGCTCTGTCTAGAAACTGTTGTCTCACTGGATGTTTTTATCACGGAATTATGGATTTTTGGATCATAACAATCGTGACGACGAGGCCAACATCCGATTATTTGGAAACGGGATGAGTTTTGCAGCCAAATCCAGGTCTCCCTCTGGGCGTCCATCCAAGGCTTTACCACGAGCTTGGGCGAGCTCCAGGTGTTTTTTCATTTCCACACCTGTACGGCCATGGAATCCACCCTTCAACCTCCCTTCAGCGTGGAATTCCGACTGATGAGGCCTTCCCAATTAAAAGAATATGAATTAGAATCGTGGAATGGTTGGGGTTGGAAGGGGCCTTAAGGACCATCTAATTCCAAACCCCATCCATGCACAGGGACATTTTCCACGAGAAGGAGAAATCAGCAGGAGCTGAAAGTCCTGGAGGAGACAGAAAGCCAGGAAGATGGATTTGGCACAGGTTTGGACGCTGACCACTAAAAAAGGGAAAGACCTCCATTCCCAGGAAATAAGATTTTCCTGCTGTCCTACGCACTGTTCCAAGAGCTTTTCAAAATGGGAAAAGCCACCCCATAACTCCACCCGGTTGGAGCAGCCATGGGAATCTCTCCAAGAGTCTCAACTTCGGCTCTGGAGAACAGCGTCGACCCTCACACGAATCCCTTTTTCCCCATAATTTCTTCCTTCAGGTAGATTTAGAGGGAAGAACCCCACACGACACATAAAAATCCATAATTTTATTTTGTTCATCCCCGCTTTTTTTTTGGGACCCTTTTTTATCCAAATCTCGAGTTCTTCAGAGCAACCCCTCCGTGACATCCGAGGCGCGAGCGCTGAGCTCCACACCCGGAATTCCGCATCGGCTTCCCTCCACTGCAGCTCTTTGAAAGTTATGAAGAATAATCCGGATAATTCTCGAAGGCAGACAATGATATTCCCAAGCTTTACCACCCGCAGCTCTGGGACGCGTTTCATCAGGAACTCACAACATCACCTGCCTTCGAGCCGATCGTTTTATCGTCGGCATCGGAGCCAGATTCCCGCTCGGAGCTGAGCACGCGTCAGGAAAAATTACTCAGATGGGTTTTTCGGGGATTATATTTTGCCCTTTTGGAAGAGAATCGCCTCAAATTAAGATATTGAACAAGATAAGGCTGAGTCACTCACTGGAGCCAGGCTGGGAGAGCTGGGAATGTCCAGCCTGGAGAAGGGAAGGATCCAGGGAGACCTCAGAGCCCTTTCCAGGGCCTAAAGGGGCTCCAGGAGAGCTGGAGAGGGACTTGGGACAAGGGATGGAGGGACAGGACACAGGGAATGGCTTCAAAATGACAGAAGACAGGGTTAGATGGGATATTGGGAAGGAATTCTTGGCTGTGAGGGTGGTGAGGGGCTGGAATGGAATTCCCAGAGAAGCTGTGGCTGCCCCATCCCTGGAAGTGTCCAAGTCCAGGTTGGACGGGGCTTGGAGCACCCTGGGATAGTGGAAGATGTCCCTGCCCAGTGGCAGGAGGTTGGAATGGGATTACCTTGAAGGTCCCTTCCCACCCAGACCATCACCACGATTCCAGATTAATTCCAAAGGTGATGTGACACAACCCCAACCATCGTTCCCGAATAACTTTGGGTTCTTTTCTCCCTGGAAACGGCCCCAAAAAAATCACTTTGGACGACGCACGAAAACACCGGGGTTGGCTCTCAAAAAGCAACTGATCTCCATCTGAATTTGAGGCATTTTTGACACGATCCCAAACAACTTTGGGTTCTTTTCTCCCGGGAAACGGCCCCCAAAAAAATCACTTTGGACAACGCACGAAAACACCGCGGTTGGCTCTCAAAAAGCAACTGATCCCCATCTGAATTTGAGGCATTTTTGACACGATCTCTCCGCCGACAGAAATCAATTCCAGCTCCTAATGATTCATCCCGCTCTCCCGTAGCGACTGCTTTGATGTTTCGTTATTCCCTAAAATCCTCCCCGCTTCTCCTTCCGTGACGCCGCAACTTTTTTTTTTTGATCAACGAACCCATCGGAGGCGCTGTCACGTGCTTCAGAAGCACCCTCAGGTCTAAAATAAGAATTTTTATCTTCAAAACCAAGGATACATTGGAATTCCGAGATAATTTCAGGAGGCTCCAGTATCAGGCAGGTGATAAAAAGAGTCCTTCAGATCCCTGCTCTGCGCTGAGGTTTTGAAACTTCAAATCCTGTTTGAGGCGTACTTCGTGAGCCTGAGATTCCACCCAAAAAATCACGTATTTGGGTCTAAATCATATCCATTATTTTTGCAAGCCCTTCACATCGTTATCCCAAGGTTTCCCCCCGATGCTTTATTATCCGTATCCGTAATTCTCCGGATAAATTGCTGTTTATTTCCCCGTCAAGTTATGAATTCATAAACAATTCCTCTGCTTTACTCCGGCGCCGCGACTGGCGAGGGAGCTCTGCGGAATTAACAGGAAACGGGGTTGGGATTCAAGAGGAAAACTCAAATAATCAAATGCGAGTTTATTATGAACTCTGAATTACCCCAGACATTCCTAAAGTGCTGGAAATTTTGGAGCTGCAGCTCCAGAGGGGGAAAAATCAGCCCTTGGCAGGGCCGTGTCCTTCATCCTCTGCATGGAATAAATGCTTCCTCTTCCTCACCCGCCTCTGGGATGTGTGGAAATTTAGGAATTTAGGACAATCCCTTCCCTGGCACTGAGCAGGGATTCAAATCTCTCAGAAAAGACAATTAAAAGGTCTCAAAATGGAGGGGGGGAAAAAAAGTTGATGTGAGACTGTCAAAGCACTACGAGACTCAAATTTAGATTTTTTTTTTTTTGGTCCATTAGGTGGTTTGGATTTTTTTTTTTTTTTGGGGGGCAGTTTTTAATTTAAATATGGAATGATTAAGTAGGGATAAAATGATTAAGCAGCGGTGAAAATTCTCTTCCTGAAGTTATAATGAAAAACATGGAAGAAACCAACGAGCAGAGCCTTGAACTCTGTTCTGGCTGTTCAATATCTGAAAGGATCCTAAATTTTCTCATTTTTAAAGCCAACTTCATTTTTAAGGGCGGCCTTTAATTACAATTATTTCCTTTAACCTTGACAGCTTCCCATTTTATTGGATATTATTGGAGATTAGCCCGGAGAGCTCTTCATCTCACCCCGGGAAGTTACAAAGTAGTTCTTGGAGAGTGCAATAAAACTCCATTTCCACTTTAAATCCAATTTTAGAAGGGGAATTGTGCACCCGCACTTCCGCTCCCGCAGACAATCAGGAGCTGCTTCTCCTATAAAGGACATTCCCGTAAGGAATGCGGGAGGAAAAACAGAATCCCAGAATGGTTTGGATCCATGGGATCGTCCAGTCCCACCTCCTGCCATTTTTCCACACTTTCCACTATCCCAGGTTGCTCCAAGCTCTGTCCAACCTGGCCTTGGACACTTCCAGGGATCCAGGGGCAGCCGCGGCTTCTCTGGGAATTTCATTCCAGCCCCTCACTACCCTCACGGGGAAAAATTCCTTCCCAACATCCCATCTAAACCAAACATTTTTCCAATCCAAGCCTCTCCGCGGTTCACGCAGATCCTCAGGGTCACCTCTGGCTCGATTTATCCTGGAAACCATTAACTCGAGGATCCACGTGGGCCTCTCCAATCATTCTCCACAGAAAGAGAAACAAGAAATAAAATCAAGGAATTGCAAGGCAGCAATTCCAGCACCCAGCTCTGAAGAGATCTGACGCATCCCAATCGTGGAATTCATTTGTTTATTGGCGAGGATGGGAGACGCCCTCCCCAGCCGGAACGACTCCGAACTTTTCCGGCTGCGGCAGCGGCAGAGCCATTCCATAGGATTTTGGAATGCTTTGGGTTGGAAAGGACCTTCAAATCATCCCGTTCCGTGGGCAGGGATGCATTTAATTCCACCAGACCAGGTTGCTCCAAGCCCTCTCCAACCTGGCTTTGAACACTTCCAGGGATGGGGTGGGCAGCCAGGAATTTTCTGGGAAATCGGTGCCAGGGTCCTCTCCCCTGTTCCAAACTCATCTCCTGCTCGCTCCTGTGATGTTCCCAATTCCCAACCCTGGAAATTTTGAGTCCCTCTGTATTCACTGCATCACCACCCTCCTGAATCCACAAACATCCTGCTCCTTAATCACCCAACTTTTCCATGACTGGAGCAGCTCCAGCCTTCCCACAGTTGTTACCACCCTCCATACAGACAAATCCCTAAGAATTCCCTAAGAAAAGTGTAATTAATCCTTGTCCGGGTTGTTTACGGTGCAAACATCCAATACATATTTATCTGGAATCTGATTTATCTCCATTTCAACCCAAAACCACAATTCCACCTCAGTCCTCTGTACAAAAATCAGTTCCAGAAGATTCCTCTCAGTGGATCCCTACACGAAGCACCGGGAACATCCCAAAAAAAACCACAACAGGAGAGCTCCTGCCTGGGTAGGATGAGTTGGAAAAGCTCACACGGCCCCGAAAATTGAGTCCTGCATCCTAAAAGAGCTTTTTCATGGAATGACAAAACACTCGAGGTTTTCAGGGACCTCTGGAGATCACCTAATCCAACCTTCCTGCTCATGGAAGGCCCAGCCAGAGCAGATGGATCAGGACCGTGTCCAGTTGGATTCTGGACATCTCCAAGGATGGAGATTCCGTGACTTCTCCGAATCGTTCCTGAGCCTTCCACCACTTTCTCCACAGAGAAGGATTCACACGTTGAGCTTCGAAGCACCTGGAACAGCTTCTAGAGGGACCTTCCAAGGAAGGAATTTTTGAAGGAATGTTGGAAGGAATCATGGAATGGTTTGGTTTGGAAGAGACCTTAAAGATCACCCAGATCCAAACCCCAGGAATTTTTGTGTTACGTGGGAATTGTTGCGTCACATTGGACACCTGCAACAGTCATAGAACAACAAAATTTGGAGCAAATTTGGGAAATTCATGGAGTTAGGAAAATCCGAGACCAGATTTGAGACAAAACGAACACCTGGGAAAAACGTCACCTTTGAAGGGCCTCAGAAATCCAACCCACAGCACATTTTCCCCTAAGTCTCCCAAAGATAAAGGAAATCGGGACTGGATTTCCCATTTTTTTTAGAGAATCCAACAGACTGAGGATATCAATTCTCCCTTCCACAGAATTTCCAACAGTTCAGAGGCACCACTTTTATCCCGTCCTGGGATTTTTCCACTCCCACCACGAACCTCCCACCCGGCAGGCTCCATCAACCACCACGATCCTCCCTCCTCGCCCCGGATTCCGATCAGGACTCGGGCCCAGGAAATGAAAGGACTATTGTGAAACTCCCCGAAGACATCTGGCCGAGCACCCACTCCCTTCAATGCCCGCCTTGTTCCGCCCCGCCACATCCCGGGATGAGCCATTCCAAGGGCGTGAGGCAATCTCGGAGAGGTTCACAACTTTCCGCTCCTTTGCCTTTAAACTTTTCATCTCTCCAACCAAGACTCGAGACAGATTTTGAGTCACTCCCTCAAGCGAGAGCGGAGCCGCAAATTTTAACTTTTCCACAGACCCTCGGCCCAAATTCCCGTTTTTTTCCCCCAACCTTTTGCCTGGAACGGCTGAAATGTTGAGAGGACGAGGAATCAAATATTGAGGAGGGCCTTTTGTCTCCTCCCTCCTGTCACTGGTCACTGTTAATCATCACCACAGATGATTTAAAGAGGCCGGGATGTGTTCGTTCGTCCGTCAGCTGGGAAGTACCGGTTAAATAAAGGGAGAGCGGGATCTTGGGAACATCAGGGATAAAGTTACAGCTGTTGCTTGGCACCGCCTCGTTATTTTGAGAGAAATTAATTCAGACCTTTGTTTAAACACAGAGATGCCCAGGGAGGGGGAAAGAAAGCGGCACGATGCGCTCTGAGTTCACCCAACTCCACCAGAACCACGCTGGTGCCTCCAAATTCCTTGTGTTTTCCTTCTTGGAGCTTCCCAGCTGAGCCTGAACACCCTGAGGTGGCATCGTTGGTTAAAACAAAGGGATTCAAAGGAATATTGGGTGGCCTTGGAACCGAATCCGTGCCCAAAGCTCGTATTTGGGAAAAAACCAGGATTTGGGACAAATATCAGCTTTTAAGGGGCTCAGAAATCCAACCAATGGAATATTTACCCAAAAGTCTCACCACAATAACGGAACAAGACCCAGAACCTGCTCTCCCAACAAAACCTCCACATCCTTTGACCTTTCATCAGCTTTTCCATCTTTTTAGGTCATAAACAAAGGTTGGAAGGTGACGCCACCCAAACATCAACCCCTGATCCAAGAGGAGATGCTCCATGACATTTGAGAGGTAGGGATGTGGTTTTAGTGAGGGCTTGGCAGTGCTGGGTCAATGGTTGGGCTCCACAGCCTTAAAGGGCTTTTCAAACTTCGACGATTCCATGAAATTCCATGAATTTCCAGGCTGAATGCTGCACCCAGACCAGCACCAGGCTAAGTCACTGGCAACAGGGCCGATGGATATGGCAGGGAACCATGGAATCGTGGAATATCCTGAGCTGGAAGGGACCCACGAGGTCCGTCCCTGCCAGTAAATTTCACTCCGAAATCTGGGATACAGGGATCATCAAGTCAGGGAATCTGTTCCATCCCGTCCTTTTCCACTACGACCATCAAGTGCCACAGAAATAATACCCAGTAAACACCCAAAAGTGGGTATTTAGTCCTTAAAACCAAGGGACTAAACCCAGTCTGCACTACAGAAGGGTTTAGCAAAGCCAGGGATGAGACTCGATCCATCTGAGAGGTCTCCCAGTTTTTCTGGAGGATTCCTTCCTCCTTCCAGCTTTGCAAGTTGAAGGAATGACCTTGGGACAAAGAAAGCCTGGAAAAATCTCTTCCCTGGGGCAGATTTTGGCTTTTAAAGAACGATTTTCCAAGGTTGAATTCCGATGGAAAAGGGCTGAGAGAAGGGTTTGTCTCTGGGGACGCGGGCGATGCTTCCGCAGTGCTGAGATCCAGGTTTTACCCAGGGTCATTCCCACAAAATTCCTGATATTGTCACCAGGAACTCCCCAGGGATGGACAGAGAGTTTCCACAAATACGGAGAGTTTTGCTTACACAACTGGAGACACTTAAAGCATGGAATCATCACAAAATCATGGAATGGTTTGGGTTGGAAGGGACCTTCAAGGTCATGGAATTCCACCCCCTGCCATGGGCACCTTCCACTATCCCAGGTTGCTCCAAACCCTGTCCGACCCAGTATTAAACACTTCCAGGGATGAGGCATCCACAGCTTCTCTGGGAATTCCATTCCACAGCATCACCACCCTCACAAGAGTGGAAATCCTTCCCAACTTCCCGTCTCCGGAGGTTTGAAACCATTCCCTGTTCCTGCCCCTACACCCTCAGAATAGTTTGGGTTGGAAAAGACCTTGAAGATGCCCCAGCTCCAAACACCAACCCCTCAAAAGCCACCCACTCCTCCTCACGTTTGCGACCGCAAAGCGAATTCCCAAGGGTTCCTCCCGAGGCAGCAGGTCACGGGAATCGCGACAGCTTGCGGATGACAAATCCTGTTTTCCTCGGGGAAAAATGTTCCCGTTGGCTCCTTGGGAAACTGCGATGCCGATGACAAGAGGGCGCCGTATTTTTAGAAAGCCCACGAGGACTTTATCACTTGTTCTAAATTTTATCTTCAACTCCGCTTCACCCAGCTGGGAGATGCTACTCCGTGGAAGCGCGGATTGGGTGGGACGTGGCAGAATTCCTGCCGGGTGCCACGGAATTTGCAGGGATTACTCACAAAGAAACGCAAAGTGATTCATGTTTGTCCCTCCAGAAAAGGAATTTTTTCGGTCTCTTTCCTGTTCCTGCGTGTCTGGGACAACGTGTCCACGGAGATCTCACGGATTAACGCTTCCTGCTCGTCACAACTTCCACCCAAAATGCTGGACTGGAATTCTGAGGGAGAATCCAGCCTAAAAAAAACTCCCTGGATGCTACTGGGGAATACGTCAATCACGTTAGAAGAGCAGCCTGGAGTGATGGAGCGTGTCCAGAGATGGGAATGGAGCTGGGAAGGGGCTGGAGAACCAGGAGAGGCTGAGGGAGCTGGAAAAGCTCATCCTGGAGAAAAACTGGATCAAAGGGATCCCCAGGGTGAATCCAGGTGGGGGTCAGGATCTGGTCCCAGGAAACAAGGGACAGGAAGAGAGGAAATGGCCTCGAGCTGTGCCAGGGAACATTTAGGCTGGATTTTAGGGAATATTCCTCCTAGAAAGGGCTTTTCAGCTTGGAATTCATGGAAAACAGGGAGTTTGTGGCCTCTGGAAGGAGGGCAGGAACTCAGAACAAGGATGGTGGGAGGTGGGACAGGGAGAAAATGGGAAAAGGGGAAAATCCCAGCTGGAATTAAACTGGTTCTCACAGCTCAAAGACAATGGAGAATGTTCCCACCGATCCATGAAAAATGGGGCTGGAGAATCTCCATCCTTTGTGGGATGGACAGGGAAAGGGAACAAAGGCCGAGGGAAAGGCCGAGGCACTTCCTGACTTCTTTCCCTTGGCTGGGAAGGGACTTCCGAGGAGCGTCTGAGGGAGCTGGGGGGGCTCATCCCAGAGAAAAGAGGAATCAGAGCTCTCCTGGAATTCCCAACCGCATAAGAGATTGAGCTCCTCTGTAATTCCCAACCCCACAAGAGATTGAGCTCCTCTAGAATTCCCAAACCCCCAAGGGGGTGAGCTCTCCTGGAATTCCCAACCCTACAAGACATTGAGATCCTCCAGAATTCCCAACCCCACAAGAGGTTGAGCTCCTCTGTAATTCCCATCCCCACAAGGGATTGAGCTCTTCCAGAATTCCCAACCCCACAAGAGATTGAGACCCTCCAGAATTCCCAACCCCACAACAGGTTGAGCTCCTCCAGAATTCCCAACCCCACAACAGGTTGAGCTCCTCCAGAATTCCCAAGTCCACAAGGGCTTGAGCTCTCCTGGAATTCTCAACCCCATAAGAGATTGAGCTCCTCTGTAATTCCCAACCCCACAAGAGATTGAGATCCTCCAGAATTCCCAACCCCACAAAANATTCTCAACCCCATAAGAGATTGAGCTCCTCTGTAATTCCCAACCCCACAAGAGATTGAGATCCTCCAGAATTCCCAACCCCACAAAAGATTGAGCTCCTCCAGAATTCCCAACCGCACAAGAGCAGCCCCAAGCCCAGGAAGAGGGGTGCTGGCAGTTTTCCAAGCGCTTTGAGTCTTCCCAGGAAAACACCCACCTCTGTCCCAGTCCTCACAACATTTATTTGTTCCCCGGCCGTATTTCGGCTCCTGTGACATCATCCCGTGGCTCGTACATCACAGGGAAAGAAAGGAGGAGTAATAAAAGGAATATTCATCCCTAAAGGTTGACAGGGCAGGAAAACCCACTCGCCTGGTGGATTCCAGGAAAGCGTAGGAAGAGCAGCGAAAATGTTAAAGTTGACATTCATGGATTTCCCGCCGGGAGCCTGTTCCCTCTACGACAATAATATCTTGTCACGCTGCTTTTTCAAATTCCCTGACCACTTCCCGGAGTTATTCCGTGCAAAGGTGGGAATTTTAGTTCAGTAAAACACAATTTGTTTCACCCGCACCAAAAAAAAAATAAAAGAACCTGAAATAGTCGAAATGAAATATTTAAGATGCGTTAAATTAAAAGGCCACGGAGGGTGACTCCACCACGCTCCGTGACTCCTTTTCCTGGTCATCCCTTGGGATCTGTAAATAAATTCTTAGTCAGAAAGAGCCGCAGCGCTGTGTTACAAAAGCCACGTTACAAAATATTCCCAAAAAAAACCAGGGAGCGGAGCACGGCCCAGTCCACGGGCAGGATACCGCGACTTTGCTCATTCCGAGAGATTATTGTTAAACCCTTCTTAATTAGGGCTTTACTCTGCTAATTCTATTTAATAAAATTAAAGTTTCAATTTGGTCCCGCACTCATCGGAAAGGAGGTTGGGGGAAGTTGTTTCCATCCCTGGAAAACGCAGACGCAGCTTCCAGACTGAAAGGTTGCGGAATGCCAGGACAAGGGGGCTTTAAACTGACAGAGAGTGGGTTTAGATGGAAGGAAGGAAGGAATTGGGAAGGAATTCCACCCCGTGAGGGTGGTGAGGCCCTGGAATGGAATTCCCAGAGAATCTGTGGTTGCTCCATCCCTGGAAGTGTCCAAGGCCAGGCTGGATGGGACTTGGAACAACCTGGGATAGGGGAAGATGTCCCTGCCTGTGGCTGATGGGTGGGATTGGACGATCCTTAAGATCCCTCCCAACCCAAACCATTCCACGATTCCATGACTTTCTTACAGCCTGCCACGCAGGTCGCTCATTAGCTGCTCCGGAGCTAACGAAGCAGCACGTCTCATCGAGGCCTGAGCGTGCAGAATCCACCGGGCACGGAGAGAAATTCCCAATCCGTCAGGAGCCGGCCAGGAGCCCTCACTCCACCAGACTTTTAGGACGCAGCTGCCGCGTCTCCGGCAGCAAAGAAACGCAAGGGATGATTAAAGCTGCTGCAGAGTAATTTTAATTATCTCCCAGTAATCCATTAAAGCAGCACATTAGGACAGCTCCTTCCTTTTGGGGCCACCTGGAATCCTGGAGGTTCGGGAAAAGCTCCGGCAACCCAGATCAGGATTCTCATCCCGTGTTTCCAACCAAATCCCTGTTTGTTTGCTCACTTTAAATGTCATCTAAAAACCTGTGCTGACCTTTCTGGCTGAAAGGACAACTCCATGCTGTAAATGGTTGGGATTTATGGCCTTGGAGGTCTTTTCCAACCGAAATAATTCCGTGCTCAGCAAGAAGAGCAGCAATATTTTGGTCAAGAGGAAGTTTGGCATGGTTATCCCTCAACGGGAGATGTCCCTCGGATTCTCCTCCCTCCGCTAATTAAAATTCCTATAAATTGAAATTAAATTAGAATTAAAATAAATTCAATTCCTTCAAAAAGGCATCAAGTTCAACAGGAGTCCTAAGAGAAATGCTGCTGTTACAATTTAAAATGGAATCATGGAATGGTTT
>VZTA01001993.1:0-17085 GCA_013398855.1 Mohoua ochrocephala
TTAATTCAAAAAGGCAGGGTTATACCAATAGAACACCAAGCTTTTTATTCATGTGAACAAGTGAATAGGTATCTGTGATGTTGGCCTCCAGAAGCAATGTCCACTTTCCAATGTAGAAAGAGTAAGTTCTCCTTGTTCTGCCTTTGCGTGGGTGCCAAATGCAGTGGAAGTAAAAGTGCTGTTAAAACAAACTATTTTATTTAAAAACAAAATTTAAAAATAATTTTTTAAAAACCCTATTTTTTTTGCCTTCTATATGAGTGGAACTAGGACTTTAGCGAGAAAGAGAAGTGCTAAATCAGAATGTCAGTAAATCAGAGATCGGGCTCGGTACTCGTTCGTGTCATTCTTCCCACACAAACCCAGGAGCTTTCATCTTAGAGTTCACAGTAAATAAAAGTTTGTGTCTAATCTAATTGCCTCTACTGTATTTGCTTGAAGACATTCAGCACAGGGATGTAATTCAGCAGTTAATTAGTACCACTCATTACGTGTAGGGGATCTGTATTCTTTCATCACAGCACAGATCAGGGAGTACAGCCTTTACATTACAGCTAAATCCAGCAACAGCAACAGAATGAGCTGCCTTTTTTTGGTGTGGGGTTTTTTGTTTGTTTGTTTGTTTATATTTTTAACTGGGAGAGATTTTTTTTTCCACATCATTTCTTAGGAAATAGCATGATGACCAAGGAGACAAAAATTGTAGCACAGCAAAACGAGCACGACATCACCAAAATTAAGAACTCAGTGGCTGAACATGTGCTAAGAACAAAATGCAGCTGCTAAGCGCATATGTATTTACATAAGTTTTTTTAAATTTGCAAAATATACGCTGTTCATGATTGGACAATCCACTCATGCTATTATTTATGAAAATTGAGGCTAAAATACACTTTTACTATCTTGACGCTGAAAGCGATTTTCTTTTTTTCAATTCAATTATTTCACGTTTGCTTTGTAGTTGGTTTTTGGGGTTTTTTCCCTATTAAACCCAGATGCCCACACTGTGGATTCAAAGAGTATAAATTACCTATTCAGGTACGTAGTAGGGAGGAAAAGAGATGATAGCTATCAAATGATAATTTTAGCAAATATTACCTCACTGTGGATGCATTTGTATTCCTTATAAATCTGTGGTGCAGCTGGCACGAGCTGCTTGAGTCCTTTCTCAGCCCTCTGAACCCTGTTTTCAACTGAAAGTTGCAATCCCAGCAATTCCCATGCAGTTCCCAGCACCTACAGTTCCTTTGTTTAATTAAAATACTTCCCATTCATGCAATTAAATACCCATATCGCCATAAATATTAATTAACTTTGGCCAAAGAGATCGATTGTATTTTCAGTAATTAAAATGTTATTTACTCCTCTTTAATTTCAGGAGATTAGATCGCATGATATAATATTGAAACTGCTATTAAAAATGCCTAAAATATAGGTGAGATTTTAATCTCTAGCTGTACTAAAAATACTTTATAATGCCTGGAATACAATTTTATTTTTTTTCTGTTGATATTGTAAAGTTATTGCTTTAACTCAACAACTCAAAAACTGCACTCACTTTTGCACAGGTGAGTTTTATTTCTTCTCCCACAAGTTCATGCACAGCCCAGCGTGTGCAGGAAGATCCTCTGACCACCCAAAAAAATGGAGATTGAATAAAGACTCTGCAAAACACAACCACAGGATTTCTGCAGGTGTCACCTGCAACACCTGGAGTTGAGAATACAGCAGCTGAATTTGCTGCTGTTGAATGCAAAAGCTTATTTTTCCTCTAAGAAAGTTTCCTCTGAGTCATTGTGCTCCTAATAAGACCTTAGTCACCCATGTTTGTAACAATTCTTGTGATAAAAGATAAGCCATAAGCAAAATATTCAGCACTTCATTTTTAATTTTTTTTTTTCACGTGGAGAAGTGTCATATTTCTCATTTCTCTGCTTTTTTTCTCAGCTTTGGAGGAAGTTTATTCGACTTGCATATAATTTTGTGGTCATCTTTATTCCTTGGGAAATGAGAATAAAGAAAATCGAGAGTAAGTATGAAGATTTAATGGTATTGAATAGTAAAACACTTGCTCAAATCTTGAGTCTTATGGTGTATTTTTTTAATGCACTGAATTAAATAATATTTGGGAGGGAGTTAAATGCAAATTTTCAGCAGGGAATTCTTTATTTAAAACTTAGCTTTTTCTTCCTTTCCAGGTACCTTAGAAATGGAACAGTTCTCATTGATGGGGGCAGGGAGGGGGGGAAATTTTGAAAAAGTGAAATTTGACCCACTGGGATTCTGAAAATGAAAAAATTCCTTAGTTTGCTGAATGCCCTGCATAAGAGAGGTTTTTCTTTTGGCCTGTTATTCAAATAATACTTCCCAGACAAATGATACGAGCTTTTATAGACTGTGCGGGTCAGGTAACTGGGGGTTTTTTGTGGTTTAAGGTCATTTTGGGTCTGGAGTCGCCTCTTACTTCATCTTCTTGAGATGGCTGTTTGGAATCAATATTGTCCTCACCATAATGACAGGAGCATTTGTGGTCCTGCCAGAGGTAAGAGCACATGGTTAATATTTACAGAGAGAAACGCTTACTGCTGCACTTTCCTTTCAGAACGGAACAAACACCACGCTTGAGGTCGTGCATCACTTTGAAATGCACAACGTAAAATGAATTATTTAAAATAAATTCCCCCTGTTAAGAGGTTTTTCTCTGCCTAAAGGATAACAGATTTTTGCTGTTAGTGTTAGAGATGGTATTTTGTCAACACGGTGCTAATGCTTTTAGAGAATATGTTTTTATCTGATTACTAAAATAGAGAACCCCATCCTTAAAAGACGTAGTGGGTGTTGAGTACATTCAAGTCTTGTTAGTGTCATTTACAGGGAGAAAAAACGAGCATCCCTCTCCAGACTCTGGATTATTGTCCATTAGAAAGCATTTCCTAGGAGTTCTAAATAGCCACAACTTTGTTTAGTTCTTGCATGCAAGGAGGGCAATTTGTTAACTTTGTTGAATTATTCATAAACGTTGTTTTGCCCCACCTACCCTGTGCTTTAATAATGTTATCAGAAAACATGGGAATACCTGATTTTATTCCCACTGCACAAAGTAAAAAAAAAAAAGTAAATACCTCTCGAACAAATAAAAAGTAAACTGGGAAAAAAAAAAAGGTATTCACTTTCACTTTTTAATTTTTAAGGAAGAGTAAGTGTAATCCTGAAATATCATCCTGAGATCAAGCACAGCCCCATTTAATTTAAAAATGCTCACATTAAAAGCATGGCTTTTAAAGCTGGCACGGTGCTGATGCAGCACTTGCTACCCCGAGAGTACCACCCACGTGGGCAGCTCTTGATGGGCTCCACTGAGCAGCCCTGGCTCAGATGGGCTTGTCCAATTCCTGAGACCCTCTCTCTCTTCCCCACCTTCTGAGACCTCCTCTCTCTCCCGCAGCTCCTGGCCGGAGCACCGTTCGGCAGCACGGTCAGCAAGACCATTCCCAAGGAGCACATTGCATCCGCTCAAGACCTGGACACCATCTGGTCCCTCGGGGCAAGACTCAAACCACTCCTTATTCTTTATTTTGTTGTCGCTGTTCTCTTGTAATTGTTGGTTACTGCTCTTACTGACGGGTTGTGGTCTTTGCAGGGCTACCTCCAGTACTCTGTTCTGTTTTATGGCTATTATGGTCGTGACAGGAAGATTGGGAAAGCTGGATACCGGCTGCCTCTTGCCTACTTCCTTGTTGGAATGGCTGTGTTTGCTTACAGCTTCATCATTCTTCTGAAAAAGTAAGACCGCCCACTTACTGCTGTTCATAAACTTGTATGTTCAGGCAATCAGCAATGGTATTTACTCCACTTCCTCCGTATTTATTGTGTTTAGTTCTATTAAAATGCTCGACTCTGCTAGTGTCAGGGAGGCAGACTGAGCTCAACTCTGGATTGCCCTTTATCTTGTTACCATCGTCACCCTCTGTCCCATTTCCTAGCCTATAAAAGGAGGCCAGCACAGATGATCTGTGTGCTTTGTGTTTGTGCAGTTTAAGGCCTGACACCCGTGGGAGTCCTTTCTCTTCTCCTCTTTTCTGTTACAAATATTGCTATGACAGAAATTTATATTTATTATTATTATTCCCCTCTATAGAAATACAAATACAAAGATTCCATCCTGAGTGTAATATCATTTGCACTGCTTTAGTGGGTGCGTGGCATCCCGTTGGAATGGAAGCTTAATTTCATTGCTGTGGAAGGACCAAGAGCAGGAGTTTCTCAGCAGAGAGAGCAAGGCTGCCAGTGTTGACCATAAATCCAGGGATGTGCAATGCTCGGAGAAGGGGCAAGGTCACTCTATCCTCTCCTGATTTGCTTTCTCTTCCCTCCTGGATACCTATTTATCTGGCACAGCGCAGTCCATGGACATTTTCTGTGCTGCCTGTAACAGCTCTCAGTTTTGAGGTCAAACCTCCCTTTTCATTTATTTTTATTCCACCTGCTGGTTTGTGCCAAGGGTCACTGGTATATTTGACACTGACCTACACGTCTGCAGTTTCTGTTTGTGATTGGCTCTTCTCCTTCTGACTTAGTTCAGTGACTCTTTGCTGAGCTGTGTACAGCTCCCCTTTAACGATGTCCTTTCAGATGCCCTTTCCTTCACAAGCTATTAATCTTCATTCCATTTCCTGTGCTTTGCAATATCCTGCCCCCTTGCCTACCTGTCATGAGTAGGAGGGGTTTCTTTTTCCCAAGGTCTGTAAAATGGCACCGGGTTTCTATTTGACAATAACATCTATTTTGAGGGTGAAAACAACACAGCAAACAAACAGATCTTGTGCACAATCACTAGTTATATGCCAAACTTGATTTAATTCCTGTCACAGTGATCTCAGTGATGGTACCTTCCAGCTGGATCCTACCTGGAGGTTGTAAAACAGAAAGAGGTGTAAGTTCACAGTTCTAGTGAGATTTATTTGCTTTATTTTTCAGTTATAAAGACTGTAAATATTGAAATGCTCCTCCACAGTGAGTCATTTCCGCACTAGATGTAAAATGAAGTTCATGAGCTGCACCTCACCCTGTTTTATGTCCTTCAGAAGGCTGCCAACAGTGACACTAATTCTGCAAACTTTTGGTAGCTCTGAATGTGTAAACATCTGAAAACCATGAACCAAACCAGTGACTTCCTCCACGACCACCTTCACACATCAGAGCAGTTAAATATCTGTTATTTTTCTACAGAATGGCAAAGAACTCAAGAATGAGTTTGGCAAGTGCCTCTGATGAAAATTACACTTTCTGCTGGAGACTGTTCTGTGCTTGGGACTATTTGATAGGGAACCCTGAGGCTGCAGAGAGCAAAGCTGCTGCCATAGTCAACAGCATCAGGGTGAGCAACTGACCTTGAATTATTATTTCAAGTTGATTTACTCGTTAATCTGTAAGCCATGTGAGTCTTTCCTCTCATCCCCTTGCACTTCCTATTGGGTTTTGGTATTTATTTACAGATTGTTTGCCTAGGGGAGGGCTGGTATCACATCTGTGTGGCATTGCAGGCACGTCACATTTGCTGAAGTTCTGTCCTGGCGAGGCCATTGTGTCCGTCCTTGGGAGAGTTTTATTTAATGCCCCCTGTGTGTGTGACAAGAAGGTAGATAACTAGAAACAAATTTGCTTGTGATGAAATTTCACTGAGTGGTGGGATCAAATTTGTGTAAGCAATTGATTTGCCAGGAAAATAAACAAATTTATAGAATGTATAGTTGTTTTTATGCAAAGGAAGTGTTTTATGTCTCAGGGAATCCATGTGGAGAAGCAGAACATCATCTCATATTTTACAAGATGCTTTTTACATGACAATAAGTTTTATATCTCTCTCTTTGGTTTATAACTTCCTGCACACAATTTATTGCTCTTTCTCCTTTATTTTATCAGCTATTAATCAGGCTCCCCAGGGAAGTGGTCATGGCATCGAGCCTGTCAGAGTTCAAGCAGCATCTGGATGATGCTTTTAGTCAAATTGTTTCGTTCTAAGTATTCCTCTGAGCAGCAGGGAGTTGGACTCAATGGTCTTTATGGGTCCTTTCCAACTTGAGATATTCTATGATTCTATGGTTTATTTCATCTCTCCGTAACAAATGGAGGGACATCTTACAGGTCTCTCAGTGTAAGAAAACTGTTAAAAATACAGATGTTGTGCATTTAGAATTTAAGAGCATATGTAGTTTTATCAGAAGTAATTTATTTCCCAAATTTGGTCTATTCTCATTGTCATTGAACAAAAATTACTTCAAATTGTGCCAAGGGTGAATTAACAAGCTCTGATATTTAGTTATTTCAATGACTGAGGATAACTTCTGACAGTATTGCGTTATATAACTGATACCCAGATTTTAAAGGCACATCCTGCCAAAAAATCAGGAAATGTAACCCTCTTGTTATACCTCCTTGAACATGCATGACTGAAAGTGCACGAGTATCTGCTTACTGTGTGTTTGTTTCTCAGAAACCTCCATCACTTTTTAATACCACATATCAGTGTTACAAATCAATAAGGGCGGTGGTATTTATCTGCTTGCACCTCCAGGATGAGATGGGGTTTTTTATTAGTGTATTTTAATTTCTGTGAAAGATATGTGCATTTTTTTTGCTGAACGTTATTAAAATGGTAACGCTGTGTTTCTTTCAAGGAAGCTATTTTGGAAGAGCAGGAAAAGAAGAAAAGCAAGAACTTGTATGTATATAAGATAAGAGATACTTTTCAAAGCACTGTTTTGATGCAGATATCAGTGCTAATCTGCTTGCCTTGTACTTCTAAACCATGTTAGAAATGACCCCCAACCTGCTGTATTGGTTGTATCTTTCTTTTTTTCCTAGGGCAGTGACCATAAGCTTAAGAATTATTGCAAACATCCTGGTGCTTCTCTCCCTTGCTGGAAGCATTTACATCATCTACTTTGTCGTGGATCGATCCCAAAGGTTAGAGCGCACCAAAAAGGAATTGACTCTTTGGGAAAAGAATGAGGTACCCTGTCTTTATGCCCCCTCTGTGTTAGAAGCAGGGTTGCTGTCTGGGGGCTTTCTGTGGCAATATTGTGTGCAGAGGGGTAAATAGCAAGAGATGAGGCAGGAGGAATGAGGAATGAGCGGGCAGACCTGGATCTGCCCTGGCACATTTGCTCCCTCAGCTCCGCAGCCAGGTGTTAGTGCAGCTGAACTGGGCAGAGGGGGCTGCAGCTCCTCGTTTCACAGACTGCAGTTCTAGCAGGTCCCTATTTTGTGAGGACAAAGCTTAATCTCTCCTGTCACTCACAGATCTGCTTTTACACCCAGGACTGAGGTGAGCAAACACTGGGCCAATGGACTAGAAAGGAATTGACTTTGATAACAGTGATTGATTCAGTATCAGGGGATACTGAATGTTCTGTGAATATTTCCATTCAGAGGAATGAGTGAGAGTAAGAAGTGAATGGGTATGGAGAAGCCACTCATCCATTTCAGAGGAACATGCTAGCTTCATATTTCCTACATGTCAAGTTTTAATTTCAATTAATAAAGTAGAACTTTGAAGCTACAATATCTGGAGTAAAGACTCACAAGTGGTATTCCAGATCTATAATTTTGGATCATAACAACTGTTATTATTAATGCCAATAGCAACTTTTTAAAGCATCTCCTTCAAGAAAAGCAATCACCAAAGCCTTATTTCAATCAGCACTCAAGATTCCCCAGAAGTTCTACATCAAACGCCACAAAAATGCCACATGTTTCTGTTCCCTAGGTAAGCGTGGTTGTGTCACTGATCACAATGATCGCACCCTCTGCTTTTGAACTCGTGGCAGCTCTGGAGATGTATCATCCAAGGACCACTCTTCGCTTCCAGCTTGCCAGGTATGGGCATGATGCAGTGTAGAAAATAAGTGCAGAGTAAAGGAGGAACAGGAGAGGTGTGTTCTGGTTCGTGTTTTGGTGCAGCCAAACCAGAGAACATATGAGACGTTGATGGTTACCAATGCTGGTAACCTGGACTTTATTCTCTTTTCAGGGTTCTTGTCCTATACCTGGGAAACCTCTACAGTTTAATCATTGCTCTCCTGGATAAAGTGGACAGTATGAGTGTCACTGTAAGTTTAACTTGATGTTTTCTGATGTGTAAAGCTTGTAGACGTCATAGACAGAACTCTGTTTATTGTGAAATATATGAAGTCAGATGAAAATTATTTTGAAATTGATTAAAATATTATAGTTTGATGTAGAGTTAAGTTTAGATAACAATGTTCATTTATAACTACTTCTAGGGGTTTTTTTTACTTAGTCTGTTAGGATAACTGGATCCATTTGACTGCTGATGTAACAAGATAAATAGATTTCTGTGCATTGCTAAACTATCAAAAAAAAGTCATCACTGTAGGTCAAATATTTCCACCTACCTAAATCAACTTTAAGTCCTGCCCTTCAGTGTTCCATCTGACTGTCCATTGACAGCTATTTAACAGTTGCCTAACTGCTGCCTGAAAACATATGAAGAAATGTCTGTGTGTGTCTGTGTGTGTGTATGCTGCAGAAGGTACAGACATCTGCACCTATGTACAGTTAAAAAGTAGCTTTTGGCACATTTCTTATTTCAGGACTCTGATGTGAACAACAATGCAAGTAATTCTACCACCTCCTTAGCAACCAAAACTCTTTCTAAGGATGACAATTTAACCATTCCTAACGTACAAATGAAGAGAAACGGCTTTGTCACATCAGAGGAGCAACGCAGCCAAGGCCTGACAGTCTCTGACTCGCTGGTTAACCAAACAATTTCCTTTACCACGCAGAACCCGCAGGATCAGTGCTGGGAGACGTATGTTGGTCAAGTATGTAACTGTTTTATTATGTCATCAACTTACTCCTAATCCACATTTGACAAAAAATTTAAATTATGTTGTGCTGTGTTCAATTTTAGAACTTTTCTTTGTATAAATTCCGGAATTTAGCTAAGGATGGTGTGGGAAAAGTAAAGACTCTGCAAAGTGGTATGGCCACAGATACAAGCTTTGGGTTTTGTTCAGTACCTACAATATGTTTAGCGTTGTTCAAATGCTTTTTTTGCCAAGCTTTGGCCTCTGTCTTCAGCTCTGCACAGGCAGATCTGTACAGATCTGTGCTTCGGATCCTATTTTAACAGGGAACATCCTTCTAACCCATACAGAGAAACAAGACTATAAACCAAAAATACAAATACAAATGCAAAAGAGCCATATGCAGTCCATTTGCTTTCAGAATGACTCAGTATGGGTGAACAATGTGTATTTCAGGAGATGCTAAAGCTTTCCATCATCGACATGATTTTCACGGTCGCGAGCATCCTGCTCATTGATTTCTTCCGTGGACTGTGCGTCCGATACTTGAGTGATTGCTGGTGCTGGGATCTAGAAAGCAAGTTCGTAAGTACAGCCCTTATTTTATCAAGCTAAGATGTTGAAGATGGGTAGGCTCCTTCCCTCAGTACTAAATCTCCTTCAAGTCTTTCCACAGATGAATAATTTCTTGGTAGCACACGTCTATAAAGGCACAGCTCACACTAGGTTTAAACTGGAGGGCACAAGATAAATGTTGGGATTTAATGTTTTTCTCAAGCCTACTCACGTGGCTCCGGTGCAAAAACTTTTGGTTTTCACAGAATGAGATCATAGAGCAGTTCCCACAGTCTAAGGCGACACAGAGGGCACGTAGTTGTTCCCCACATCCTCTTTTCTGCAGCTGTAACATCTTTACCTAACGTAGGCAGCGGCCCAAGAAACAGTAACCAACAGCTCACAGCCCTTTAAAATTACACTGGGTAATAAATACTTCGTTAGCAAGGAGCTGTTGGCGTGAAAGGCTGGGGACTGTTCTTTGTCCTTAAGGAGGGGAAGTAAACCAGAGAGGAATTAGTTCATTTCATCCCTGGCTGCAGAGTAGGTTTTGCTGTGTTCCCACTGCCTGCCAGAAGTTGGTGTTTGATCAGGATGGTTCAGGCTATGTGCTGTCTGCAGACTGATTCGGTCAAATGCTTCTAATAAATGGTCTGAAAACAAGATTAAGACAAAGGTATTCATCTCACACTGTGTTTCTTGTAGCCAGAATATGGAGAATTCAAAATTGCAGAGAACGTATTGCATTTGGTCTACAACCAAGGAATGATCTGGTATGTAGTCCTCATGTGATTTTTCTTGTCCTTTGTTGGCTGATTGCTAGGTCAATCTGGTGATTTAAATGAAACTTATTTAAGTAGGATATTGGCAGTGTAGTCTTTTATATTAAGAGATCATCTGTTAACAGTGACCAGTTGTTTACCCGGTGTGGGGTTTGGGGGTTTTTTTTAGTATATTCTATTGCTATCAAAATGGCTTCTGGCAACACTGAGCACTGACAGGACATGATTTTTCCAGGATGGGAGCTTTCTTTTCACCTTGCTTACCAGCATTCAATGTGTTAAAGTTGATTGGACTCATGTACCTGAGGAGCTGGGCTGTGCTGACGTGCAATGTACCACATCAGCAGGTTTTCAGAGCATCTCGGTGAGTCAAAATGAGAACAAAAGATAAGGAATAAATCAAATGCAAGAAATGTCTTTCCTCAATAGGAAGAAAATTACAGGAGATTTTAGCTCTAAAAGTTGGCAATCAAATTTCACACTAACACTGATAGCAAAGGTTTGTTTTAAAAAAACATAATTACTGAGAAACTGGAGGGTTTGTGAAGCAGAGTAGTTGAAGATGTGCAAGAACTAAAAAAATATGTCAGGGAATATTCCTAGATAGCTATTATGCCCTAACATAAATGCTTTATTTTCATACAAATCTGACAGAGCACAATAACTTACATGTGTTAACTGTTGCAAGTCCTATCTCTTGATGTTTCTCTCTTTAAAAGCCATGCAATATCTGCTTTTGTCTGTTGCATTGCACAAAGATTTCCTCATTTTTCTTTTATCACGATGAGTATCTTAATCGTTTATTCAAAATGGAAATCATTTAGGGCATCTTTAATTCTTAATAGTTTTTCTAACTTTTTTTTTTTAAGATTAATTGACTTCTGTCACTGTTCTTTTTCTCCCCTAACACAACTAGGCAGTAAGGGCAGCTTTTGTCAAAGTGTGCAGTTATCAGTTCTCTGGCTGCAGCAGTGGTATCTGGAAAGCTGTTGCAAATAGAATTTTTTGTTCATTAAGAGTCTGTTTAAACCAGCTCTGTTCAGACTTTCTAATTATAGCAGAGTGATTTTAATCTTTCAGACATGCTGATCTTGAACTGGATAGATAGATTCAGACTTGCACCTTTTATGTTGCCTCTGGTTTTCTCTTGGATTAGTAACCTGAAACATGTTACACCTTCTTGCAGATCCAATAATTTCTACTTGGCCATGCTGCTGTTCATGTTGTTCTTGTGCATGTTACCAACGATTTTTGCTATTGCCCGATATAAGCCATCCTTAAGCTGCGGCCCCTTCAGGTAAGGCATAATGGACTAATTAAAACTGCAAAGATTTTATTCCCCCCTCTTACAATAAACTTATCATGTTCCCTAATACACAAATTACAGATGTAAATCTAAAAAAAAGTCGCTAGGACAATGTTTTTCTACTACCAATATTTTAAGGTTTAAGGTTTAATAAGGTGAATATAATTTGTTTGATATACATAATTTAGTTTATATTTACGTAATACAATGTGCCACTGAGCAATCTCCCAAACATCACTGTCTTGTGTCTCAATTCAAGCACTCCCAAGCTTGTTTTTTATTCAGTGCAACAAAATACACTCAGGATTCCTCACAACTTAATTTTTCCTTTTTCCCCCTCCCACACCTCTTGCAGTGGTCAAGAAAAAATATATGATATTGTTTCTGAAACAATTCAGAATGATTTTCCCACATGGTTCAACACAGTGATTACTTACATCAGCAGCCCTGTGGTTGTCCTCCCTGCACTACTACTGTTATTGTAAGTACTTTGGGTTTTGTAGGCAGGTTAAATTGAGTGTATTAATACTGGCCTTATCTCTGGAGAGTCAAATGTAGATACTGAGGAACAAATGCTGCATTGTTGCAGCTTTATTAAGCATAACTGAAAAAACAATTCCAACACCTCACATGTGGTATATGGATCAGACAGGAACGAAAGCGTGTTAAAAAGACTGTCAAAAGGAATTTCTCGTTCTGGGGTACTTTGTTAGAGCAAGTTCACTGTACTGTGTCAAGGCTTGCAGTGCTGATGGTTGCAGGAAGTTTAAGAACCTTCTTCCCTCAAAAGAGTTCCTCAGAAATAAATTTTCCATTTCCTCATGGACATTAGTTCAGTTTATGACAGTGAACAGGGCTCAGTCTGTCATTTAAAGAGGCTACTCAGTCATCCTGATTTCTGACAGGATAAATCAATTATGACGGTCTGCTCTAAAGTGTTAATGTAACATAACTTGCTGCAGACTCTCCAGTGGAAGTCTTCTTACTTGGGTTATAAATAATTGTTCACAGTTGGGAAATAAGATTAACTTTGTGCTGTTTGAAGTTCACTTTGCTTCTACGAAATGTTCTATTTTGTTTTGCATGTACCTTTGCACCATTTTTTTTTCCTGTGTAAACAGCAGACAAAGGCAGAGTTTGTCCCACTGGTGGCTTTTCAGTCAAATCAGAAAGACCAAAGCAACACTTCTTATTTGTAACTTTTTCCTCTAAGGTCTCAACCATGTAATATTTACAAATTTAGGTATTCCTATTGACTGCATCAAACTGACAGCTAAGCACATACGTAATTGTTTGTGGTATGAAGTCTAGCTACAAGACTTTGTCTGAAAGCCAGTGCAATCCATCAGGTCAGGCCATAACCTGCCAGGATCTGATCTCAGCTGTGCCAGGGTAAACAAGGTGTTATTTCAGCCAGCCAACAAAGTTGCCATGGGATGGTTGTGCAAACTCAGCTCTAACTCTGGTGTCTCTGTTCTGTAACCTTGGACTGGGAACAAAACACAAGAAAATATCTGTCAAAATGATGTGTCCAGAATTTAAAAAAACAATCCAAAACAAAAAACCAACTAGAAATGCATCCCAGGTTACACGCACAACAAAAAGACCTGCAAAAAACCACAGCTAAAATTAGAACTGCTGCTAAATCTGTCTTCAGTGTCATTTCTTTCTTTCATGTATGTTTGTTTGAAAGAAGGCTGCAATCCATTATTACGGTACAAGGAAATGCTACAAAGCAGCAGCTGAACTTGTGCATCATTTTGACCTATAAACCCTCAAAAAGAAAGTGTCAAGAACATCTGAAATGACTCATATCACCCCTTTCACTTCTAGCATGTTAATCTACTACCTACAAAGTATTGCAAGATCATTAAAATTCACCAACAATCAGCTGAGAATGAAGATACAAACAGTAAGTATGGTGCAAAGCACTTTTACGTGTAATTTGGTGGGTCTTCAGGAAGGTACAAGGCTAATTAAATCTCTGAAGTCACTTCTAGTATTTCACAATGTAAAACAAATCCTTACACAGCAGGGGATTTACTCTCTAATCCATAATAATTTAAGGATTCTCATTCTTCTGCATGTATTTTAGGAAAGAACTGAAGATAAGAAGAAGGTGGTTCAGATGGCAGTAGGTAAGTTGGTGACCTTTAGAAAAGCCACTATTAATAAGGCATTTGGACATAAACCCATTTGGAATTTCTCATGCATATGGGGAAGTACAACTACATTTTTAAAACTGTATTTCCTGCAGAATCCTCCTTTTACATGGTTTCTGAGCTCGGTTTGCCCTAATCTTGGCAACACTGAAAGACATGGTGCGCAGTTTAAACCTGAATTCACCTGGAATCTTTGGACTGGGTATTTTCCTGCTTTTATCACCAACAGGGCAGAACCTGAGAGGCATCTTTGGGGATTCAAATCATCTCAGAATTTGCATGCAATTCAGAGGCTGGTAGGCAGAAGAAAAATTGGCTTTTTGCCCATTTTGGAATCTTTCAGTGCAATATCCAGTGTTTTTTCTGTGTCCCCAGTACTCCATCTGCCACGTACCGCCGTATGAAGATCCATCCCTTTGTCACCAAGTCTCCCAGTGTGACAGCAGTTTCCCTTTTCTGAACACAGGGGGTTCTGTTGGCCTTGGATCCCTGACCGAAGGGGGAATTCTGGCCACTACATTTATACAGCAGTTTCTAAATTTAGAGACCTTGATAGTTCCTGTAATAATTTGTTTTCTAGCCAGAATCCAAAATCTGGACGCTAATGACAAAAGGCCAGAGCAAGAAACTGATATCATCAGCCAGGAGTCTTCTGTTCGGTCCTCAACACCCCGAAAGAACGGCAGCGTCTTGAACTTTGACTCTCCGGTGAGCAAAGGCACCAGGATACAAACCATTTCCCAGTCTGTGCCCCAAACCGTGCCATCAGCTGACGCTGCGAGACCTGCCAACGCAACTCCCACAACTCCGACCTCTTTAACGCCCGCTCCCTCCGTGTCGAGCGTGCAGAAACCAAGAAATGATCACATCACAAACAGGTAAGACTGCTTCGGTTTTGAAATGGCATTTATTGCAGCAGCTCCATACCATACCTGTTTATGTACAAAACAGTGGTGTACTCAGACTGCCTGGAGCTGTAAGACAGCAGAGGAAATTTTTAAAAGCAGATTCATTCACGGGTACTATTGATATTGCTGGTGACACCACCTCCTTAACTCTCCCTTAACTGAGATGGGATTGTAAAGCTTTTGAAATAAGGTAGCTGATGAAGTTTACACACAGCTCAAGCAAAGGTAAATATTACACTTGCCCTCAGGCACATAACTAAAATCGTTTGTGCAGGATTCCATCTCCATGAACAAAACAAACACAGAGTGAAGGAATTCTCTGCAGAACGTCTGTCAATAAGAAAACAGAAAACAACAAGTTTGGGATATCAGCAGATGGATGCTTTAATCTAGCTGTTGGGCTTTTTTTTCCAAGTGGATAAAGAACAATTCTCAGAACAATAAGAAAACAGAAAGGGAATGTAACTTGAGAGGACAATTGTGTTACTTTGTCCTAGAGAAGAACAAATATATCTCCTAATTTCTACAGTATGTTTCTCAAAATGGTTCTAAAAATGTGGAACAGTGGAGAGATGACGATCTCCACTCTTTCAACCTAGCGTTTGACTTCCAGAGCAGTGCATTTTTTTATGTGTTTCAATTCCATTAATTGATGAGTGTGTGTATCAATATTTCCTCTCTTTTTCTTCCTCCCTAAAGATACCCAAGCGTTGTTCATAGGAGTGCAAGTGAGCTGTGCAAAACAAAGCCCTACACACCAGTGACTTTCAAAAAGCACACCGAAGACGTTCATTCTGACCCTCTCTTCAGAAAAGCCATTCGGCAGGTAAATTCGGATGCCCTTGGGGCAGGGGCTCCTGTGTTTTTGGGATGTAGGCCATATGCTACCAGGTATTTTCTGGTCAATGAAAACGAGTCCCGCAAGAAATCGCTCCGTTCTACCTCCCGACTCCAAAGGCATTTCAGAAAGGAGGAATCGGGAGACATCATTGAGTTGTACCCACGCCACGTCAGAAGGTACGTGGTGCGAACGCCACACCAGATGTACTCCCCCCATCCCAGTGAAGATGAGGAGGACGAAGAAGAACTTGAGCAAGAGTTCGTGACCAGATCCCATCGCCCTCGCTCAATGTCTGACCTTCGTGCAGCGCCACGGTTTTACATTGGGGAACGTGCCGATGGCCACGTTCTAATGGGCAAAGATCTAGCCAGAGTGCATTACAAATCCTGGGATGATGGCTTTGAGCTGGACCTGGACAGGCCTCCATATGCTTACAAGAAAGTGCACCTGAACTATCCCGAGCCACGTGTGAAACCAAAATCAAAGCAAAAGCTGGAGCAATCTCTAACAGAGTCTGATTCCATTTCCATTGAATCCAGCAGTGATCCGCAGAACAGCAGCAATGACCAGTACATCCAGGTCATTCATAGCAAGGACAAGTATCAAAAAGCTGGGACAAAACCTACCAAAAAGAAAACAAAAAACAGTATTGATCTAAGTATGTCTGAGCCTAGTGAACTGGTGTGCTCAAATGTCTGAGAAAGTGCCCCAACTTCTTTGTGTTTTGAGCAGGTGTAGATGCAGTTGTACTTTGCTCGCTGTTTGAGGTCTGTCAGAGTAACTGAGACGTAGTTTTTGCAACAAGAGTGTATGCAGCCACTCCAAGTGGGAAAAGCCGAGTGTTTTACTGTTTATTGTACCTTGCTTTAATAGTACAGCTGATATGTCGTGAATTTTAGAAAAGCGGGTTATTCCAGTTTATTCCTTACTGTTATGCTGTCAAAACCCAAAATCTCTGCCTACTGGAAAATCAAAAGCCATGTACCCGGGGCACTTCAATTAAACCAGTACAAAAATACACCAGATGAGACTCCTTTTATCTGACACAGCCAAGGCTGAAGATGCTTCCTGAATAAGTTCAGCAGGGAATCAGCTTCCTGCAAACGGAGTTGCTACTTAGAGCAGGAGATCTTGATGTGCCTTGTTTGAATACGCTGTGGCCCAAACAAATCAGGAAAAAAGGTTAATTAGAGAGAATAGTGAGTTTCTGTAGAGTGTATCACTCTATGGGCAGTGGAGTTATTGGATTGCAGCAACGTGAGTCAGACTTCTAGATTAAATCCTAGATCTATTAATTTTCTGGTGAGCCTCAGACCAGCCTGGTAAGCTTCTCAGTGGAAAACTTTTGATCCGTGGCCTTTGAAAGACTCACTTCATTACTCGTAATTTCTAAATTTTTCACGCACTACCGCAATTTCGCACTTCCTTCAGACACTGCAGTTTGGTTGGTTGGTTTTATCGCTTGTTTCTCTCCGTGTCATTGGGGTTGGGATTACACCGATGACGAGCGCGGGGCGGCCCCATCCCTGAGGAAGCGCTGCTCCGCCTCCGATCCCACGCACGTTCCCACGTTCCCACGTTCCCCCCGTCCCATCCCCGCTGTCCGGGCCGCCCGTCCCCATCCCCGCTGTACCCCGTGAGGCGCGGCCGGGGCCGGGCCGGCGTCACCCTCAGGTGAGGGGGCGGTGCCGCCATCG
>VZTA01001993.1:17698-35445 GCA_013398855.1 Mohoua ochrocephala
CAGGCAGGGTAGAGCAGCGCGGTGCGGTTTCGTTTCGTCCCCCGCAGGTACAAGGGAGAGGGGATCCTGCCCGCCAGCCCGCGGAATGTCTGGGAGTGCATAAAGCCCGTGGCCGGCGGGCTCAGGACCAAGTGGGACCAAAACGTGAAGGACTTCGAGGTCATCGAAACCATCAGTGATGTAAGTTCCTTAAAAACTGTTCCGGCGAGATTAATGCAGCGTTGGGCCTTATGAGACAGCCGATGTTATGTGCAGGGAGGTAGAGAGCCTTAAGTTGTGCTGTGTTTCTGGCCGCATCAGCTGGACGATCCTGGGATAAGAAACCTTTTTTGCTTTGGTTTTGGTTTTTTTTTCCTTTTTCATAATTGTTATGCTTTCTATTAACGTATATATGTGTATAGACAATAGCTTATCTTTCTGAAAAGACAGGAAAATCATTTTTGTCTAAATACTGTGTATTTAAAATATGCAAACGTTTAAGATATATATGTGTATAACATTAAATATATAACATTAAAGAGTCCTGCAGTACCTTGTTGTTAATGCTGCAAATCAAGGTAAGCACGATTGTTTTTAGCAAGCTCAGTGTGAAGGAAGAGGAGGTTTAAACAGTACACAGGCTTACCTAAGCAGTGAAGCGTTCACGTCATCAGCCATCAATTCAGGCCCCATCTTTCACCATGGCAGCAGCGACGCTCTGCCCTGCACATCACACCCTGCCTGAACTGGCCTCGGCACGCAGGGCTCTGCCTCTGCCATTAAAATGGAGATGCTGCACTGTGAGCAGACAGATGAGCAGGGCTAGGTGTGAGCAGCAGCTTCTGCTGCCACGCTTGCACAGTCTAATTCCTTTTTTGTAAAGCATGTCAGAAAATTAAAAGGGCATTGGATTTAGATCTCCAAATCTGAAGTGGATGTATGTGCTCAGAGGCAGCCAGGTGCAAAAACACAACCAGTCTCAGAAATGTTTCTGGAAGTTCCAGGAAGTTTATTTTTCTTGGGGGAATCCTATAGGCATTTAGTGTTCATTATAGCCAACTTCAGGAATGCTGCAGCCTGCCACTTGAAATTCACAGACTTGCCAACACATACCAGTGTGGTAGAAACCTCTGGTTTTGGGAGCCAATTACAGAAGCAGATGGTAGTGTTAATGTTTGTGCAGTGTAACGAATTGGGTTATCAAGTTGTATCCTGTGGATACTACACAAAGAAATTATCTTTGCTGGTGTCCTGGGGAGGACAGGGGTTTTAACTGTCCTATGAGCACAGATGTGCCAGATTTGCATTTCAGCATCCCTTCTGGTATCTGTCCTCTCTGAACATGGAAGCAACACCTTGTCACTCTGTTTTTTTCTTGTCCTTAATTGTTCATGGTAGTGCCTTTTGACTGTGCTGATCTACATTTCGTTCCACAAAGGATGTAGTAGAACTCCTTGATGGAGTTTAAAAAGCATAGCTAAAAGAGTACCAGAAAGTACAGGGATTATTGTGCTGTTCTTTTGAAAACATCAGCTGACATAACTCTTGTCTTGTGATATTCAGACTGTCTCTATATGCAGAACCACAACCCCTTCAGCTTGCATGAGGATTATTTCACCAAGGGAATTTGTGGATGTTGTAGTAATGAAGCAATATGAAGATGGGATGATGCTGTCTGCTGGTAAGGCACTTGTGTTCTCAGCAGGTTTGTGTTACGTTTGGAGATAACCAACAGCTACTGGAAACAACTATAAAATAAAGCTACCAGAAATAAATGTAAAATTAAAACTAAGTAACATGTTGTTCAGTAGCTGTTGACCTGATCTTGATCAGAAGAGAAAATAGTAGTCACCTCTCTACATTGCTGTTCCCAGAGTATATAAATCATCTTAACAGTCAGATGATGATGATGCTGTTGGCTGCTGTTTGTTCCCTTGCTATGCTTTTGAGATTGAATAAGTATTTAATTTACTGTTAAGTTCTGGGTTATTTTGTGTGTTTTTGTTGTTTTAAGAGTTTACAGAACTTTCCAAAAAAGGAGTCCCATTTAGGCTAAATCCTGTTTTAACATTTTCTGCATAAGTTTCAGTGGAGCCATTGAATAAACATACCGCTCCTGTATGTGAAAATAATTGTGTTTATGAAAAGAAATGGTGCTGATTTTTAAGGGGCTGCCACTGTACAGAAGGATGGTTTTGTTTTTTCACTTTCGTTCTGTGGTTTAACCGTTGCAAGTCTGAGCTTTTCTTGCCCCACGGTTCAGGTGTCCCATTTTCCCCTGTTCAGAAAAGCCTTGCCAGGAATTTATGCACTTGATAGAGTGCAGCTTTTCAGCAGCCAAGTGATGTATCTGTGCGATGTGGATTTGTTGGAAGTAACCCAAATGACCTCTCAAGAAAAGCAGTGCCCTCCCACAACATGTGCTCCATGAAACTGTATTTCATGAAAGTGTGGATGCTTCCTCCTTCAGAGCTCAGTAACAATTGCTTCTAAATTCAACATTTCATTGATTTCCTCATTCTAAGGCCAGAGAGGTTCCTTTTAATGGTCGTTTCTGACCACTTGTCAGCCCCACACTGAGAAGGTTGTACTGCAGTTCTTTTTAAATATATTTTGAATAGTGAGTTTGCTTCCCATCTGGAGCTTTGAGTACCAAGGATTCTTTCCCATCTTCTGGAAGAATGACACTTCCCTTCAATGCTTTTTCTTTCAGCCACCCATGTGGAACACCCGCTGTGTCCTCCTCAACCAGATTTTGTGAGAGGTTTTAATTATCCCTGTGGCTGTTTCTGCATACCTGTTCCAGGGTAAGAAGCAGCCTGTTTGAATGTTTTAAATTCTAAAGGCCTCCTTATCCATTGTGTGGTGTGTTTATGTGTATGTGGCCACGTGTGACCTGTAACCTCTTGGCAATGGCGTGTTTCTGTCTTCCCAGTAATCATTATGACTGAGTGCCCTTTTTCTCATTTTTGTGCAATGAATTAGTTTCTCTTCATTTCCTAGAGGGAAGTCTTTAGTGTTACAGGAACTGTTATCATGGTACAATTCTCCCTGACCTCTTGAGCAGAGATTCAGCAAAACATACAAGCACGGTGTTAATTTTTGGTAAATGAGTATCTGGTTGATTTGCCATAATTTATAGACAGAGTTGTGTAGCTAATTAGGGCCTAGATAAACTGTGATTTCATAGCTACATTCACTGAAATTTGTGTGTTTGTTTTAAAAAAGGGAAGCTCCTGGAACTATCTATTCTAATACAAGTAAAAGTCATTGAAAAGTTCTTAATGCTCTTAAACCACTGGCTATAAAACCGCTTTCATTGTCTTTGCAGAGAGCCAGACAGGACTGAGCTCCTCACTTTCTTTCAGACGGATCTTGGTGGCTATCTTCCCCAGACAGTGGTGGATTCCTTTTTCCCATCTAGCATATGTGGATTTTACAGCAACCTGACCAAAGCTGTTAAGACATTAAAAGCATGACAAGACGAGTTGCTGGCATCACCAGCTGAGGGTAGGAAACAACCCGTCAGCTTGTGGGCAAAAATACAAAGTTGGCCTCAGGACTTTTCTATCAGCTAAGATACTTAAGAAAGGTGACATGAAACAAAGAACTGAGTACAATAAATTTTTAAAACAGCATTTGCTACCTGACTCCATGCAGAACAATGCATTCTTATGTAATACAAAATTCTTCACTTCGGTGATTAGAAAAATACCACACCAGAGGCTGGAAGAATCCTGGTGGCAGCAGTGGTGACTGTGCAGGGAGAAGATGCACATACTGGATCTGTTCTTGGCCACTCTTTGTTGGTGTCTGTGAGGTGAAGCATTGCTAAAATCCACTCAGCACCACAGCCAGGTGCAGGTCAGCTCTGTTTGGTCTCTGAAGCTCCCTGTGGATTCCTGTGGATCAATGGTTCTCCCCCAAAAGAAGATACATCTCTCCTGCTGTCAGCACTCCTAGAGCTGCTAAGATGCCTCAGTTGTGAAAGCCAGAACCAATGAGATTATGTAGAGGGTGTCACTGGTTTGTTCCAGCAGACATCAGTATTGATGGTAAATATGCCTTAAGTGCTTTTTTGTAAGTCAGGTCCGGCAGTGCTAACCAATGCACAGGTGTGTGGGCTGGCAAATGGACACTCTCCCTTTCCCCTCTCTGTACCAAAACCAGTGGGTTCACAGTGTCATGGAACAGACTGAACCGACACAGAGGCAATAAATAAAGAGGATTAAGCACTTTACTTGCCATTTTTTTAAACGGCACGTGAAATGACCGTTTTGAACTGTATTTGAATGTTTTTTGGGTTCCTGTGGTGAGAGGTTTTAACGGGTCAATAATCTTTTTGGTAGCTTGCCTCGACAGGCCATAAGGACATTGCTTTTTTTTCTAAGACTAGTTTTCCTCCCAGCATTACATGGGGAAATCAGCACCTGATTTGTGTGCCAAGATGTGTCCGTCTTTAGGAGATACCTATGGTGCTGCAGGAACATCAGACATTACTATGGATTGCATATAATTACAAAGGTAAAAATAATTGCTGAATTAGGAAGTTAAAGGCAGGTTGTGATTTTAATGTGGTAACTCGATTATTTAACAAGGTTAATATGCTCTGCTTTCTGTCCCTGTATTTTTTTATATTTTTATATATATAGGGCATGGACTTGCACACTAAGTTTCCCACTGTAAGCCTCACCCTGTGGAATAGTCTTTCAAGGAAACAGTTTTTAGTCCAGTCTGCTTTGTATACAAAGATGTAAAAACTTGTGTGAGTGTGGTGAAATAAATATTTTTTCTGCTACATCTTACTGTTTTTCCTGAATCATCCTTCGAAATGGTTCCTCATACACCTGTTCTGCCATCAAGGAAGCCCTAAGAGCTGCTTAGACCTCCAGCATCTGTCTGAATTTAAGGCAAAGAGAGGGGAAAAGCCTTCCCTGATGATGGTATGCATACGAGGGAAGACGTGTTTTGGTGAGAACACTCACCCTCACAGGTATTTGCCCTTGGTTGGTCCTTCTTTCCAGTTGCTGCTTTCTGTACTTAGGAAGAATAACAAGTTCACTGAGAAGAAATGTGGGCCTTGATTTTATAGAGGCTTATAGATATTTTTTTAAGTGTACTGAAGTTGTTAGGCATGAATTATAATATCTTGGCAAGTCTTTCTAGGATTATCATGAATTTAATTAGCAGAAAGTTCAAGAAGCACAGCTGAGGTCACCGCTCATTATTTCTGCAAGTAATGCAAATTATTTTTGCAGACAATGTGGCTTCTTATTAGCTATTTATAATTTTTTTTTATTGCTCTGAGCAATAAAGGTGGTGAGACTCTTCATTGGAATAACTTAAGAATCCCTTTTCTGAGTGCTCAACACCTTCTATCCAGGAATTAAGAGCCCTTCACATTCAGCCTTCTGCCCTGCCAAATTGGAGTTGGAAATGTCTTCGCAAAGACTTCTATGTAGGTACCAGTTCAAAAAAGCATAAAAAGATTTGCTCTCACATTTTTCTCCTATTTTGGTTGCTACCCAACTGATAAAATTTTTGTTTGGAGATGGAGATTAGTTTTTGGGAGACAGCTCAACTGAGTGTGTGTTTGGAAGTGTGGGGGCAGATGGCTTGTCAAGAATGTTCTTTCAAGGATTAATTTACAGTTGACTTGTGAGAAAAGGCCACAGTAAGTTCGATGCCTGGATTTAATTAATGTCTTCTCCTGCCTGTCCTACTTCCCTTTCTCTTAATTGCTGGTTTTGAGGCATTGTGTTAAGTGTATGGAAAACAGCTCCTGAGCTCCTTAATTTCTTCCTGGTGAAACGGAGTAACCGAAGAAGGGTACAGAAAATTCCCATCTCTGGGAAGGTGAACAGCCAAGGACAATAACTAGTGCAGCCATCTGGCTCTCAGCTGGGGAGTCACTGCTTCCATCCTGCCCTTGCATCTCTCTCTCCCTTTAATGAGAGGTTGGAGAACATCGAGTGGGTGCACAAGATCGTGCCATAGGTCCGTGCCTGCTGCTGGTAGAATTCCATACAGTGCATATAGGAAGCAGTATTTGAAGCATAGATTTGTCTCCAAGTTATTTAGCCTTTCTGGAATAAACATTTCAGTTCAGCAGTACTTGGATTCCCAAGTGCTCTCACTGTGCAGTTCCCTTGCAAAATTAACAGAGACATTTAAAAGAAAAAATTGTGGTTAGAAGGTAAGATTTTGTTCTGAATGGCCTTGTTATTCTCCTGCTGTAGTCCTCTTGAGCCCTCTGGCCAGAGGAAGGTTAGGAAAACCTCCACTGCATTACCCACAGCTTCCTGCCTCCCCCTTGCAATACCATGAGAACTCCTTTCCCCACCCTGTGTTCGCCTGCTGCAGTTGAGGTGGCTCTGTCAACTGCTAGTAGAAAGTTACTTTTACAGGTTTTGGCTGTCCTGAATGTTCTGTGTTTTTAATAGAAAAGCTGGAATTTTCTAGGAAAGGTTGTTTTGGCACACAAAACTGCAACCCTCTTTCTCTGCCCTACACATTCCCTAAGGCAGTGTTTAGTTGTAGGCTCGTAGACACATTTCTTGTTCCTGGGAAGGTAAGGTAGGGAACAGGACTTGGAGAGTAGCACCGAAAATTTAGCACAGGATGTGCTTCTGATACTTTTTAAGTTAATGGCTTAAAATGGGAGAGTATTATAGCTGTCACGTATTTTATTACAACCAGTATGTTATTAACAAAGTCATTATTTTATAATTACACACTTTGTAACATCTATTTCTGAATGTTGAAATAAAAATCATGCCCGTTTCCCGCACATCTTAGTTAATCCCAGACAGCTTTTTCTGTAGCTGGCAGTAAGATCCAGTGTACTCTCCATGGGTGCTTTCTGAGTATCTTCCTGTGCCAGCCAAGCGCCTGCAAATAACAAAATCCTTTGTTTGAACATTGGCAGTAGTCTGATCCCTCCTCTTACAGAGTTTCAGATGACTTGGTGGTAGCAGAGCTGCGATTCTTCCTCCTGATGGTCGCTGTGATGGGCCCGTCAGGTAACGCCTTGATTACATTCCATGCCTCAAAACGGGTGAGTCCTTGCATGGCAGTTGTGTGCACCTGTAACAGCTCATCTCCGGGCTGGACAGGGCTGCTCTGTTCCAGTGCAGTCCCTGGGGAGAGAAAGGGAACCTCCTTTAATTCTTTCTGTGGAAAGAATTTCACTGACTGGTGGATGGATCACCAGCATGTTTGGTGCAAACCACCTGGTCCCGGCAGGCAACAAATTACTGGAACTGAACAAGATAATGTTTGAAAAAATGACATTTCCATGGTTATAAATCGGCAGTCTGTTATGAACCCCACAAGTCTGAGCTGGGAACGTGTGAAGTGTGTTTACCTTTAAATATCCTGTTGATGATGATGGGTTTATCTCCCTGAACAGAGCCTTTCCCTCCTTCCAGACTGAATCCTAAACCGGCAGGTGTTTTTTCTAGAGTTACACTGCAGATTGTATCTCCAGTGGCTGGAAACAAATGGAAAATTACCAGATGGACAGCGCACAGTCTGGAAAGCTAAAACATCTGTTACAGAAAATTAACTTTTGGATTGTTTGCAAAGGTCCTGTAAACGGCCAAATGAAAGAGAAAACTAAAACTTTTAATTTCTCATTTTGTCATTTTAAGGCCCTCTGGGGAGCTGGGGAAAGAAAGTTGTGTTTGAATTATTGGGATAATGGAAACATAAGCCATTTACTAGAATTATAAAAATCTGTTAAATGAACAAAATCTAAGGTAAATATTTGACTTCATGTTAGTTATGAAGTTGGTATTGACTACAAGGCTGCTAATTTGCAATGTGGAAAGAAAACTACAGATCTCCAGATCATGCTTTAGAAAAAAGACCAAAACAAAACACAAAACTATTCTGAAAGTGAAATATTCTGCAAAACTCTTGCTGTGTTTCAGATGTAGCCACCTGCTATATCAAACAATAGCACATTGTTTGTTCAAACTGAAATTCTCTTTCATGGAGAACAAGTCTTGTAACAATATTAGAATAAAGAATCACTGTTCACTGAGTTGTCATTATACCTTCAATTAGATGTATTGCTACAATAACCGTCTTTGTACTTCCACAGAAATTCACATAGAGAATCACATTTGCTTGGGGTTTTTTTAGGGAGTTCTTTTATTTTAGAAATCCATTAATTCTCTCCCTTTTCAATAAAGTTATTTCAAATGTCTGTTTCGGGGATGTTTAATTAACTGTGCTGTCTTAAATAATGGTTCACAGATTTATGCAGCCAATGCTGGTTTTATGAACACCTGGATTTCAGGTGGTGAGTAAACGCTCATCAGGTGGGGGCTGCAAGATAACTTACCAGACTCTTGTGAGGCGTCACTTGCTACTGAAGATGTACTAGAGTTGATTGCAACATTGAGATTTTTTTCTCCATCTTTAGGTTTTCTGGTGACAACAACAGCTTGTCTGGGTTGTCGGGCCTGTCGCATGATTGCTGAGGCGTCACTGTGAGTTGCACCTTTGAGAGACTTTCCATTAATGGAGAGTACTTCATCTCCTTTCTGAATAGTTCCTTCCTGATAGGCCAGTCCGTTGGGAAATACTTTGTGAACCTATGGAAGAGCCCAGTCACCACACACACACACACACAAGGGAAGAGAAAAAAAGGACAAATCACTAAATCCCTCAGTTAATGCTTTACACCATGTGCATTTCTCATTCTTTGCTGGGAACCAGTTGCTTCTATCATGTTTCGGGACTGAGGACTGAATAAATTTGCACAGAGAAGTTTTCCTGAGCACATCCCTCCTCAAGCAGCCAGGGAAGCAGTTTGGCCCTGGTACTGGATGGCTGAAGCTGTGCTCCCCATGGTAGGTACCTTGCATGTGCTACTTCCTCACCCTCTCGCTGCTCTGCTCGTGGGAGGAAGGAGGTGTGAAGCTTTATCCCCAACTTCCTGACCCTCTCAGGGCTCTGCTCGTGGGAGGAAGGAGGTGTGAAGCTTTATCCCCAACTTCCAGACCCCTGACATGTATTCACCCACCCCATTCCTCCAGACCACCCTGCATGGCCTTCTATGAGTAAGATATTGATTTCCTGCAGAGGGCTGTGTGTTCTGCCTCGGCTTTCAGAGCTCTCGGGGAGGAGGTGCCCAAGAAAGCAGGACACTGCTGCCAGACACCTGGAGAGGCAGCTCTGTGCAGAAGGAACCCATTTTCACCTACTAAGACTATGGTCCTTCCAACCCTATCAACAGAGCTGCCTGCTTTGCTTATCTGAAAGCCAAGCACTGTAGGAGAAAACCAGTAAGGTATATATTTTTAGAAAGACTGTTGATTTGGGAGTATTTTTCAAGATGCTACTTACTGTTACCACTTTGTTTTCTAGATCAATGCCCCCTGCCAGGCTGAATCCGAGCCCGGTATCTTCTTCTTTATGCAAAACTGTTACATGAATATCATCAAATTCCTAGGCAGAGAAAGGAATAAAGTCAAGAACTTCCCAAAAAGGTATGTCACAATGATTGGAAATTCAGCATGTTTTCCTCTTCTCTATTGTGCATTTTATAATGAGGCTTAGTGGCATAAGCATAATATTAATTTGCAAAGATTAACCAGTCACATTCACTCCACAGCTTTCTGAAAACCATGCACAAAAAGAAAAAGCGGGTTTACCTTTAAGGTTTCTTCGTCTAGGGCTTTGACTTCCTCTATGAGCTTTGCCAGCTCCTCAGGGGAGAGCAGAGAGATGACTGACTGCCCTGACACACCGGATGCTTGAGGTGAGCCGTGTTCCTGTTTGTCTTCCTCCTTCCCTTTGTCTGCCAGGCTCACCGTGTATTCTCTCAGCTCGGAGAGGCTGTCCCATTGTGACAAGAACAAAAAAAGAAACGTTGAGCTATGAAAGAACATACCCACTAAAGCAAAAGGCAGTTTTGGAGCAGTCATCTTTTCATCTTATTAGCATGTAATTGGGGTGGTAACTCCTACAACTGTTATAAATATGGGCGAATGGAAATTAATCGTGTTAACTTAAAAGAAGTAGAATCCATTGCATGAAAGAATAAGAATAATCTCATGGCCTCAGGCAAAGACACTTAAATCTGCTTTATCACAGAGATACAAGAAATACTGTTCTTTAAATGGGAGGATGTTTGAAATACGCATGTGCATATATAATACAAATTAAAACCAAAATTAACAGTCGTGTGAGTCATTTAACCTTCATGCTCTAAAAAGTTCTTAATTTAGTCTGTGCTTTACTTCTTTGTGCCGCTACCTTAGAACTTTAATCTGCCAGCAGATCAGCACAGCTGCTCATCAATGCTGATCTGTAAATCTGAGTTTTAAATATGGTCTCTTACTTTAGGGAAAACCCAGTGTCCAGGTGGTGATTCTCACTTGCAGGTGAGATGGAATTCCCATCCTCCTCCATGGAGGACTGAGACACTGTGTCCAGAGTCTCCCCTGCGCTGTTTCCAGAAGAGGCTGAGGACTGAGGAAGGCAAAGCAGTGATTTCATTAAAGCAGATGACACCTGGCTGCTGATGGAATAGATTTTGCTACACTTCTCATCATATGGCTTCAATATCTCACAAGCCTGGGCAGCAGTAAGTGGGAAGCTTCGTGACCTTAGGCTGTGTGCTTTTGCTACCGACACAAGGTGGGAGTTTGCGACGGCTCCCGGAGTTAAGAGACTTGGTGAATTTTCAGTGCTGGCATTGCTGCTTTTCTCTGAGCTGGTTGCAGTACCCTCCCTGCGAGAGGAAGATCTGTCCAGGCTCTTTGTGGCCGTGGCCACGGGTGGCTGTTGTTGGCTGTTTCCACAGTGTTGGAGGAAGGGTTGGTTTGAGCAGACCGGAGCTGCCTCTGCCCCTGCTGCAGCGGGAGAAGGTTCTTTCTGGACCGATGGTTTTAGGCTCAACCTTCGGGGGGTTTTTTCAGGTGACTGTGGAGCACTCAAGGATTCAAATGAGCTTATTCTTTGTCTTATTGATGATCCTCCAGGAGACACACGTGACAAGCTGGATTGCAGTTTTTTGCTGGAAATGCTGTCGTGGTTTGGAGGACTTTGATCTGCCTGTGGTTTTCGATCTGAATTTGCTTTCCTCAATCCTTTCAGACTTTGGCGGAACCAGGTGGGCTTAGGTGCAACAGGAGGACCCTTTTTCCCACTGTCATTTTCATCTGATTTTAGCCCTTTGGAACCGACTGATTCTGATTCTGATTTCTTCAGAGCTGTCTCTGAGCTGCTTCGATTTTGACTGTCTTTGGTTTTGTCTATGCCAGGCTGCAAATCCAAGTGGACGTTGTTTTCACTCATGGTAGGATTAAATAAGCTTTTTATGCAGTCAGAAATTTTAACCCAGGGATCTTCTGTTGTATCAAGACTATAATCCACCCGTGCTTGTCTTTTAAGTACAGGCCTTTGTATTGATGAAAGTGGAATCCCTGTAATAAAGAGACATCAATTATAAACAAACATCCTTCTACTTTTCCACCTCATATCACTGCATCATTATTAATTCATTAAATTTGAATTTCGTTCAAGCCTCTGATAGATTTTTTTTTAAAGTTTCTAAAAAGTTTAAACATTTTAAAAATTCATAGCTCTTGATGTACAAGTTCTGAATCCAGACACTGAAATGAACTGAAAAAACAAGGCTCTTGTGTGCTTAAATGTGAGTTCGTTTTTTTAAAGGGTTTACAAATACTGAGATTCTGGGGTGCTGAAATCTTGATACAGGCTATAACAGCTAAAAGAGAAGGTTAAAATTGCAATGTTGTTTGCAGCCTAGAGAAAAAGCTGATGTTACAGTAAATTCTTCTTAAAAACATTTTTTCTTTTCTGCGTCTATAAGTGTATCCTACTCTAAAAAGACTCTCATAGGAAGATATTTGATATTTATGCTTCCTTAAATTTCTGCAGGCATTTCCAGTTGATTTTTCTGATAACTAAAAACTTATTTTAGTATGGGAATATTTTTTACATCGCAGAGCAGTGGAGAATTTTAATGTTAGACGTGGTAGAGCTGAATGGCAGCAAACTTCTGTTTGTAGAGTTACACAGGTACCGTTTTCTGCCTCAGAGTCAACTTGTTTTTTAAGGCAACATTTTTACTTTTTTCAATGATCTGAGCCATAACTTACAGAATTACATAAGCATTTATGTTGTAAGAGACCTCTTGAGATTGTCTTGTTCCCTTAACACGAAGTTTCCTGGACTCTAACTAGCACAGCAGAAAACCAACTTATCAGTGGTTTGCACCATTGCAACACTAGAGCCTTGAAACTGTGCATAAAAGTGTCCTTTAGAAATGCTAAAACTAACTTGTAATATCAGATAATCAATATAACTAAGCAGTTTTGTCTGAAGCAATGCAGCAATCTTGTACCTGTGCATTAACAATTTTTACAATAAATCATCTCTTGTGCTGATTTTGATCTAGTTTCTCTTTTTTACAAAGATTAATAATTTTTAAAAATTACAATAAATCATCTCTTTTGCTGATTTTGATCTACTTTCCCTTTCTTTACAGAGATTAATCAATAATTTGAAGTTTCATCTGTTCACCCCAACATTTACAGACACGGTTTGAAGACTACATTTAAAGAGAAAGTGAAGTCAGCTCAGTACCCATTTTGGAATCCAAATTAAATACGCCATATTTAGCTGGTAAAAAAAGGTTCATGGAATGAAACATACCTAATTTTTCTTTTCTTTCTTGATCTCTGCCCACTGGAGCAGCAGTTGTGTGCTCCTTATCATACGCTGTAGGAGAAGTGGTGAAGGCACCGCGGGTTACATCAGTTTGATGCCCCTCTAGCATTGGTTCTCCGACTTCCTGCTGAACAAACAGGAAGGAGAAGTGTGTCAGAACGTAATTATGCAAACCACACTATATATGAACCTGAAAAAAAGTCTGAAAAACTATGTGAATCTGGAAAAAAAACCAAAAACCCCATACGAAACTGTGGTACGCAGGCCTCAGACTGACTAATACAACGTTTGGGGGGAATAAAGGTTAAAAAAAGTTTAAAAGCAGTAATAAAACCTTCTCTTAATGATCTGAAGTGCATTGTGACAAGAAAACCTCTCTCTTGGGTATATACAGAGACTCTCTTAATAGAGGAAGTTGTCTTCCTGAACAGACCTTGATTTTTCATGGATTTTATTGATCTTAAGATGTAGTTTTCTCTCATCGTCATTTAGAATGACTAAGTGCTGAAGAATAAGAAGTTGCAGGGAGTGGTGAGTTCAACAAGTGCTTATTTCCCTCAATTTTACTGCTGGAAATTGATTTTCTAGCAGCGGTTTCTACTTAGGGGTTGGTAAAAGTGACCTTACACAAGGTGCTTAACTAAAATTTTCTTGGATATTAATATTATATGTGGCATTCAGTCTGCTCTATAAAATTTTGTATTGATCTTTGCAGCTTGGGAACTGTTTGGGGGGCTTTTGTGGGTTGTTTTTCTTTGTTTTTTTTCCCTTTGCATTGCACTGAGAACAGTTCATTTCTACTGGCATATTACTAAACCTGGGGAAAAGAGGTTTCAGTTTTAAACAAACCACAATTTTGTTTCAACACGCAGCTCTCACAATCCCCACTCATGCAAAAGTGAAACTCTCTGTTGTCTTAGATAAGAGAGGGAACTGAAATTTAGTACTGTACAAATGTACACTGTTTTCAAATACTGTAGCTCATCAACAAATATGTATGTGTACCACAATTTAAATGGGTTTGCTTAATACCTCCTGGTCTCAAGAAACGTATCTGAGGCCAAGATCGCCTCCTGTACATGATGTTAGTGCTTTCTTCCAACAAAAATCCACTACTGGAACAAAGAAATTGTTTCATGACCTCTTCATAAATGATTTGACGCTGTGGCTGATGCTCATAGGGAATAGCAGGGACTCAGATTCATTCTTGCTGCTGCTCTCACTGGCATTTTAACTCAGATATTTTGGTATGGAAGAAGATTTTCTTCAGACACTTCTCTGCCTTCTGACCTTACTTTGAACATAACGTTTTGTACTAAACTGGCTTCACTAGACACACCTTATTTTCAAAACTGAAGAGCTTCATCTTCTTCCCCCAATTCTCATGTGCATACATTTTCTCTTTCTCTCCTGCCCTTCTTCCTGCTGTCATGAGAAGTGACTTTGCCTTTCTCTTTCCCCTGCCTCACAAATATGCAGACACAAGAAAAATGTTGTAAATTTCACTTTACCTGAACGCTTGCAGAAGGCGATTCAGCCACTTCTGACACAAGCTTTTCTTTTCTATCTGCATTGCCCTGGTCATCACACGTGCAGTCCTGCTTGAAGTATTTCCTTGGAGGAGGTTTGGGCTTTGACGATTTGGGTTTCCTAACGAGGATCTCTGATGACTTCTTAGTGTTTTGCGAGAGCCGACCCCCTTCACTGCAGGTCGGAGGGGAATTTCTCTCTGAATTACTGGCAGAGAAGGAGTACAGCAGGCCGGGTTGCCTGGTGATTGGTACATCTACACTGTGCACTCTGGCCTTCAAGTCGGTGAGCTGGTGCACTGCAGCAGTGGCACAGGAGGCCCGGGGGTTGTAGCTGCTGTCGCTGCTGGAGCGGGTCATGAGCCGCTGCGCCCTGCGGCTGCAGTAACCCGCGATCCTGTCCATGTGCTTCTCGCAGGGGTGCCTTCCATGCCAGCTCATTTCCAGCCTCCTGACGCCTGTATCGGGAACATGTTTGAAAAGTCTGCTCAGTACATGCAAAGCACTCGCTTCTAAGAGTCAGCTGATGAAATCTGCGGCCAAATGTCATCCTTGGTGGATGCAAAGGTATGGTTTATGCATTGCCTTGTAGGGTGAAGAGTCAACAGCCAAGTTCCTGGACACCAAAATAACATTTTCCCTATATGTGTAGGTATGTCAGCAATATAGTTTTACTGATGATGGCTCTGTCACCTATTGTTCCTTTAGAAGACACTCAAAGGAGTATCATTCCAATACATTACTGTGAGAGGATGCCATAGCTGAGCTGGGCAAATGGCTCCAGCCATGACTGCACGTGCCTTTCCTCACCCCTAGGACATCCCCTTCGTTGTACAGTTCCTTGTTGTCATAGTCCTGTCACCTACAGACAGTTTGAAAGGCTCTGAGAAGAGGTTGTGAATTGAAAAGGATGAGCAACTGTGAGGGGAAGCTTGCACAAAAACTTTTTGTTGGTAATCAGACAGATTTGGTCTGTTCTCATCACTCTGGTAACGTATCATTGGAGATGTGTTAGGAGGGGTGTCCTGTGAGGTTTCCTCCTCTTTTCTGCTCTGGGTTACTCGATTGTTCCCAAGGATTCTAATACAGCATGTACTCATCCTTGACATCTTTTAAGTCAAAATTACCACGTCTCAGTGAATGCATTTATTCCCTTACCTTCAGTACCCCATTGGTGCCTCTCTTTTCCAAATCTGTTGCTTTCCACAGCTTGTGCAACAGCTTCTTTTAGCTGTTGCTCAGACACCTAGGAAACATCATGCCATTTTACTCTCATGAGGTGAGTTAATTGCACACCATTATATTTGTGTATATCCCAGTATATATGAAGTATCTCTATGGATGTGCTGGTTTTAGTGGCTGTTAAGGTAAAATGAGATCTTTCAAAGATAAACTTTCTTTTGCAGATTTCACTAGAAGTGGAGTCCTAGATTTACCAGTATAAGGTAAACTTAATACAGCATAATTTATGCAACAATTTAAACTTGATAATCATTTATACAGTATTTGGTGTTAGGAAGCATTTTGTAGAAAAACTTTTGTAAGCATAAAATATTGTACTTCAATATTAATTTAATTATAAATATTGGCTGGGCAAGACCTAAATTTTAATTACTGAAAGACAGGTGTATAAACATTCATTTCTTTTTGGGGAGGTATGTTCCCTCTTTCAAGTTATTTATTATTGTCAATTCTTTCTTACGTAAGAACGATATTTTGGGTTATTCCTGAAATGTTATTTCTGTAGTTTTCCTTATTCACTGCACAGAACCTCATGTGAGACTGTCACCAGCGATCTTCAAATCTTAAATGATTCTATTTGAGGGAGTGCAAATCTCAGATTTTTTTTTGTGAGCAGCAACAATCATAAAGAGATCAGCATTTTTGTAGTCAACATTTTCCCACCTGCTTTAGATCAGCACTTGCTCCCTCTTAGTTTTCAATATGTGCTATGTTGAAAGTCAGAAAGAACACGGAGTGTGCTACCTGTGGTTCAGGGTGTCTGCTAATAATGATTTGTACTGCACCAGGATCACAATGGCTTAGCACAGCGTAAACTTCATTAAGAGTTGTGTTTTGTACTGAAGTTTCGTTAATTTCAAGAATTTCGTCTCCACACCTAGAGAGATATTAAAAAAAAAAAAAAAAAGAGAGAGGATGCAAACAAAAGATTTTCTCCTGACCTTGTCTCACCCGTGTGAAAACATGCAAAAAGCAAATTTATAAGCAACTTTTAATTTGATTACAGATGAAATCTGTCCTTCTGTCCTGTTACAGAAAATGGAACAGGAATGAGTTGCATGTCAAGGGGTTTTGATCTGCTGTGTTGCATGCAACCTCTGAGCTTTCTGCGTGTTCAGCTATGCACACTTTGTGATCTTTCTGCTGTCTGCAGCTCAGCTGCAGCTTCCACCTACATCTTCCTTCCGTCCTTTCAAGTTAACACTTCACTTTTCATGTCTTTATATTATGTTAGTGTTATTTAAGGGCAGAAAGGATGTTTCTGCTACATATGTGAATAACTTGTTAAAAGAAAAATTTTAATGACAAGCTATCAAAATCTTCTAAACTGGATCTTTCTAGATGAAATCCAAATTTGGCTCATGTGGAAACGGAGACTGCCTTGCACTGCTCCAGTGCCCACACACATTGAGAGGCTGACTGAAGGCACTGATTTGTATCGTACAAATATTCAAATAATTTAAGACTACAGTTCTTTCAGCTAGAGTGTTAGAGAGGAGGGTTACAGAGCACCTACATTTAAATCAAAAATACTTCTCTGAAACTGCTGTGTTCTGTTCAGTTCTCAATATGTTCAACACTAATAGTCAGTAAAAAAAAAATCTCTGAAAGTGAATTTCTACACTCCCACTAAAGCTCATTTCAGCAAATCTGTTTTTCTATTGGGCACGAATTTGAGGAGCTTGTATCAGAAAAAATCTAGTGCTCAAACAAGCCAAGTTATGCCATATGTTTAGGTTTTTCCAAACACTTTCTATTTGGAAATCTCCTCAGTAGCAATGCTACAAGTTTGTCTAAGAGCTTCGAAGTTAACCCAGCTTGGGCAAGAGGCAGTGATTTCCGTGGGTTGCTGTGTTTCTGGAAATCCCACACATCCTGAAGACACGTGCTCCAGCCCTGAGAATAGCCCACGTGCTTTAAACCCAAAATTCCCAGAAATCAATATTCCTTCCTATTTGCCCAAACAGGTCAGAAACAAACCGATAAAACAGAGCAATGAAAAACGTGTGGCATGAGACAGCCAGCCTTTCTCATCCTACCTGAGCCTCCCATCCATATGTGCCACTGAGCCTGGCGAGAGCGTGTGAATAAAGATGCCTGAAATACACTGGAAGTAAGGGATGCTACATAACCCAATTCCAAGGCCAACACCCGGCTCTGAAAGAATCAACAACAGTTAAAAAAAGGCATAAGAAACAGTCAAAGAAAACCATTGAAGAGCCTCTTTAAAAATTAATTAGATTTAATTCTTTTTTCTGTATAAACCAGAACCAAAGTCTTGTGTTC
>VZTA01001994.1:9634-24026 GCA_013398855.1 Mohoua ochrocephala
GCTGGTTGGTTTGATTCATTAGAAATATTTATTCCCCCTTGTATTTTTTAGGGGGTGGGGGAAAGCAGAGGAGGATAACTTTATATCATCCATTATAAATTGAACAGATGCTTCTCATTTAACTATTGATACAAAACTCTCTTCTGAAGTATTTGTTTCACAGAGATACATGCAACAAGTATGAAAGAGTATTCTGCTGTTAGATGTCTGCTAAACACTGCTTAGCACTTCTAAGACCAGTTTAGAGAGATAAAACTTTGAGAATTTATCCTGTTGCTCTGCATGCAGAAAAATTATATGGGCAGGATGATCTGAATGCACGCACCTGGAACTGGAAAACAAGTCTAGCATGGAAAATTTTCTATGGCTCTACTTTTTCCTCAGCATGTATGTATATATTACAGCAGATCGAAGTGCCACAGATGAAAAGAAAGCAGCCTGTCAAATTGTTTGCAGTCCTCTTTGGCAGAAAATTGATTTCTCCTGTCACTCAGTTTAAGAGTTCACAGCATCCTCAGTGATGATAGAGCTTTTGCACAGCAACATAAGTAATGCTGTCTTTCTAGTCTGTTTTTGTCCATTTGAAGAAGAATAATTTGGCTTTAGATAATAACTGTCCTGCTGTTCCTGACTAGCAGTGTGATGTATCTGGGTACAAAGCTCACGAAGTCCAGTTATTTTGACTATAATGAGTCTCATTAACATGCAGAGTATGAGAAACCTATCAAAATTCTCCTTTCTACTCTGCTTCTTATCAAGACTTTTCTGTGAACTGAATTACTTGTTCTTTATATGCATTGCAAGGCTGGAATGGAATGACTGCAAGTTGATTTAAAGTTCTGGGACAGCGACCATCTCCAGTAACTCCGATGCAGCACTTCACTGGAAAGAGGGGAATGACTGTCTCATAGAGACAACTGTAGTGGCAGGGAGAGGAAAATGAGTTGGAAATTTCAATTAAAATGATTTGGTGTGTGAGTAGAAATATGTCGTCAGTAGAAATATTCCACTCCCACTCTGCTGCTTTTCTGGGAGAAGAAGGGAAAGATAATTTCATATCACTCCGAACTGTAGAAAGTTTGTCTACTACAATGATAAAGAGCATGAAGTGAAAATCTAGCATAAAATAAAATAGAAAATACATGAGATAATATCCTTCCTATGATAAAATTCATCAAGGGATAATATTATAAAGCACTAAATATAGTCTAAATATAGGGAGGAATTAAAAGAAAAGGTTGTTGCTTGGCATCTCTTAAGCCTGCTGGTATTCATGTTGTTGCTTGTGAATAAAATTGGATTAATTTCTATCCTATACTCAGATGTTCATTTTCAAGATACAGCACAAATGAAAACATTTTGTTCAATACTTGCATTTCTACAATTAAAGAAGTAGTCTTGCCAGTGTACCTGGAAAAGCAGACTTTTACTCAATAAATGCAACATTTCAAGGGAAAACCTTTTAGATTTATTTACTGGAACTTTAATATGTTACACAGTGTGGTTATTTTATACAGTAGTTTTGAAGGAGATTGTGTTGGAAAATTCCTTCTTTGACAATTAACCTTCAGAGTAGCAGTTGTAAGGCTGTAACACTGAACTTGGATTCTCTATAGCTATGGTGACAAAGAATGTAATTAAGGTATTGCAAACACAAGTGAAAGAGGCCTGTATTGGATGTGAAAAATTACGGTGGTGTCAGTGATTTGCCTGAAAATTAAGCATCACTCCGCCACTTCTGCGACTGAAAATACACATCCTTTCTTTCAGCTACATTACTACAACCATCCTTCAAACACAGTAAAATATCTTTTCTTATAGGCATATATAGTCATTCTTGCAGAACAACTTCTAGAAAGTAATGTCTTTATGAAAACTTCAGTTACTTTTTGGCTTAATTTTTCAACAATGTGTGATACGACTTTGATACCTTCTCAGAAACAGACTTCTTGTTAAATGTAACATAGTTCTTTGCCTAATATCAGGATTTTGTAATTGGTAAATTTGTAAATTGTAGTTTTAAGAATTTTAAGAGAAATTTAAGAATTTTATAAATTGTCATTTTAAGAGCGATATTGTCCTCCAGTTCTTTTAACTACTTTTGTCTCCCTTAACTCTCTAGTTCTGGCACACAAAATTCAGAATAGAAACTCTTGCATGGATATGTGTAAAAGCTCTCCAGCAGAGCATATTTGCATACTTTACGTGACTTATGTATTGGGTACTTCTTTGTTTGCCTGTAGAAACAACTATTATAATTAAAAATCAATTGCCTCTTCAATAGAAACCATGAACTTGTGGAAAACAAAACAAAATATATTAGCAACTGTGGTCATCTGATTAGTCTTACCTAAGACTCAATTTAATTCCTTGCCTAAGATCACTCGCATGATGGATAGGAAACATTCCGTGATCCGTGACTGTAGGCATGTCCATGGTTGGTCAGTCAGGAAGGACAGTTTATCTGTTGAAGACTTTATGGTCTCCTCCATCTGCTGCTCCTAGAGTTCTTCTCTTAGGTGTCCGCAGGGATATAGTGTTCCCTGAAATTTTGGAAGTATTCCCCAGGCAGCGAGCAGGAAAGGTTTGGTGGAATTTTGAGTTCCTTGTTTAATGCCCAGTGTTTTCTGAAGAAAGTAAACCCAGCTTTGTTAGAAGGAGTAGCTAACTTAACAGGGAAAAAAAAAATCAGATTTTTTATTACCTCATCTCGTTTGAGCAGGGGTCATACAGAGTAATTTTGTAACTTGTATGTAATGATTCTGTGGTATTTTAGATGGAAATGATGGTTTGCCATTAAGATTTTTTTCCCCATCTTTGAGTGATCACACCATCAGTATGTTATTTCCTTATTTTCCTCATATTTAAATATGACAAAGCACAATCAGAAAGAGGAAAATAAAGCTGGGGTATTTTCAATGAATACAGTAATTAGGTTAAAAAATTTAGATGAAGTTAATTTATTCTCCTTTCAAGCGTTCTTTGTACTTTATTCTGTTTGAGGAGTGTGATTAAATATGCATCACTTTTTCTGACGTTGAACTGAAATCAAAATAAGCCTTTATCAGTGTAATTACACCAAGCTCATACCTAGGAATTTTGAGGTGAACACTGAATCCTGTTCTGTTGTTTAAAACGCGCATAAAATAGCATATAATCTGTGTGGAAGACTAATCCTTCATTAATTATATTTGTTTCTGTTAGTAGCTGCTTATTTTTAATCATTAATTATTAAGAAAAGAACAAGGCAACAGTCTGTGGAAACTTGACAGGATTATTTGTCTCATGAGCTGTCATCTCTTTTTAGTTTCTCTAACCATTAGGCAGTAAAGGCAGTATTAAGCTTTCAAGATTTTTAAAATACTTCCTTCTTCTGGATAACTGTAGCTTACTGCTTAGATTAATCTTTTTTTCTCTTTTCCTTCTGCTTAGTGAAAGACCTGTCTGTGACACCTGTCTGTGTCCGACAAACTTGAAGCTTCCTGTAACTGTTCATACATCCGTTGTTCTTGAAATTGTCTTCACAGATGTATTGTCAGAAACAGTGATTATTTTGTTTACAGAAATGCCCATTAACTTTTGCAGCTGTATTTCAAACCAGTTTTGGGTTGGGTTGGGTTTGTTTGTTTGTGGTTTTTGTTTGTTTGGGTTTGGGTATTTTTGTTTGTTTGGGGTGGGGGTTGTTTTGTTTCAGGTTTTTTTTGAGGAGCTCAGAGCCTGATTGTGACAGGAGCTAACAACTTTCATTTCTGATTAGAGGGGTGAAGGTTTTTTGAAGAGCAAGGGCTAGGACTCTCCAGAACTGATCTCTAAACTGAGGATACCTAAAATATAAGGTTTGCTGGTCGGTCTCCTTTGATGTGGTAGTTGTTTATGTACAGTAAAGATAAGTGAGTGTAAGTAGAGCAGTAAGAACTCAATTTCTTTGCACTGCACAATCATATATTAGTTCGGGTTGGAAGGGACCTTTAAGGGTTATCTTGTGCAGCACCCCCTGCAATGAGCGAGGGAATCTTCACCTAGATCAGGTCACTCAGAGCCCATCCAGTCTGGCCTTGAATGTTTCCAGGAAAGGGGCATCCACCATCTCTCTGGACAACCTGTGCCAGTGTCTCACCAGCTTCATTGTGAAAAATTCCTTCCGTACGTGTAGTCTGAACTGACTCTCTCATCTGTCACCATTTTTCTTATAATCCCCCTTTAAGTATTGAAGGGCTGCAAATGTCCTGTTTGTTTCTGTTTCAATACTCATTCTCTTCTTAGTGTGCAAGTTTTATAAGTATTCTAGTTTCCTTTTGATATGCCATGTTAATGCCCTTTGTAGATGTGCTTTTATTATAAACTTAACTGAAAAAAGGGCACAAAAATGGAAAATTTGAATCTGGCCTGTAAACAAATCACAAACAAAATGGCTTATAAAAAGAGCATTAATGAAGTGCCTTATATCTGTCTTCACTCTGGGGACATATAATAAATTTTCTTGGCTTTTTATGTTTTTAAAGAAATTTGAAGCCATCTCCTAATGCATGTAGCCAGTTGCATAAAATGATCGTTTGAATACTGCCCTGCTTTTTACCATTTCCACACGTCTGCCCTAAAGGTGTATTTTTTTTTCTTTTTCCTAAACGGGGCATTCAATTCTGTTATGTATTCTTTTCTGTGAAAAGACACCTTTTTTTTTTTTTTCTCAGAATGAATTTTTTGTGTGTGTTGGCGAAAAAGGATTTTATCTTTTGGAGACATACCATGTCTCTGGGAGTTTAAAACCCTGAATATTTCTATACTATTCTGTACTATAAATTATAATTTTATTGTTTCCAAATATCCTCAAGATGTTTAGGATTATATCTAGATTTAAGCTTCACTCTTAAAAAAGTTATTTAGCTGCAATATGGTAGTATTGGTACTAAGAACAGCATTTCTATCAGTCCTATGTACAGTATCTTTTGAGAAAAAGACCAGTGTTAATGAGCCTTCTACTCCTATTTCAAACTTAGGAGTGCAATATAGTAATATCAAATGAGTACGCTAAGTTTTCATCGTGCAACAAACCATCTTGCATCTGTTCTGAATAAGGTCATATTCATTTTAAATCTAGTGTTGTTCACTGGAGTGCTGGCCACTTTTTAAGATAAAAATAGGAAAGATAAAAATTCCGAATGCAGGAAGACATTAAAGTTCATAAAGATTTAGGTCTCTGCCATATGATATAATCATTGTTTAGGAAATAGATTTATCTGACTGATGTAATGAATGACAAAATTGTAAATATTCTCTAACTCATGGCAAAAAAAAAGTTTTGGAATATCATGGTTATTTTTGCCCATTTCTGTCAGCTGTGTAGTATTTTGGTGTTAGAGCAGTCAAAGTAGTCTGGGCATGTATTTGTTATTAGTAAGAGCAGATCTAGGAAGAGGCTGACATTTTTAGTAGCAGAAGAGCTTTGATATGGTGATGAACTATAGAGAAAATACACTTTTTTTCTCGTTTTTTTGAATCGTCTGTAGTCAGATAACTTGGGAATTATTTGCCTTTTTTTCTCTTTAATGCAGCCTTGACAAACTGAGACAGGCAAAGCTGTTGTTTTTCCAGTTCATCCAGGCATCATTGCCCCCGCAGTCGTGTCCTTGGGGAAACGCTGCGTTTTGTTGGAGTGCCAGGGCAAAATCTCTCCCTCTCTCAGCACCGAGTCTGTTTTATGGCAAACCTTAGCTGAACAGGTCATTTTCATTGAGTTAGGAGCAAAGTTTATTTTCCTACCAGAGTGGTTTTGGGTTGTTTGTTTGTTTCTTTTTTCACCCAATTTTTACAACCTTTTGACCTGCAGAAGAAAACTGTATTTTAACTGAAATGTGTGACGGGAGTGGTGGACATTCTTCTGTTCCACACATTCACAGTGGCTGCTGTTCTGTGCAGCTCGATCCCAGTGAAATCAGCAGCTTGGATGCTGCTGACTCAGGTTACAGTCAGGTTGATTTAAACCAACAGAGATACTGCAAGATGATTCAGAGGGAAGAGGTGGTGGCATTTATGTATAACTTTAAGTCTCTTTAGTTCATATGGATCTTTAAGGTAGTAGTGAGATTACATGTGAATATTTTGCTGACCTAATCTGTGTTAGAAGCACTAAACTTTATGCTTTTCCTTTCAAGTTTCATTTAAATGTTTTAGTATTTTTTCCCACTCTTTCTTTCCTTGTTACTTTTTGCATTACTCTGACATAAAAATAAAGGTACTAGTTAAGAAGCAAAAATGGAAAATTCTTATAATTGTTGAACAATTAATATAAATCCTACAGGTGCATAAAATGAGATACAGTATTAAGGACCATTTTAATGGTAACTTTGTCTTCCCTTAATAGTGGAAATTGTGACTCATCTCCAGCAGAGAAAGATCCACTTGGAATCCTAGAAGGTATAATTTCTGCAGTGCATGCAAGCGTTGAAAAAGGGTAAGAGTTTCCTGTATGGATTCTTTGGGTAAGACTTTGAAAGATGCTTCTCCTGAAAGCTTTGAAAGTACAATACTGAATATGGATGATTTTTCTTCAAGGATATATGTAATGGGTTTGCACTTAATTTTCTAAGACTTTATTCTGTAACAGGCTATCATTTTAAATGTTCAAAATCTGAGCCCTGAAAGAAGCCTTTACTTATCATTTGGAAGAAAGCACTGAACCTAAAATTTAGATAACTGTGTATTACAGTGAATTGAGAAAACGGTTTTTCAGCTGTGACTTCTGCAGATTGTATATCTACCAAGAGTATGTCACTGCTTTTGTTTCAGTTTAGTTGATAAATTGCAAATAATAATGATTCACTTTCAGATACCCGAATTTAGATATCTAAGTTTGTCACTATTTGTAAGGGATAGTGCAGAAACAATTTCCCAAATGCTATATGATGTTTCACCGCATTTTTTCTCCTCTTTTGGGAATGTCCTTATTTCAGATCACATAATGGCCTGTAAGTCTCACTGACATTTTCCATTTCATTCTCAGTAAAGACAAGGAAGAAACAAAAAAAACAAACCCCGCTTTTTTTCCCAGATGTACAAAGAATTCATGTATAATAATGATAATAAAATCCCATACTCTTTGGTAGCCACACAAAAACAGTTACGCTATTTTTTGAGCCTTCTCCAATGACATTAAATTAGTTGAATATTGGATACTGAAGTAGACTGAATTGATGTAAAAATTTGCAGTAAATATAATTTGCAGTATTCTAAGGTATAATGGACGAGTCGGTACTGTTTTATTCTGAGATGCACCTTCTGGAGTCTTTAATTTGTTTACGTCATCAGCAAATAAGCTGGAGTGAAAGTAATTGTGATTGCAGGAGATTGCTTATATTCCTTTAAATACTTATTTATTACTTTAAAACTCAGCTACTCAATTTACAAAACAGGAATATTTTCCTCAGGAAAACATATATAAGCATCAAGTGCAAGCTCTACAAACTCTTGAAATATTCCAGCAGGTCCTTTTAAAAATTCCCAAACTTTTAACTTACAGTTTGAATGCCACCTGTTCAGCAAGGGCATGTCTAATTCAGCTGGAGTTCTGAGCTAACAGCATCATTCAGACAATATAAAGCCTAAGTAAAATTGAAATCCTTGTAATATGAAAACCTAAGATGTCAATGTTTATTATTTCAGAGCTGCAAGACAAGCTAAATTGGTGTTTTCTGTCTCATATTACTTTCCCATCTGTCTTGTTAAGACAAATAAGGGAACATTAGTTACAAATCACACTCCACCAGGAGCCACTTGCTTGGCTTCTTTTTTTTTTTTCAAGGAAAAAGTTAGGTTGAGTTTAAAATATTACTGGAAGTTAAAGCAGCATTTACTGGTTTGGTACCTGTTAGTATATAGCCTCCAAGGAACATCACAGATTATCTGTCTCCAGTTGTGAACTGGTTGGTCAGTTCATGGTGATCTGTGTACTGTGAATGCTTCCACACAGTTAGAATGTATTTGATATAATACACTTTCTGAATCAAATGATATAATTAAGAGTTTTTATAATTAACAAAGTCCAACCCCAAAGCTTGGGGGGTTTAACCTATCTCTTTTTTTTTCTAAGGATTTTGGGCATTTTGTAATCATTATCATGCTAAGAACTTAGAATAATCAAGCTGGCTAGAGATGGTACACAAAAAAAAAAAAAGATATGGCTAGAGCTGTAACTGGGAGAAAATAATTTGTGTGTGTGGAGTGGAAAGAAGGGGATTGTAAAGAAAGAAAGAATGCAGGGTGACAGTGTGAATAAGCATTCAGAGATAAAAATGTCATACTAAAAATGTAAGCATTCAAGCTGGTTTTCCATAAAGTTAGATAGTGTGGTAGTACAGGCATCAGTAAGGCCCAGACACCATGAAAAGACTTGGATTTCCAGATGCTGAAACCCAGCACCATTGTATGGCACCAGGGTAGTTTGTGGGCGAATATGTGAGTATACAGATGGATTCCTATGGTCTTATGTGATTATTTGAAGTTCAGAAAAAGTTCTTACACCAGACAGGGCTCCTGATTTACAAGGGCTGGTTTCTCTGCAGCCTCACAGAGGTCAGATGTTCCATTTCCTGGTGTGATGTATTTCTTACGTATTGAATGTGCTGGTTAAGTTTTAAAAATGCATGTAGTATTTTCATTAGGATTATTACCAGAGACTGTTTAACATGGTATTGTTTAATTACAGGGAGAAAATAGTTTCTGCAGATGACCTTCTGGAGTGGTTGAGACCTTTCTGTGGTGATGACTCTTTAGCAGTGAAGCCTCGCATCAGGGTATTGCAAATTCTGGAGCAAGCCTTCCATCTCAGTGATGAGGATAGCAAGCTACTTGTGTACTTCAGGACACAAGCCGTTCTCAGAGCTTGCTGGCCTGAAGCAAAGGTATTAATACTGACTGCTGTAAATTTTAGCATTCGTCTTTTTTTATGAGTGGGTTACATAATGAAATACTGGTCTGTAGTATATGGTTGTGATGCATCCTGTTGTCTGGAAACTAATCGTACTTTCCTTTTTAAATCAAGTTTCTGATACTTTGATTCTTTGAAAAACAAAGTTACATAAAGGTAGGGGACTTCTGTGATTTTTGTTTAGGATCAGGAGTACATAATACTGAACTTGATTGAACACTAATGATTTTCCTCCATGTCAAGCACTGACATTGAAGTTTTTGTACCTTCTTTCTTTTCTGACCATTTTTTTTCTGTCAATTTTACCTTCGCTCTTTATCTTCCACTTGGTGTCACATTTTACTCAGAATTAGAATGATAATTACTGGCCACTGAATCTTTTTTTCTTGGGCCTTTAAATATTATTGCATGAATGTGTAGCAGTTTTGAAATCATGTGAGTAGCACTTGCTGCGTGTAGAATTGTTCAGAAGCAGAGGTACTTTTTGTTCATTTTCTAAGTGCCTCCCCCCATGCCAAGACCTTACAGAACAAAAATAGACTATTTCTAATAGTTCCCAAAAAAATCTATGCACAAACCCACTTTATATTCATATAAAACAAAAGCAATATCTCAGTTTTGACTTACTGTGCTGAATTCATCCAAGAGAGCAATCCTAATAAAAATCTTAAAAGGAAAAGAAAGTACTTATCTCTTGGTTTCTTTGGAAATTACTTTTTCTCTTGTATTCACAGTAATACCAGCATTTAACTCCTCAACTATTATTCGGGTGTCTATGATTGGATTCTTCATCTTCAATCTTTTGTCAGTGTTTGTGTTGCCTGTGACCTGCTTTCTAATTCAAAATCATTTCCAATTCCAAAACGTTGAACTAGAGTATGTCTTGAGAAAAAAGTTACAGGCTTTCAGCCATGTTTGTAGAAGACAGAAAAAGAGCCTATATTTGGCAGAAACCTTATGACACTCATTACACTTGTGATTTTATCTAAAATATTTATCAAATTTTTATTTTCTCCCATAATTCTTGTAAGTCAGAATGTATATAACCTTGCAAAAAGAAACACCCATCCATTTGGTTGCAAAACCAAATTTTAGGATTTAATTGAATGCGTTTCATATGCTGCTGGCTCATGTGTAGCTCACTGCCCACCAGAACCCCCAAGGCCCCCTCAGCAGAGCTGAGACAGCCAGAGCTGTGCTGTTGCAGGTGCAGCACAACTGTTAAACCTTGTGTGATTCTTGCTGGCCCAGTCTTCCAGGCTGTTTAGGCCTCTCCATATAAACAGTTACTTTCTGTTTCCTGAAGGGATTTTTGGAATACTCCTAGTTTCAAGCAGGAGAAACCTGCTTTTCTTTTTGTGAGGGAAGAAGTTTGTACTGACTGAGCAACAGTTCATCTGCTCATAACACAGAGTTGCTGATCACTTCAGTGCTTTACACTTTTGCTGATGAGTAAGCAAGTAGTACAAGAAGACTTGTAATAAAGCTTGAATAATGCTCTAGATAAGCTCAGACCTTTCAGAGATAATTGTATGAAAATATGTACACAACACTGTAATACTAATTTCTCTCTATATACTATCTATTATTTAGCTAAGTATAGAAATAGCTTTCATGCTTACAATAGTGAAAGCTGTGCTTATATGTACATACATAAAAATCATTGTTTATGCACCCCAATTTCTGCTACAGGGTGCAATTATAAGAGTCCTATTGGGATATATTGAAAATTATTCTCATTTTCATGTCAGCTCAAGCTCAGTGTGTTTGATAAGAACCCTTTGAATATTTTGTGCTAGGGAACTAATGTGTTATTTAGACAGAAAAGTCATGTTGGCTTGTCCATTAGATACCTGTCACTGAAATTCGGTTCTTCACAAATGTCCAAGAAAACAAATGGGTGTTCTTAAATGTAGACTATTTATTTTGGATTTTTTTCCTCTTTTAGTCGGCTGATGTCAAATGCCAGTCTACAGGCTGATACTAGAAAAGCAAGTGATGGCTTTGTTTGAGTATTAAGTTTGCGTATTTTGTGAATTAGCAAACACGGAAAACATCATCATAAAATAGCAGATTGAAAACTGTACATTTCCCAGTCCTTCATGGTATGTTAGTGGAACAAGAACACTGCAGAAGTCGGTGCTTACATGGCTGCTGAAAAGCAAAGAGAGAGATTTGTGTATGAGCTTTGGCAGAGCATTAGGGTTAAGATGCAATTTTCTCTTGCAAGTTCACGCTTCAGGTGCAAAGGCCTTTAAAAGCAACCCTGTTTTACAGAAGCGGGTATTGTAGCACAGCTTAAAAGTTTGCTCAGATTGTTGGGTAATCCTGCATGAAGAAGTAGACAGGAGGAATATCATCTTTCAAACCGTGTCAGTCTGCCTGCCTTGTCTGTAGATATCACTTTCTCTAGCAGCACTACACCTTTATTAATTTAATTATCCTTTCTCATCCAGCAAAATAGTTTAAAAAAAAATCCCACATTTAAAATAAATGGAGAGGGAAGGGGCTGTGGACTGAATGCTGGTTTTAGATTTTAGAGGAATGTGTTTAAAAGTTGTTGGTTTTAAGGTTTTTAATGAACTTTAAATTGCAACTATGTCAGAAAATGCATTCATTGTCTTGCTTCCAGGTGGTTGTATCATACTTGCTTGGCATTTCTTGCATGCTTTCAGGAGATCCCTCTTTTCCTATACAATTCCTTGGCACAAAAAGGGACAGCAGATATTATAAAGTATGAATGTGGATTTCTATTGAATAAAGATAATTTTAATGATATTGCAGTGTTCAATTACCAGAAAATGTGTGAAAGCCACCCTCAGTGTGTCTACTAATCCTCTTAGACAGACTTTGCATGCATCAAGGAGGGACTTAATATTTAATTATGCTCTAGGTGCTGTAAGTAGTGGTCCCACAAATCAATGTGCTGGGAAATAGGCCAGCTCTTACAAAATTAAAAATGTACTTTATGGAAGCAGCTACCTATCAAACACTCAGAAACACAGTGATTTCCAGTTCTCTAATGATTAGTTAACAAAATTAAAAATTCAGGGGTCCTCATTTTTCAAAGGCTTGAGAGTCTTTAATTCACATTCCAGTAGCATCCCACGCTATGGAGGAGGAGGAGGCATGCCTTGTTTTAATCCCCTTGATGAATTTTATCTGAGCTCTTCAGGTTCTGTAATTTTCTAGTTAACTGGTGCATGAAAAATATGGGTCAAAATACTGACTTTTTATATATTAAAAAACGTTGGAGGGGGAAAAAAGACATTGTTTAGAATGTTGGTATCAAAACTTATCTTTATTCGTCTAAGATGGGAAATCCGTTTCTTTTCAAATAATATATAAATATGTATGGTCGGTAATGACTCAGAGTAGTGTCTAACAGGCCTAAAGTGTCAGCTAACAGGTTATGTGTGTGTGTACGTAGTTGTTCAGCTCAGTGGCCAGTTACAAGGCATACTTTACAGGAATTGAGTGAGAGTTTGCCCCAGGAAGTTACAGTGGCACTAGCAAAGCTTCTGTAAGTAAACCAAGGCTTACTTTAAGATAAGAAGTTATTAATTGTGAAGCTTCTATAAGACACACCTTTTCTTAAAAGGATTGTTTCATTATTATGCAAATGCAAAATGTAATTACTACTTGCATGCCACTTAAATGCAAATAGCTTTGTCATTTAGAGAAGGTAATCTCATTTAGCCTTCCCCCTCATCTTGTTATATTATGGGTTTTTTTCATGATCTTGGGGTATAGAGAGCTGCTGAGGGCAAAACGTTTTTGAAAATTGGAAGGGATGTCTATTAAGGATTTAAAAGTGTAACTTTGGGCACTTTTCTTATTAATTTTTTTTCTAAAGTTTAGCTTTGAAAAATTGACAGTTTAATTTGTATCGTGTGTGTGGGATGTGCACAACACATTTTCCTTCCTTCATATAGGCAGTTCCTGTGTGCCATATGCAACCTTGTGTCTCAGCAACCTTAGTTATGTCTCCATTGACTTTCTGAGAACTTGGGGTGGCCGTCAAGACTCCATTGCTGCTTTTTTCCTCTTTCCCCTGTTAATGAAAAATGTGTATCTGTTTCCGTGGTGTTTCTTCTTGAGACTTTGTTAAGAATGGTCTCAATGGTAATGCCAATGTCCAGTGATTTTCAGCTTTTCCCGTTGCCTCTTCTCATGTCAGAGGTTTAAACATGAGAAGTCGTTTTGCTAAAGCCATTTATCAGGTAACAATGACCTGCATTTAGCTTGATCTGGCAAAATACAAGTGAAGGAGCTGTATCTGTTTCATCCTCAGCCATCTTTTATTTGTGAAAAATGCTTAATTAGAAGAAAGATTTATGTTCCTATCAGCTCTGAGTGAATTTGTTATGATGTTGTTTATAATTCTAGAGACATTGTTTCTCTGCTGGTAATGCGTAAAAATTAAGCTTAAGAAATTTAATTTAAGTTTTAATTAATATTTTAAAACACTAATTTCCATTCCTTGAAGATGCAATTTATCCATATGAAAACATGTGAAATTTTTTATTTTTTTTTCTGGGAACATAAATTGTAGCGTGTATGATTAATTAAATACTTTAAGATGCAAATGAAATATTTTCCATTAACTACACAAGTATAGCAGATAAGACAAAGTGGAGAGAAAAGCAGCGTAGCTTGAGTGCACACAGGTTTTGAACGTGAGCCCTGGGTACTGCAGTGCTCTGTGACCAGTAGCAGTTGCTTCAGAGGAAGATAAGAATGCTCTGGAGTGGATTCGTGGGGGATGATTCACTTTCTCTAATAGGTCTTTTGTAATGAAGGTATAAGTGCAGAATGGTTGAAACAGTGCATACTCAGCTTTGATCCCAGTTTCAGAAAAATTAAGAGCTCATTAGTGATGTGTTCAGATTTCTATTAGTACGTTTCAAAGAACCCGGTGGATAAACTGTGATTCAACCTTGGGTACCTCTTGCTAAATTTTCAGCCTTGGTACACGTCGTGTATCACTGAGCACAAAACATTCTGAAACTTTGTGAAGGAAGGATGCCATCCAGAGGGATCTGGACAAGCTCAAAAAGTGGGCCCGTGGGAATCTCATGAGCTTCAACGAGACCAAGTGCTGGTGCTGCACCTGGACCGGGACAACCCCCGGTATCAGTCCAGGCTGGGAGATGAAAAAATCCAGAGCAGCCCTGCCGAGAAGGACTTGGGGTTTCTGGTGGGTGAGAGGCTGGACATGACCCAGCCATGTGCCCTTGCAGCCCAGAATGCCAGTTGTGTCCTGGGCTGCATCCAAAGCAGCGTGGGCAGCAGGTGAGGGAGGGGATTCTGCCCCTCTGCTCTGCCCCCCCTGGTGAGACCTCACCTGCAGAGCTGCATCCAGCTCTGGGGTCTCCAGCACAGGAAGGACATGGACCTGTTGGAGTGATTCCAGAAGAGGACAGCAAGAGGATTTGATGGATGGAGCACCTCCCCTGTAAGGAAAGG
>VZTA01001996.1:0-27217 GCA_013398855.1 Mohoua ochrocephala
GCTCCAGGACCAGGGATTGTGCTTGAGGACAGAGGCTGTGCTCCAGGACAGAGGCTGTGCTCCAGGACAGGGGCTGTGCTCCAGGACAGGGATTGTGCTCCAGGACCAGGGGCTGTGCTCCAGGACCAGGGATTGTGCTCCAGGACAGGGGCTGTGCTCCAGGACAGGGATTGTGCTCCAGGACAGGGATTGTGCTGTGCCGGAAGCATGGTGAGCACTGAACAAATCCAAGTGTTCCTGCGGGAATGACGGCTGGAATATGGGGTGAGGAAAGCAGTGCCAGCTGCCTGCGTGGCTTTTTCCTGGCTGGGAGCAGCAGGCCTGGCTGGGAGCAGCCTGTTTGTTTACAGGAGAGCTGGCAGGTGACACAAACTGCTGTGAAGAGTGCAGGCAGGCGTGAATGGCACTGCTGGCCTCGGGTGCACCCTTGGAGGGGCAGCAGCAAAGGAGGGAGCACAGGGAAGGTGGGCAGAGGAGGCTGTGTTTAACCCTTTCCCTTTCCCTCAGTGTCATCCACTTCTCCCCTTCAGCTCTGTTTTTGTTTGGAGCTTTTTCCACGCTTGATTAGCTTTGTTTAGGATTCTCTGTTGCTCTGGATCTTTTGGCTCTTGCTGCCAACCAGGCTTTGAGTCCCTGTGCATGGAAATGAAAGGATCTGGCAGTTCCCTTTGTCAGGAACACCTGCTTGGAGGAAACGGCTCCATTCCCAGTCCCTGCCACAGACCTCCCTCCCTGGGCTCTCCCAGGAGCAGAGCTGGTGCTTCCTGGCCAGATTGGGGCAAATTTAGGACCATTAGACCGCGAAGAGTCGCGAATCTTTTCTAACCGTGCAATTGCCAGCGAACAGCAGCTTCAGCTTTAGTGTTCTGCCTTCTTCCCAGGTGGGATCTCTAAGTGTGAAATGCCTCAGTACGCCGTGTCACACCTCTGGACACATCTGTTATTATGTGACTAAGCCAAATAGCTCCGAGCCACCTGCAGTTTTTACAGGTGAGGAGTTGGGAGGTTCCCTCGCAGAAATAGAAACTCCCCCTGTGCCTGGGTGCCTCTGGCTCTGGATGTGCATCTCTCCCTTCCTGCCAGGGCAGCTGCTTTAACATCCACACCCTCGCCCCCTCTTTCCAGGCAGGAATTGTAGGTGGAGCTGGGGAAATCCCTCTGGGTTTGTAAAGCAGGGCTGGACACCCCACAGGCAACATCAAGAGCGAGCCCTGGCTGAGTCCTACATCCAGCATTTTTTTCCTGGAAATAAAGAGCTGTTGGTTTCCTGCCTCAGGCCAAACTGGCTGACCCCAAACCCTGTTGCTTTCCCATACAGCTGTGCTCATGTCTGTAACAGCAGAGAGAGGAGAGAATAGGGGAGTCGGAGAGGGCTGGTGCTCCACTGCCAGGGCCTGGATCCTGATTTGGGGAGTAGGATTCCCCTTCCCAGAGGCTGTGCCTCATCCCTGTGTTCTGCAGAGCTCCCACCAGCTCCCACATGGAAGAGAGAGAGGCTTAAACGAGATTTTAGGGAACACTGGGGAGAAACCAGAGGTGACTCGTCTTTGTTCAACTTCACAGCAAAGAACAAGTGTTCCTTGTCCCCTCTAGGAGGGACAGGAGGGGACAGGGGCTGCCCACAGGTAGGAGGTGCTGGCAGGCTGTGCCTGGCGAGGCTCTGGAGTTGCCTGCCTTACAAGCCACGTTTGCCACGAGTGTTTATGTGGCAGCGAGTGGCACAGCCTGGCTGTCCCTGTGCTCCTGCTGTGGTGAGGAAATGATGGCAGGCCTGAGCCCTCAGCTGGGCGTGGGGAGCCTGGTGTGAACCTGGTGCCGTGTCACCCCTGCAGGTGACACCCTGTTCGTGGCCGGCTGTGGGAAATTCTTCGAGGGCACCCCGGACGAGATGTACAAGGCACTGATCGAGATTTTGGGCAGCCTGGACCCCAGAACGGTACAAACCTCTCCTTTTGTGTGAGTGAGCCAGCCCAGAGCACCGCACCCGTCAGAGAAACTCCCTGGGAGTGCTGCTGTTCAGAGAGACTCTCCTGTGTGCAAGGAGTGAATGCATACCCTGGGAGCTCTGCATCGCTGCAGCCCTCTGGGAAGGCAGTGCCTGCCCCAAGTGTGTTTGTGCTTGGTGGGGAAAGAGCAGGGGCTGGTTACTAAAGGCTGCTGAGCTGGGACATGGGGCTCTGGCATCTGTGGAACTGGCAGCTTGTCCTGCCTGGCGAGTCCTGTCTTGTGAGTCCACATGTGCCTGTCTCCAGTGGAGGGTGTTGGGCTGACTGTGTTGTTCCTGCTGTGCCGATGGCTCCTGGCACTCCCCGCTGGTGCCTTTGAGGTCCCCCAGTGTCACTGTCCCTTGCTCTTCCAGAGAGTTTACTGTGGCCACGAGTACACCATCAACAATCTCAAGTTTGCTCGGCACGTGGAACCCGGTAACAGCAGTATCCAGGAGAAGCTGGCCTGGGCCAAGGTGAGCTGTTCATCCTTTCCCTGGACTTGATGCTTTCCTGGACACAGAGCCTTGCTGAGGAGATGGAGGAGAGGAGAAAATGCTGGGGAGAAATAGAGGGGGTTAGGAGCCAGGAGCTGCAGGATGTTGTGTTCCAGGGGAACAGGGTTTGGCTGTGCCCAGAGAAGGCAGTTTGCGGTCTGGGGGAGACGTTCCCTGCCTGGAAACTCCCTGTTGTGTACAGGACACTCCTTGTTCCCCAGAATTCCTGGTGGAGCAGCACTGTCTCCCTCATTGCAGGCCCAGTACGACAGCGGAGAGCCCACCATCCCCTCCACCATCGCCGAGGAGTTCACCTACAACCCCTTCATGCGAGTGAGGTAGGGAGTGCTGAGGGCTGGGAGTGGCCCTGGTGGTGGGAGGGGGTGTGGGAAGGAGGAGGTGTCCGAGTGAGAGTTGCTCCCCTGCCTCCCACATTCCCGTTAGGATGCTTCCAAGGCTCTCACTGGCTGTCCTGGCAGAAGGTTCCTGGGTTTGAGGGCTGTGAGCATCATTCCCTGACTCGGGAGGTAGAACAGGCTTTGTTGTGTCCTGTTCCTTCATCCAGCAGAAGATGCTGCTGGGGCACAAAAGTGCAATTTCCTCCCCTGGGCCTTCAAACCGGGGCTGATGAGCTGTGCCAAAGCCCAGTCCTTGATCCTGAACTGCAGCCTTGAAACCTGATCCTGCTGCTTCCACAGCTGGGATTTCATCCTGTCCCTGCTCTTCCCTCCTGGCAGGGAGAAGTCAGTCCAGGACCACGCCGGGGAGTCCGACCCCGTCCGGACCATGGGGGCCATCAGGAAAGAGAAGGACAACTTCCGAGTGCCCAAGGACTGAGCGCTGCCTGCACCACTTCAATGTCAGTTCAAGTGTCAGTTAGACCCTTCAGGTGTTTTAGGAGTCAAATCTTCTGTTGTGGTTGAGACAAGTCTTATTTAGGTTTTTATTTTGTTTTAATTGAGGAAAAAAAAAAAAGCACTTTGCCCTTGTTGAGATGTTCTACAGCATATTTATATAATGATGAAGAATATTTATGCTCCTCTCGCTGTCTCTCAAGCTGTCACGTGTCACCTGCAGATCATTGTGCAAGTGTTGGTGTGAGACTCAAGGCTGGGCTGGGCAGGATCAAACCTGGAGGTTTAGGAAGAAGCTCCTGTTCTTTTTGTGGGAGCCTGATGTGGATGCAGAAGGTGGGACTGAGATGTCTTTGCTTAAAGCAGAGACCAAATGCAGGAGCTGAAGATTTCAATGTTTCTTCCACGCTGCTACTTCAACGTTCTGAGTGTTGCTTCTGGCTCCACTAAAACCGGTCCCAGGGACAGACCTGCTGTGCCAGTGCTGGTTCAGGGTGTAATTTGGGAGCTCCACGGGGTGGTCTAACTCTGGGAGTGGCTCGTGGGGCCATCCAGCTTCTCTCTCGTCCCTGGCATGGGCAGCAGGGACCTCCCCAGGCATTGCTGTGCTTGTACCCTTTGCATGAACCTGCTCCCTGCTCCTCCCTGTGACCCGTGTGTGATCCGTGCCAGCCCCACAAACTGAGCAGGCCTTTGTGTGATGGCTCAGAGTCCAGGAGCAGCCGCTCCAGGTGAGTGACTGTCCCACGGAGCAGATCTGGGGACCTGGGGGTGATGCGGCGGGTGAGCAGTTGTTACCTGTCCCCAGGTGAGCAGGGCTGCGGGGTGGCACCAGGTCTTGTTTTGCTTTAAAATGCTGGATTTGATGCAGTTCAGAAGGAAAAGCGGTACCTAAAGCTGCGGGGCCTCGTGGAGGGCTGTGAATGTGACTGTGCTGATGGATGTGACTGTACTGAGGGCTGGGCCAGAGGGCAAATAAATAACGGCTGGAAACGGAGCACTCAGGAGAACGGGGGTTCTTTAACTCACAGATTTATTGATTTATTGGTTTTGTACCAGAGATTGAAGTCAACCAAGCTGGAAGTGTCTTTCTACCTAATCCTGGGGTGAGTGGGTGGCGTTTTGGGGACCTCAGGGGCTTTAGTCAAGCTCTTGTGCCAGCTGTATTTTTGTGAAAGGAGAACAGAGCACCTTCAGCGCTGGGTTTGCTGCCTGTGAGTGCCATTCCCTCCTCACAAGTGGCATTTGGGCCCCTCATGACAGGAGGGACACCGAGGGGCTGGAGCGTGTCCAGGGAAGGGAACGGGGCTGGGGAAGGGGCTGGAGCACCAGGAGCGGCTGAGGGAGCTGGGAAAGGGGCTCAGCCTGGAGCAAAGGAGGCTCAGGGGGGACCTTGTGGCTCTGCACAACTCCCTGACAGGAGGGGGCAGCCGGGAGGGAGCGGGCTCTGCTCCCAGGGGACAGGGACAGGAGGAGAGGGAACGGCCTCAGGCTGTGCCAGGGGAGGGTCAGGTTGGATATTTGAAAGAATTTCTTCCCTGAAAGGATTGTCCAGCCCTGGCACAGCTGCCCAGGGCAGGGGTGGAGTCCCCATCCCTGGAGGGATTGCAAAGCTGTGTGGATGTGGCACTTGGGGATGTGGGTTGGTGGTGGCTTTTGCACTGCTGGGGGAATGGTTGGATTCTTAGGAGGCCTTTTCCAACCTCAGTAATTCCATTTAGGGGCCAGGATCAGCCCTGGCCCAGGACTCGTGTCCCGCCGGGAAAGGCACCGGAGCTCAGCTCTGCTCCTGCCCCCTGCGCCTTCGGTGCTCTCTGCACTCGGGGTGGGATCCTGTCCCTGGAGCAGAGACCCTCCCAGACCCCCCCATCGGCAGTCCCAGTGTCCAGGACCACTCTGTACCTTCTCCCCCCGCTGGTGTTTCCATCACCTGCTGAGCACCAACCCCCCCCAGTGCCACCAGTGTCCCCAGTGCCAGCAGCCCCTCATCCCTCCCCTTGTACCCCGCTAGCACTGGGAGCAGGGGCTGATTTTGGAGGCTGGGCTGGGGGGGCAGGGGGACCCCTCCGGCCCCGGGGGGTGTCAGGACGCGCCGTGGGACCCCACGGTGGCACAGGGTGACACAGGGTGACACAGGGTGACGCAGGGGGGGAGCGGCCGGGGCCGTGCGGGCTCTCCCCGCCCCACGCTGCGTGACCCGCCCCGCACCACGGCAGGGACCGCCCCGGGACCGCCCGGGGGTGGCGCTGGGGACACGCCGGGGTCCCGCACCCCCTCCCCGCTTCGCTGCGTGGGGCCGCCCCCGCCCCCCATCCCCGCGGGTCCCCGCCGTGTCCCCGGGAGGCGCCGGAGCGGGGCCATGAAGGTGAAGGTGATCTCCGTGCTGGAGGACAACTACATGTACCTGGTCATCGAGGAGAGCACCCGCGACGCCGTCGCCGTGGACGCGGCGGTCCCCAAAAGGGTGAGCGGCCCCCCCGGGTGGGCGGCGGGTCCCTCGCGGGGGTGGCGGCCCCACACCGGGGGTGTCCGTGCGCACGTGGAGCATCCCACCGGCAGCACAGACCCCTCCATCCCGATGGAATGCGGGGTGCGGACCCCTCTCCCCTTGCCCTGGGCTGCGCGGGGGTTCCGGGTTGCTCAGCCGTTCCCTCCCCATGCCGGAAGCCTCGCAGAGACCCCACAGCAAGCGGGAATAACCCCAGACAGCCCTTTGGAGCGGCTCTCCCATGCCCAGCCCCGTTTCCCAGGAGCCGGGAAGGCAGCGGCCGGGGTCGCCGTGACCCCCGTGTCCCTCTGCCTGGTGTCCCCTTGTGCCGCCCCCTCAGCGTGCAAGCGCTGTCGCGGGTTTTAAGCGTTTGGTGCTGACTCGGACATTTCCTTCCTCTTGGAGGAGCGCAGCCGGGAGCAGCCGAGGGTTTGTTCCTGGCCGTGAATGTTAAGTTGGCACTCGGAGCCTCCTGGCAGCCGTGCCGGGGCTGGCAGTGCCATGTGGCCCTCGCTGTGGCCAGCGGCAGTGACCCCGTGCTCTCCTCCGTGCCTCCACTAAGAAAGCACCGGCCATAAATGCCACCATCGCCATGGAATCAGCTCCCACCCACCTGCTCCGCTGTGCACGACAGGGTCACACCTGCGTCCCACCCTCACCCTGTGGTTCCTCAGCACGGGGTTTTGGGGGATTCCTCTGCCCAGTGCCACACGGCCATGGTGGGGGTGGGTTTGTGTCACCTCCTGTGCCCACTCACCGCTGCTCCGGGTCCCTTTCAGCTGCTGGAGATCATCAGGAAGGAGGACGTGGTGCTCAGGGCCATCCTCACCACCCACCACCACTGGTAGGTGCGGCCGGCTCGGGGTGCCCGTGTCCCCATAGGGACAGTGCCCGTTCCCAATCCCTCCTCTGCCCTCAGGGACCACGCCAGGGGCAACGAGGAGCTGGCCCAGCTCTTCCCCGGCCTGCGGGTGTTTGGTGCTGACGAGCGCATCGGGGCCCTCACGCACAAGGTCACCCACGGCCAGGAGCTCACGGTGCGTGGCCGCAGGAGCGTGGGGCCGTTCCAGGCTCGGACCCCACACACGGGTCCTGCTGGGCAGGGTGAGGTGGTGGTGTGGTCCCGAGTGGGGTTGGCACCAAGGTCCCCAGTGGAGTGGGCAGTGGGGAGCACAGCGGGGTGGTCACACTGTCCCTGGTGGCACCAAGGTCCCCAGTGGAGTGGGCAGTGGGGAGCACAGCGGGGTGGTCACACTGTCCCTGGTGGCACCAAGGTCCCCAGTGGAGTGGGCAGTGGGGAGCACAGCGGGGTGGTCACACTGTCCCTGGTGGCACCGTGGTCCCCGGCGGGGTTGGTGCTGCTGGGCCGTGCTCGGCTCTTCGTGCTCTGGGGCGGTTGCAGATGTGGCCCCAGGGATTCAAGGCTGGGATGGAGGAGGAACCTCATCCCAATCCCGGCCTGTTTGGGGTTGTGCTGGAGGATCCCACCCTCTCCTGGGGCCGGGTTCCAAATGCCATCAGACATACCTGGACTCACCCAACCCCCCATCAGATCTGGGACCCGCTGGGCCCCAGGCAGGGAGTGGGGAGGTCTTGGGGAGACCCTGACCCTCTCTCCCCCCAGTTCGGAGCCATCAGGGTGAGGTGCCTCTTCACCCCCTGCCACACCTCGGGCCACATGTGCTACTTCATGTGGGAGGACGATTCCCCGGATGCTCCGGCTCTTTTCTCAGGTATCCCACCCTGCCCGTGTACCCCCCTGGGTTTTGGGGACACGCTCCCTGTGTGCTGCCTGTCCTCCACACTCAGCGCTCCTGGGATGAACCCAGCACCCATCCCTGGCCCTGGGGTCCCTCGGTGCCCACCCCCCCTTTCCCACAGGTGACACCCTGTTCGTGGGGGGCTGCGGGCAGTTCTTTGAGGGGACAGCGGAGCAGATGCACACCAACCTCACCCAAATCCTGGGGACTCTGCCCAAGGACACGGTGAGTGTCCCACACCTCCCAGCCCGGGGAGGGCTCCTGGAGCCAGGAGGGGGCTCGAGGCAGCGATCCCAGGGTGGGATCTGGCTCTGGGAGCGGGTTTGATGCTGGGTGCCTCCTGCAGAAGGTGTTCTGTGGCCACGAATGCACCGTCAGGAACCTCAAATTCGCCTTGAAGGTGGAGCCAGAGAATGAAATGGTGAAGGAGAAGCTGGCGTGGGCCAGAGTAAGTGGCTGTGCCCCCTATGCCGGGGTGGGGGCCAGGGGGTGGGATGGCAGCGGGATTCCAGCGCCTCTGCTCCCTCGGCAGCAGCGCGATGACGAGGACCTGCCCACGGTGCCCTCCACGCTGCAGGAGGAGTTCCTGTACAACCCCTTCCTGCGGGTCACGTAAGCAGTGCTGGGGCCCTGCCCCAAAATCCGCTCCCCTTTCCCCTCCAGCATCGTCCCTTTTCCCAATGGCCTCGAGAGCTGGTGGGAAATCCCAGCCCGGAGCGAGGGGAGGGTGCCTGGACGTGGGGTCACCCCAGAGTCCCCATGTGCCCCAGCAGGGCCCAGCACGGGATGGGACTCTCCCCCGTTGTCCCTCCCAGCGGGGTGGGGGTCCCGTCCTGTCCCCGTGGGCACAGCAGGGCTGTCCCCTTGCAGGGAGGAGCCTGTGCAGAGGTTCACGGGCAGGACGGACCCTGTGGAGGTGCTGAGGGCGCTGCGCTCCGAGAGGGACAACTTCAAGAAGCCCAAGGAGAGGCCCAACCCCCAGGCCATGCTGGCCTTTGACTGGGGGCTCTTCGGGCCCTTCCTGGAGAAGAAGTGACGTCCCCACGGTGCCAGGGCTCCCTCCTGGCTGTGCCCAGCTCAGATTCGCTCCCGGCTGGGGACTGGTTTGTGTCTTTAACCTGCTTGTTTGAGGCTGCTCTGCTCTGCTCTGCTCTGCTCCCCCTCTGGCGCCATGTCCGGCTCCCCAGGCCCAGGAAGTTCCCTGTGGAACAGCACCTGGGTACCTCTGGAGAGCCCAGGCTGTGGTGACCCCCCCTCGGTGCTGGGATGCTGCCGGCAGAGGGTCAGGACGTGACTTGGAGCAGGGGACACTCCCAGTTTTGGGGTCAGGGCAGGAGCTGCCCTGTCCTGCAGCCCCGTGGCCACGGAAGGGACCGGGAAGGCCGAGGAGAAACGGGAATGCTCAGGGACTGCGGAGCTCTGCCCATGGACCACCAGGCCCCCCTGCCTGCACTGCCAGGCCTGGGGGCTGCATCCCATTCCCAGGGGGTGTGTGATGCAGCCACGTGGCTCTGGAACCCCTGGGAGCCTTCCTGGCCCTGCCTGTCCTGCTCCAGCCCCCCTGGGCCCCTCTCAGGCCAGGCATGCGGGTGGAGCCTGGGATGCCCATGGACAACTGGAAAGCCACTGGTGTCACCGGTACCCACCTGACTCCAGCCCTGTGCTAACAAAACCCTCATCACAACGGGCTTTGGGTGAGGTTTTCCCACATTTTCCCCAATTTTTCCAGTGGGTCACACAGGGATTTGTGTAGGGATTTGTGACCCAGTAGCTGCCTTCAGGAGCGCTCGGAAGCCCCTGGACCACGTGGGGTGTCCAGGATCTGCCCCAACCCCTCTGGCTTTGGGAGGGATTTGCCAAGTGGGACAGATTTTAGGCAGCAAACAACAAAGTGCCCCCAGGCATCCTTTGCTTTTTGCTTTCTCCAACTTAAAAACTGGAAAACACTCGGTGCCAACCCCATGGACATTGCCTTGTCCTCAAGAGCCGGGGACCAGCTGAGGCTCCCAGGCCTCCCCAGCCTTCACTTTGTGCAAAATCAGGGCTGTGCTTTATTTAATTTTCAGCTGAGAAAGGGGCAGAGTTGTATTTGCAGGTGGGGGGAGGCACTTTACACCAGTAAAGTCATTCCCTTTCGTTTTTTGTGGAGAAATTGAGGGTTTGGTGGCAGCTCCCAGCACTGGAATAGAGTTGATTTCAGGGATTTTCACGTGTGGACTGTGAACTTCTTTGTTGCCACTGGAGTCTGGTTTGGGGCTTTTTCCTTTGCTACAAACTGGACCAAGGTTTTCTGTTTTCCTTTTATCAAATTATAGTTTGGATTTACTCCCCTCCATGGAAAGGGAAGGATTTATCCAGCTGCAAAAGCTCCCTTGGTACCAGGGCCTGAATTCCTCAGTTTACATGGAGCTGTGGATGCCACCTGGGTGTTCCTTTGGAATTTGATTTATCCTGGGAGCAGGGATGCTCCTGTGTGTTTGAAGCAGCCCTGAGCCTGCTCCACAGCTCAAAGCTGGGACAAATTCCAGCTGTTCCTGGTGCCAGGGCAGGAAGAGCCACCCAGAACAGGGATCCCAGGGTGTCCTGGGTGGCTTCAGTGACCTCTGTGTGTGTTGATGACCTGGGAACTGGGGAAGTGACAAAACGTAGAGCCCTGATTCTTTAATTTCCAGCTAATTTAGCTTAATTGATTGTGCATTTCTGGGCTGATGTGCATGTGCTCAGCAGACACAGACTGTGCTCTGCACTGATCCATGGTCTCAGCATTCCAGGCTGGAGCCTCTCCCTGGCCAGGGTATTTCCTGGTTTAGCCAAGCCCTGGGTGTTACAAATCCCTGCATGGAGAAGGGAATTCACTGGAAGCACCAATTTGCTCCTCAGGAGGGTGGGGAGGGGGCGGCAGGGGGAGGTTGATGCCTTAGAACACTGTGAGGTCGTTAATGATCAGCAACACCTAAAAAAATGGAAAGCTTTTAATTAAAAACATGAAAATCATCGTGTGCTCTGTGGAGTCATTGCAGTAAAGTGCAGAGGAGGCTTTGGTTCCTGCCAGCCACAAGGTCAGGAATTATTTTGTCATCATTTAGGGATCTTATCCGTTGGTAACTGCCTGCTTTGTCTGGATTTAGGGATATTATCCCTCAGGGTGGGTAGGTGTGACAATTCCACGACTCCCTGCTGTGTGTTTAGGAAGAAAAGAGAGAGATGTAATTGCCCTTGGTATAAATTATTATAATTTAAGGAAAAGAAACCACAAGGATTTTCTGCAGCATTCACTGCAGTCCCATTCCAGCAGGCCCTGATCCAGCCCCAGGGCTGATCCCAGGCTCTGGATCCCCCCTCTCTGAGGGCACAGAAGCTGCAGGGCAGTGAGAGGTGAGAACTCCAGGCCCAAGGAGACCATCTCTAATGAAATGAGGATGAAACAGCAGAGGCAGCCCCAGAACCGAGTGCTGTGACAATCCAGCAAGGCCTGGGGGAGGAACACTGGGGTGTGGCACGAAGCTCAGCCTGGATGAGCTTTAAATGCTGGAATTCCTCAGTTCTGGCAGGAATGGGGCTGTTAGAGCAATGCAGGGTCAGTCCTTCCAGCCTGGGATGCGTTTCTGCTTCTCTTGATGTGTTTTCTGTCAGACTTCGGGGTTTATTCACATCCCCCCCATCCTAAAGCCGAAGGAATGAGCAGTGCCAGGCGCATTCCCAGAGGCAGGAATTGCACAGAGCTCCAGCAGTTCCCTGGAGGATCAGAAATCCGAGTTCAGAAGGCACTGAGTGTCTGCCTGGGCTTGGCAGCCCCTCACCACTTGATGTTGAGGGCAGTGCTCGCCCTCTCCACGGCATGGTACTGCGTGTGCAGCGCTGCCCGAGCCCTCTCGGAGCCGTGGCCGCCCAGCCAGAGCTCGTACAGCTCCCCCACAGGCCGGTTCTCCTCGGGAGCCTCAGCCCGGAGGGATTCGTACAGCCTCTCCACTCGCTGCAGCTCCTCCTTGCTGGATTCCCCCTCCAGTTTGATCTGCCCTCCTCCATTCAAACAGCCTGGGGGGAAAAACGGGAGAAAGAGCTTCAGCTGCAGCAGGGAATCATCCTAAAGAGTTCCAGTTGATTTACTCTGCTCCTGCAAACGGCTGCAGGAATGAAAACACCTCAGGAAGTGAGGTTCACTCCCACTTATCTCCCAGCAGCAGGGCCACGGGGCTGGCAGATCCAGGGCTGGCAGATCCTGGGCTGGCTCCAGCTGGGAACCTGCCAGGGTTGCAGCTCTTATCTCCTGCCTCCAGCACGGAGCCAGAGCCCAGTCCAGGTGAGTTCAGCCTCGAGGGCTCAGCTGAAGGAAAGGGAAAAGTTCTGGGAGCTGGGCTGAGCAGTGGGAGGTTCCCAGAGCTGTGTGGATCCTTGGGAAGGAGCAGCTTCAGGAGCCAGGATTGGCCCTTCAGCATCAGCCCAGGCTGGGCTCAGGCTGCCCCTGCTCCCTGCCAGCACATCCCAAGGGAACTGGCAGGCAGGAGAAGGAAAATGGGATCAAAGAGGTAGGAAGTGACTTTCTCCACCAGCCACAGCAGCGTTTTCTCAAAGTGTAATGGTCAGGTTTGGGCAATTTTAGGGAAAAAGGCCCACAGGTACCAAAGAGCTCAGGAAACCTTCCTTAGAAGAAATTAATTAATTAATTATGTAAATTTTGTGTGATGGAATTTAGCTGTAATTCCTTAAATCAGAGGTAGGGAAATCCCCACACAGCTCTGGATCTGTGATGCTGTGGCTGCCACACCTCGAGAGTGTGAGAAATCTCCCATTTTTCCTGTTCTGAATTCCCTGGAGCAGCCTCACCTGAGGGACAGGCCATGACCTCCACGTAGTGATAGGGGCACTTCCCTCGTTTCAGCTTCTGCACCAGGTTCTGGATGTTCCTAAATCCATAGGCCAGAGCAAACTGCAGCAGGACCACTCCATCCCTCTCCAGGGTCACCTCCTGGAAGTCCTTGTTCCTGAGGGAGCAGAGCAGAGGAAATGTCTTCTCCAAATGAATTTCTATTCTCAGCTTCAAAGGGCCCTGTGCTAAACCCAAATTCCTTGTGAATCTCATTTATGAGCTGTCCTAGTTCTGTGCCATCCAAAGGAACCATGAAGGAATTCCTTCCAGAGCCTTCTCCAGGATGGTTTGAGCCACCTGAGCAGAGTTTGCTGAAGGCCACCTGGATAAAGCCTGAAGAGCTCAGCCCATGGAGCCTTTCCCTGTAACAGACCTGAGTTCCTTCAGCCAGCATTAATGGAGCCCCCCAGGGGATTTTTAACTTCTCCTGGATCATAAAACATGGGAACAAACCCTGACTGAAGGATTCCAGATTCCTAAGGTTAGTGGGAATACCTGGTCCTGATAAAAAAAGGAAGTAATTTGATTTTTATCAAATATTTGAGACTGTTTTTTCTGCATCCTAAACCAGGGAATCCTAAACTTAAATGTTGCTAATTAGGGATATAATTAATTCCAAGGGATACATTAAATTCGAACTGGGAAGCCAGAAGGAATCTCAGGTGGATGAGCCTCAGTGCCCAAACTCAGGTGATTTATTTTCTGTTTCACTGCAGTTAAACAGAGCCCTAAAGCCCTCCCAGGAGGTTTCCTGGGATCAATAATTAGTGACAAATCTACTCGATTGGCCTGATCCAAGGTGAGGAACCCCAGCTCCATGAGAGCTCTGCCTTCTCAATTATTCTAAAAATCATCAGTGGGAAAATCCATCAGGCCCAACTCCAGTGCGTGGGTGGGGAAGGGGCTGGAATCCTCCCAGGGAAAGGAATTCTCCCTGTGGAATTGGCTGATTTATTGCTCAGCAGCTGAGGGAGGGAGGGAGCAGCCGGCTCTCAGGCCTGGAAGTGAAATGTTTAACGCTGCAAAGAAAGTTTCAGCCCCTCAGCAAGAAGAGAATTCCAGAAAAAAATTGAGTTTTCCGTAGGATTTCGGCTTCTTACTTGAGAGGTTTGTACTGGATGGAGTCCACGTGGATCCCAAAGAGCTCCTGGGCCGCGTGTCTGTAAATGTGCTCCAGGTACCCCCCCGAGCCCCCGCCACGGTGGCTGCTGAGCTCCTCTGCTGCAGCACTGCCGAGCCTGGCGAGAGGAGAGAGCAGCAGCTGGAGGGATTTGGGATACAACAAAGCTCCAGAGGGTTCAGAGCAATGGAAGCGGCTAAAAACCGGCTCCTGCTGAGCTCCAGCTTTTCCCTTTCTCCTGGGAAGCAGCTCCGGAGCCCCGTGGTGCCCGGTGGGGGTTGTGTCACCTGGCTCAGGTGTCCAGAGGGGCTGTGGATGTCCCATCCCTGGCAGGGCCCCAGGCCAGGCTGGATGGGGCTTGGAGCAGCCTGGGATGGTGGAAAGTGTTGGGGTTGGATGATTTTAAGGTCCTTCCCACCCAAACCACTGCAGGATTCCACGATTCTGTAATTAATCATCCTGCATGATTCAGAGAGGTGCTGCTGCTGAACCTCCCTGGTGTTTCTGTGCCAGGAGCTCTGGGGATGCTCCTCTCACCCCAAAGCAAAGGCAGCTCTGGGTGCTCGGTGCAGAACCAGCCCTGGTGTCACCTCAGACCATCAAATGGGATTCCACCCCACCCCAATGTGTGCAGCTGGCCCTTGACCACATGTTCCCCTTCAGTTCAACAACCCCGGGCTCATCTGACATGTCTTAAATGTCACTTCTTACAAACAGTCTCCTAGAGATTAACTGAGTGACCCAAATATTTGTTATTTCTGCCTCAGTTCTGGGATCTGCACAGTAGCTCTGGTAATGAGGAGCAGGGACAGCACAGCAAGAGCTTTTGCTTCAGGCAATTTTTATCACTGGGACAGATTCTTGCACTTCCCAAAGCCTGCAGCAGTTTTTTGTGGGATGAAAGGAGCTGGAGTGATTGTCCAGTGGAAATTCACCACATCTGGTACATTAAACTCCCAATTGTACTGGTTCAAGTGACACAAGAAACCAAACCAAGTGCAAACACACTGGTGTAAAACAGCAGGGAAAGGGAAATCCTGAACTCTCTGAATCCTGGGGGAAAGAGAACAGGGAAAGGGAAATTCTGAACTCTCTGAATCCTGGGGGAAAGAGAACAGGGAAAGGGAAATCCTGAACTCTCTGAATCCTGGGGGAAAGAGAACAGGGAAAGGGAAATTCTGAACTCTCTGAATCCTGGGGGAAAGAGAACATGACCGAAATGGGATTTTGTTCTTACATGGTATCCAGGGGAGCAGGATCTACATCTGGCAGGGACACTCCTTCTTGTTCCAACAGCTTTAGCACTTCTCCTAGAGCAGAGCCAGGCACAAAGAGTTCTTTTTTTGGGGATACAAGAAAACAAACCCCACCGAGCAGTCCCTAAAGTGCATCTGCATTTTACCAGGGCATGATTTGCACTATTGAAATGTAAATACTGAGGCAAAGGGTTATTAAAGCCAAGGAACACTTTGAGGCTCCCAGAATGAGCTGGAATTGGGAATCTCCTGTGGATGTGCTTACCTGTGGTGATGACACAATCCACATCCCTGGTCTGGTATTCCTGGTTGAAAAAGTCTGGCCTGGAGGCCTCCAGCTTTTTGTCGTAACAGGGCATGACCGTGACGTGGTAGATCCTGTCAGGGGGTAGGTGCTGCAAGGGAGACAAGGCTGGGCAGCTGGAGCAGCCAAAATCCCCCCTGTCCTGAGGGAGGAGCATTCCAGGAGCAAAGGAGAGTGGTGAAAACGCCCCAATGCCCCTGGAACAATCGCCACTGTTACTGAATATTTGTGTGTATTTATGTATTTATACACAAATGAAATGATTTCTCCCCCAGAAGCCAATTTCAGCAGTAGTCAGTGGCAGCATTTATGGCCCTTCACAGGTTTCATGGAATCCTGGAATGGTTTGGGTGGGAAGAGACCTCAAAGCCCACCCAGCTCCAACCCCAACACCTTCCACTGTCCCAGGCTGCTCCAACCTGGCCTTGGACACTGCCAGGGATCCAGGGGCAGCCACAGCTGCTCTGGGAATTCCATCCCAGCCCCTCCCCACCCTCACAGGGAGGAATTCCTTCCCAATATCCCATCTAACCCTGCCCTCTGGCAGTGGGAAGCCATTTCCCCTTGTCCTGGCACTCCTGGCCCTTGGAAATAATCTCTCTCCATCTTTCCTGAGGCTCCCTTCAGCTCCTGGAAGTTTCCCCACTCCAGTGCAATGATCCAAGGTCAGGCAGAGAAGCCAATCCCTAATTAAGCCCTTAGGGAATAAACTTCCTCCCTGCTCCCAAAGCTCAGCCCCTGCTCAGTAACCAGGCCATGATCTGGAGTCCCACAAAAACCTCGGGATCGTGCAAGAAATAAACACAGCCTGTGCAAGCAGGTCACTGACCCCAGGCCATCCCTTCAGTCTCTTGTGCCAAATATTCCCAGAAACTGCCAAATTTTGTCCCAAATCTGCAGCTGTCAGCATCTGCCTCGTGCAAGTGTCAAAGCACCACTCGTTAGTGGCCAATAAATCCCCCAATAAATCCCCCAATAAATCCCCCTGAGTGCTGCAGCTCCTTCCCAGCCAAAGCCAAGCTGTTTGTTGAAACTCCAGCCCGGGGACATCCAGCTCCCATCTGGAAAGATTCCAAAGGTTACAGACCAAGGACAGAAGGAGAACATGGAGATGGGAATGAGGGATCATTTTCAGACAAGCCGGGATCTGCACGTAAGCACCGACTGCAGCCTTGGCTTGGGGTCACTTATTTGAAATCATTCACCAACTTTAAACAACAGGAGCACAGAGACACTGAGAAATAAGGTTCCTCAGCTTTCCCAAATAATCCAGAGGCTTTAATTAGCCCATGCTTAGTGTTATGCCCTAATTACTACTCATTAGCTAAAAGAGAAGTGAGGAAGATTTGCTGCCTTCTGCAAGGCAACATTGACCTTTAAACGTGTACGACACACAGCAAACTTTTAAAAAATCAGCCTGAAGTCTCCAATTTGAGGAGTTTTCCGTTAAGAAGAGCTTTTTTAGAGCTTTACCTGCTGCTCTGCAAAGTAGCCCTTGACCAAGGAGCCCATGACCTGCTGGGGAGATTTGGTGGTGCTGATGTAGGGAATGATGAAGCTGCCGTGGGTTTTCTCCGCGTAGCAGATCCAACCTGGAAGGAACAGAAGCAGCAAATTAAATTAACAAATAAGAAGCAGGCCTTTACTCTGCCCACCCTCCCCAAACCCCAGGTTTAGTGCCCATTAATAACCACTTTCAGCCTCAGTTCAGCACAAAAAGCCCGGGAAGTGCAAGACCAGATTCATTTTAGAGGTGTCTCACCGCTGCTTTAACACCAAGATCTCCGTGCTGCGAAGAGAACAATCCTGCAGGTAAAAACATCCATTCCCACCTTTTGGACCAGCTGCTGGGTTTTTGTTCCCAGCTGTAACTGAACCCATACCTGGGCAGGCAGAGGCCAGCATGGGCAGAGCCTTTTTGTCCTCCGCCTGTTGGCGGAAGCGCCTCACAAACTCTCGCTGGCTCTCCAGGAGGCTGAAGTTTCTGGAGAAAGTCGTGTCAAACACGTAGTGCACACCTGGGCGGGACAGCAGCTGGGTTAAAACCCACAGGATTCAGCAAAATACAACAAAAAACCTTCCACTTGAACCACGGTCAAACTTAGGCACCGAGGCCTGCAGGGGAGAGGGATCGGCTTTCAGCACAGCAGGAGGAGTGATGGAAATCTAAAGTGTAAAGCTCTTTCCAGTGGTTTGATAAGATGATGGAATTGGGTTGGAAGGGACCTTAAAGATCAGCCAGTTCCATGGGCAGGGACACCTTCCACTACCCCAGGCTGCTCCAACCTGGCCTTGGACACTGCCAGGGATCCAGGGGCAGCCACAGCTTCTCTGGGAATCTGTGCCAGGGCCTCATCACCCTCACAGAGAATTCCCTCCCAATGTCCCATCTGATGCTGCCCTCTGGCAGTTTAAATTATTTCCCTTGTGCTCTCACTAGCTGCCTTATAAAAACTCCCTCTTCCTGCTTTTCCAAGCTTTCCTTCCCTCACTCCAAGTCCATTATGTGACTGAAGCTGTGGAAACTTTGGAATCCACGTGGGGGGGTTAAATCCCATCGATTTGTGCTGCACCCCCAGCCCAGAGCCCCCTCAGAACACGATCCCACACTTGCCTAAACTCTTCAGGAACGTGGTCAGCTTCTTGGCCGTCTCCAGGAGCCCCATTTTGCACCTTGCAGCCAGGGAAGCTCTGGACTGGGGTGAAACAGAGACCACCACCAGTTTCTGCTCGTTGGCAGCAGCAGCCTGGGACAAAACCAAACAATCCCAAATGAAGGTGGCACGGGCAGAGCCAGGAACTGACACCAAACCCTTCCAAACTCTTCAAAAACGAGAACAAACCACACCAGAGCAGCAAGAGCAGCCCTGGATCCTTCAGGGCTCTGAAATTCCCTTTCCAGGTGGGTTTCCTGCAGGTCTCAGGGGGACCCACCTTGTTGAGGGCCAGCACTCTGCAGAGCTCCTCGTGGCTCTGCTGGCTGATCAGAACACTCTCGGCCGAGGTGATGCAGCCACTGCAGGCCAGGCAATCGTTCAGGGTGATTTTGGCCTTTTCCAGCTTTTGTGCCTCCCCATCCTGCAAGGAAACAGAGCAGGCTCAGTTCTGACCCCAGCACGGAATTTAAGGAGCAGGTTTCTCCCTGCTTGGACCACAAATAGTAATGAAGATGTTGCTCATTTTAGAAGATGTTTATCATTTAGAAAAATCTTTATTTTTTGTAAGATGAGGACAAAGCCACCTGAAGTTTGCTGCTTTTAATGGGATTATTGGGCACAGAGACGGGGAATTTGCTGAGGGATTTCATCCCAGGCCAAGTTCATCCCAGGCAATAGAAGGGAGTGTTTTTCCTTATATCTGCCCCGAATAAATTGGTTTTCCCAAGAGATTCTCCCCTAACCATCACTCCTCAATAAAGCCAGGAACAGAGCAGGAAATGAGGTGCTATTCAAATTCTAAAATAAGGAACCAGGCTCCTTTGGAAGTGCTGTATCCCCTTTTTTAAATCAAAATCTGCCCAAAGTTCAAAGTTCCATTCCTAGAGGAATTCCCAGCTCAGTTAACTGAGCAATGCCAACTTTTTTTTTGGTGAAAACAGGAAAAACTCAGCCTGAATTTTGGAAGCAGGAGCCTTCTGAATTCTTCAAGCTTTTAAAGAAATAATTGGAAGTATTATTTTTGAAAAAACACAGCAAGATTTATTAAGAACATCTGACTGAATCTCTCTGTGAGTGAGCACAAATTGGAATTGCCAATCCTGAAATATTGAGGACATAAATAACATTTTCAGCCTATCTGCTCTTCTACTGAAAATCATCACTAGTCAATGGCAGTGTTTCAGAGCATAAAAAGTGGCACAAAATTAGAATTACTGCTTAGAAAGTGACTGCTGAGAAATGAATTTGTACATTGAAATGCTTGTAAATTACAGTTTAATACAATCTCAGCTGATCTGCTCTCATGCTGATGTAATTATGAGTAAAACGAGTAATTAATGGCAGCGTTTCAGAGCATAAAAGTGGCACAAAATTGGAATTATTGATGATAAATTAAAAAGAAAAAAAGACACAAGAATGCTGACAGCAGCACCTTGGTTCTCCTGGAAGAATGAAATGGATGGATATCACTAAAATACCTAAAATACACTCATTTTTCTGGGGTTTTTTACACCCACCCCACTGAATAAAAGACCCCACGTACCTGATTGACCTGGAAATAGCTTCCATCAGCCTCGATTCTGATCTTTGCTGCTGCTTTTCCAGGCTTTTTGTCCACTTTGACAGGCTTGATGCATTCCTGAAAGAGCAGCAAAGCCTGGCAGTGAGGAGCTGAGCAAGGGAGAGGGGATTGAACAGAAATGAAGTGACCAAACACCGGCTCTGGGGTGACTCTGCTTCCTCCCCCTCAGAAAAAGCTGGATTTTCTCCCAGTTTCTTGTAGCACTGTAAGAAAAACGTCAAAGCAAAGGCTCCTCACCCCTTTGGTACAGGAGGAACACTTCTCCAGCATCATCCCAAACCCTCAGGGGAACTGTGCTGCTCTTTCTGAACAACTCGGCGCTGGTTTTGGAGCCTTGACAGGAACAGAGCCTGGCCAGCCCCTTCCTCCTCTTCCTCCTCCTCCTCCTCCTCCTCCTCCCCAAAATCTGGCAGCAAATCCTGACTCCCGGCTGCAGATCCCAGCCCGTGGAGGTGTGGTCAGTGCCCACCGAGGGTTTATTTTGTGTCAGAAGGGTCCCTGAGGGTCCCCTGGGCGGCTGCCACTGTGCTCCAGTGTCCCGGCACAAATCCCGGGGGGTTTTCTGCATTTTGTGCAGTTTTGATCGTTTAAGCACCCCGTGACTCCTCGTCTTACTTCTCCTTTGCCTTTCATCCTCCTCCCTCCGCCAGCGTGAGCTTTTCCCCCTAAATTAATCCACCTTTGCAGGGTTCGGAGCCTCGCAGGAACAACTCATTTTCATTCTCCACTTGGAACACAAAAGCGGAGCGCGTTACTTACGCGAAGAATTCCCTCGCAAACCCAAGTCCTGCACGGAGAATTAACAGGGTTCGCTATTCCCCTTTCCACTGATCTCACCTCGGACCCGTTTTTCTGCCGTATTTGTGTCAGCAAATACACGCAGGATTAACATTCTGCGTTTTCCCAGCACCTGAAGCCTCTGGCGGGAGCAGAGCCGACCCCTCCTGAGGGCTGGGCGCTCCCTCCCGTCCTCTGCGGGCGAGGAAACCTCTCCAGGCTTAAACCTTCACCGGGGAGGCTCCAGACCAACACTCCACCATCACTCCCCGCTTTCCCGATCGCGGTGGGAATGACTCGGCTGCTGCTCCCAGATTTCGGGCTGTTCCCAGAGCACAGAAGCTGTTCCCTTGCCCTGCGCGGCAAGGGTGGAAGGGACAGCGCGGAATCTTCATTTTTATCCCTTTTGCCATTCCCGGCAGCAGCAATGGGGAGGTCTGAGGGGCTGGGCACGGTCCCCACGCGGTGACAGCGCCAGGGGCAAAGAGAGCTGAGGGTGGCACCCCCCGCCTCCCCTCAGGGCTGTGTCCGCGCCCTCCCCAGGGCCCACCCCGCGGCTCCCGGGGCGGGAGCAGGGCTTGGTAGCCACGTGACCCCCCGGCCCCGGGAGTCCCCAGCCCCGCCAGCCCCGGCGCGGTCCCACCTGCGAGGGCGCGATGAAATCGTCCAGCTCCGTGAGCTGCAGCACCCCGCTGAACCGGGCCGCCATCGCCGCCGCAAAGCGAGCGGCCGCACCGTCGTAAAACCGGCCCGCCACACCGCCGCAAAGCGAGCAGCCGCACCGTCGTACAACGGGCCCGGCCACACCGCCGCAAAGCGAGCAGCCGCACCGTCGTACAACAGGCCCGCCACACCGCCGCAAAGCGAGCAGCCGCACCGTCGTACAACGGGCCCGCCGCAAAGCGACGCGCCGCACGTCGTAAAAAGGCCCGCTACAGGGCCGCAATTGCATTATCGGATCGTGTGGTTTTGCTCTGTAGATATCAACCTTTTGGAATAAACTCATAATATTTAAGGCCGTTTGGCGTTCTGAACAAATGTACAGGTGTCAGCACTAGGAAAATGTGGTGGTGACTCCTTTCACGCGCTGGCGGCTGTTGTGAGTCTCCCGCCTCGAGGGGAATCTCAAAATGAGATCCCGGCGAATGTTTCAGGCTCTGAGAGGTTAATAAAAATATAAATAATAATAAAAATAACAATAATAATAAAAACCTGTGAGAATTAGGTACAAAATGAGGTGAAGGTCCCCCTGTGCGCTGTTTGGAGCGGGGCAGCTCCTGCTGGGTACCTGTTTGTGTATCAGACACGGCCGTGGAGCAGGAAAGGGTTAAACCTTGCCGGCCTTCCCCTGAGGGAAATCCCTGCAGGTGCTCGGCACACGCACATTTATATTTGTATATTTACATTTATATTTATATTTATATTTATATTTATATTTACATTTACATTTACATTTACATTTACATTTACATTTACATTTACATTTATATCTCTCCCTGCAGCAGGTTAAGCTGCTCTGTCGCATCACCAGGTGTCAGCCTTGCTGTGAGAAGCACCTGGGGACACCCAGAGCCCCTCTCCAGGTGCTGGACTCCTCCAGGAGAGCCTTTCCTTGGAGTTTCTCGGTGCCGGGGAAGAAGGAATGCTGACAATTCTGGCTGTTTTGTGCTCTTCAGCGCAGGGCAGAGAGAGCTGAGGGTCCTCAGCAGGAGCTGGAGCATTCCTGGTGCTCCCAGCATCTCTCCCTTCCTCGCCTGGCCCTCGGGAAGGTGAGTGTGTGCCCTGGGAGAACCCAGCGAAAGGAATGAGGGACTTGTCTTTCCAAACCAGCTGTGGTGGATAAAACTGGCACTGAGAGAGAACAGAAACGATGGGAGGAATTCCACCGATTGGTGAATGGAAAGAGAGAGATTTGTCTTTACAAATATCTGTAGGGCTGCTGAGGAATGAAATTGGATATTGAGAGATGAAAGAAACACTGGGAAGAACCATAAATTCCATAAGAATTTGAAAAAAGGTGTGGGGAGGGTATACATTAGAAGGGAGTCTGAGGTATCAGGTGTTTCGGGAAGTCTGCACCTCTCAAGTACCTCAGCCCATGGGGAAAGAGAGAGGGAAATGGGGTCGGGAAATTGGGATAAATAGGAGGCTGCGTCCTCCAAAAATCTGAGAGACCCCAGGGGAACTCCCCACAGCCTCTCCCTTTATTCAGATAAAGTAACAGGACTCCTCTGTCTCCTTTTTGGACATGAACCTCTGGTGTTGGTGCATTAATTTTCCTGACACCAGAGAGCCCCGGGCCCGTGGGACTGGGAGAACATTCCACAGCTCCTGGGTCTTTAACCCTGTGAGCGCTGAGGGGCCGGGGCTGGGATGAGATGAGCTGAGCTGGCTCTTCCTGAGCAGCCTCATGAGGCTGGGCTGGGCTTTGTCAGCCCTGAGCCTCCTCCTGCAGAAAACTGCTCTCCCACTGACCCTAAAACCTGTCCCGCTTCTCCCTCCCGGCTCCTGGCGTGGCAGGAGTGTCCCAACAGGTCGGGCTGGGGCACTGCTGAGCACGTTTCTGCTCTCTGGAGAGGCTGCTGGGTCACCAAACGGCGGCAGAGAGGGAAAGCAGACGTCAGAGCAATTCCCTTTCCTCTTTTAGCTTGTTTGGATTGCGGTTCGGGACGGGGTTGGAGCCGTACCTGGAGGAGGTTTTCGACTTGTGCAATGCAAATATTACAGAAGAGAGAGGGAGGGAGGGAGGGAGAAACCAAGGAAAATCTCTTGTGTAAACCTCCAGGAAGGTACAGGGGGACGGTTGGGGTTTAATTCCAGCTACAAACGGATATTTGATGCTGTTTGGCTTTTTTATTGTGTCTTCATTGTCTCTGTGACGCCTCCTCCAGGGTGCAGGAGGCGGCTGTGGGAGGGCTGTGTGGCCAGGGCAGGGTTTGCTCCGCAGTTCCCACACCAGGGGATAAATCAGGATTGGGTTTTGGAGGGGTTGGAGGGTTTGATGATGGGAAAAGGCCTTTGAGACCCCTGGCTTCCCTCCCTCTTTGCAAATTAAAAGCCCCCTCGAGTGAGGGGCTGTTGGCACAGGCAGCTGAGGGTGGGGTCACACAATCACTGAGGTTTAAAAAGACCTTTAGAAACCCAACCGTCCTCCCAGCACTACCAAAAGCCACCACTAAAACCTGTCCTCAAGTCCACCTTCTAAATCCCTCCAGGACTGTGCCTCCACCACCGCCCTGGGCAGCTGTGCCAGGGCTGGACAAACCTTTGGGTGAGGAAATTTTTATTAATCTCCAACTTAAACTTCCCCTGGTGCAACTTGAGGCCATTTCCTCTTGTCCTGCCCCTCGTTCCCTGGGACAGCCGCTCTTGCATGAGCTGTGAAACACAAACCCTCAGTGACAACCTCTGCTGACCCCTCTGGCATTTTTAGGTGTGGGCTCAGCAGCACCTTGGAGCCAAAATTGTTTCTCTTCCCATATTCCCTGCTCGTAACTGGAGGCTTGAGCAAACAGAGTGACACAAGCTCCTTAGTGAAGCAAATATTGCCCTGTTTATAGAAATCTCTCTGCTGGTGACATTTAATGAGCAGCTGCGTCACCCCCCGGGGTCACAGGGCTGCTGTGACCTTGCCCATCCTTCCAGGGGTCTGTGCCAGGCTCGGGATCCCTGGATTTGCAGGGAAAGGTGGCAGCTGGAAGAGCCCCAAACGCTGTGACCATCCCAGTCCCCCGTTCCTGCCAAAGCTCTGTCCCTCCCAGCCCTGCCACAGCAGCGGGTTCAGGGGGAAAACCCAGCATGAGGCTTCCCAAAAATGCATCTCGTGCCTTATCTGAGGCTGCCAGCACGGAGCGTTGCTGCAGGCGAGGTGGTTGTGAGCCTGATCCACCCTTAATCCGGGGATGAGCACCTGGAGAGCTCTCCTGAGTCTCCTGGGTGACTGCAGGGCTGGGGACAGGGGTTGGGGGAGCAGCAGGCTCTGCTGTGCCCAGGGCTCTGCTGTGCCCAGGGCTCTGCTGGCCGGCTCCCTGTGGTCACAGCTCTGCCCGTGGGCAGCTTTGGGCACAGCCTCCTTGTCTGGAGAGAAAAGGGAGAAGTTTCCCCCAGACTTTGAGACATCGGGGGATTTCCTCCGTGTGCCGAGTCCCGCTAAAGCTGAGCTTTCTCAGGCAGGATTAGGGGAAGAGCCGAGTGCCAGGGATGACCTGTGATAACAAACTGATTTATGCGAGCCGGGAGCTGTTTGTTCCTCAAACCACAGGTTTGGCATCGCCCGTGTCCCTTTGTCCCCCTCTGGCAGCTCCGGGTGCCGCCCGAGCTCTGGCAGGAACCTTCTGCTCCTGCCCCTCCAGGGAGAGGGGCTTTGCTCTGGGCTGCCATTGACCTTCGTGTCTCCCTTTTTCCTCCTGGTTTTCCCTCTCCAGAGAACCTCTCGAAAGCTGCCGTTGTGTCAGTCACTGATCCAAAGGCTTCGACAGTGCCGCTGTGCCCTGATGTGCTTCTCCCAGATTTTCCGGGGTTTTTACCTTGTCTGGGCGTTTTGCTGGAGATTCCCTCCTGGATGTGCTCACAAAATGAAGGGATCTGTGATGGGCGTGAGACACAGGATGAGTTCACTTTCCCTTTTAGGCCTGTCTCCAAATCCTCTTTTCATACCTGGCCTGTGTTGTCCCAGCAGGGCCCTGGCAGATTCCTCTTCAAGAGACAACGAAGAAACAAAAAAAAATAAATTCGAGTTTTTGAAAGTCCTTCCAGGAGCCTCCTTTGCCTTTCTGTTCCCTTAGCACAGCTGGATTTTCCTTGCTGGCTGTTATTTCCTTTGAATCTTTATATAATTTCCACAGCACCTGCAAGGCTTTAATCTTTTAATGCCCCTTTTTAGCTTTTATTCCTGAGGCTTTCTCCCTTTTTGCTCTGTTATTCCCGTTCTCAGACCTCTCCAGATCCTGGGCCGCGTTTAGGGTCAATGCCAGGAGGGCGCTGGGCTGTCCTGGTGAGTGGTGACAGCCCGAGGAGTTTGGCTGTGGTCTGACAGGTTTTGGGCAAAGCCCGAGCCTTGCGGGGCTGCTGTGCCGAGCCGGGGTTAGACCCGGCTTTCCTGAGCCAGCACAACGCCCCTTTGTCCCGGCTGCCTGGCACAGGGAAGTGCTGGGTGTGCCCGTGCTGCTGGAAGTGGGACCGGGGAGGATTTATTGTCCCTTGTCACACCTGGCTGAGCACAGGAACGGTCGCTGCCCGGCTCGGGGGCACTGCAGGACACTCGAGCCGTGCCTGGTGCTGCCCGTGCCCAGCCAGCCTGGGTGGGAAGGCTCGGACTCATTTTGGGGCTGTCCCATCCTCCGCAGCTTTTCCACGGCCTCTCCTCCCACCCAGTGTGTGTTGGTGACCCTGATGCAGAAGTGGGATCAGTTTTTTGGGAGAAAGAATCTTGCGGAGGGAAGGGAGGCAGAGACAGGGCTCGTGTGTAATTGTGTTGAGCTAAAGGAGATCGTTTGTTGCAGGTGAACTCCAAAATCCCCCTCACGGACCTGTGCAGGGCTGGTGGCACCTCTGGGCTGGCCTGGGCAATCCTGGACACCTCTCCCCATCCCTGGAAGTGTCCAAGGCCGGGTTGGATGGGGCTTGGAGCCACCTGGGATAGTGGAAGGGGTTGGGGTTGGAACGGAGCTTTAAGGTCCCTTCCAGCCCCCGAACATTCCATGGCTCTGGTCTGGCTGCAGTGGCAGAGCCCTTGGTTTCTGCCTTGGTTTTCTCTCAGAGGGAGCCACAGATTTTCCAGCAGCTTCCCCATCCAGCACTTTTCCATGTGATCCTGTCATGGGCAGCCCGTTTGGAGAGCTGAGTTTCCAAAAGGTGCAAAACACCAGAGTTTGGTATTTGAAACGTGGCTGAAGGATCCCCATCCATCTCCGGGGCACCTCCTCTGGGTATCCCGGAGAAGAGGCCTCTTGCTTTGAACTCCGTGAATCGGCCAAATTACAAAATGCTGATGATTTTTACGGATTTGGGTGGCTTAGGATGGGTGTTGGTGAGAGTCACTCTAACTCTGGGCATCCTCTGAGTCAGCCGAGCTGCGTTTGTGACTGGCTGCTGCACTAATTCCAGGAGCTGATAAGGACGTGAAGTGTGCTGAGAAAAGTGGGGGTGTGGAGGGAGCTGGGGCTGGCCGGGGGTGTGGTGGTGCTGGGAGGTGACAGTGACACGAACAGGAGTTATTTGTGGTCAGGAATGGGCAAGCCTTGGCTGGGCCCAGAACTGGGCTTTGCAAAAACTTGTCTGGACTAGCACCAAAAAAGTGACCAAACAACGATTTTTTTTTCCAAATCTGAGGGTGTAAAATTCCCCTGAAGTGTTCAAAGAAACCGAGCTCCCGGTCTGACATCTGTGTGATCTGGAATCATGGAACAGTGGAATGTCCTGAGTGGGAAGTGACCCACAGGGATCATCCAGCCCAACCCCTGGCTCTGCACAGACGCCCCAACAATCCCACCCTGGGCATCCCTGGGAGTGGTGTCCCAACGCCCCTGGAGCTCTGGCAGCCTCGGGGCTGTGCCCATTCCCTGGGGAGCCTGGGCAGTGCCCAGCACCCTCTGGGGGAAGAACCTTTCCCTGATCTCCAGCCTAACCCATCCCTGGCACAGCTTCATCCCATTCCCCGGCCTGGCTGGCTGACAGAACTCCCATGTATTTCTCTTCAGGATTTCCCAGCTGGAGATGATCGGGGCACACAGAGATTTTCAAGAAATTCCAACCACTTCAAGCTCCTGAAGCGAAATTCCCCTGTGATGAACATTCCCTGGGCTCCAGGCGGAGGGTGCTCCTGGAAGAGGATGCTCCTGGCAGAGGGTGCTCCCGGAGGAGGGTGCTCCTGGCAGAGGGTGCTCCCGGAGGAGGGTGCTCCTGGCAGAGGATGCTCCTGGCAGAGGGTGCTCCTGGTGGAGGGTGGTCCCGGAGGAGGGTGCTCCTGGAGGAGGGTGCTCCTGGCAGAGGATGCTCCTGGCAGAGGGTGGTCCCGGAGGAGGGTGCTCCCAGAGGAGGGTGCTCCCGGAGGAGGGTGCTCCTGGCAGAGG
>VZTA01001996.1:27333-47620 GCA_013398855.1 Mohoua ochrocephala
GAGGGTGCTCCCGGCAGAGGGTGCTCCTGGAGGAGGGTGCTCCTGGAGGAGGGTGCTCCTGGCAGAGGATGCTCCCGGAGGAGGGTACTCCTGGAGGAGGGTGCTCCTGGCAGAGGGTGCTCCTGGCAGAGGGTGCTCCTGGAGGAGGGTGTTCCATCCTGGGAGCACAGATTGATTTTTGTCCCGCGCGGGGCAGGGAGGGAATGCAGCTTCCTGCTGTATCCCAGGAATGCCAGGCATTACCAGCCAGCCCTGTGATTTGTCCCACAGCCCGTTTGTGCTCTCAAGGACTCAGGGTGTGTCCAGGGCTCCGAATCCATCCCGCGGAGATGCGGGCGGAGGAGCCGGGGCCACACCCCGGCTCGCCCAGTGAAAAGGAGCCCGCTATGCCCCGGGCCGGCCCAGCCGGGAGCAGCGCTGCCAGGTGAGTGTCACAGGGTCCCCTCCGAGCAGGCTGTGCCACCTCCTGTCCCTCTGCCGCCACGGGGCTGCCTCAGGGCGTGGACAGCAATGAGCTGCCGTCATTAACTCCAAATGCCCCACGTGCTTTCCCGGACCCCCGGGAGTGTTTCACCTCTTTTGGGTCTAATTTTGGGGGTTGTGAAGGGTGTTGGCGTGTCCAGTTTTCCACGTGACACAGCCACCTTTAGCTTCCCTCCTCTGAATTTGGGCTTGAATTAATTTATTCCTATTTGGTTCCTCCTGGCTGAACTCAGGTGATTCCTGTGAGTGTTCTGAAGACCTGTCCAGAAATGTCTCCTCTGCTCCCAGGGCTGGGATTCCTCCTCCTGCTGGGTGAGTCTGGCTGTGGAGGGAGGGGTGTCCAGGGAGGGTTTTCCATACCAGAGATGATCCTCAAAAGGGGAACTGGTGCTGACAGACCGCTGACTGTGACTTTGGTGGTTGCTCTGGATCCCCAGCCTTTCGTTGTCCTGTTTGCTATTGGATCTGTGAGCGAAGTATTTTGGTTTTGGTGACAAACAGGGTGGGAAGATACAACTGGGATTGAGTCTCCTCTGTGTTTTCAGAGCTGTCTGCTCTCTGTTCCTTTTGCTGTAGTATCCAGGTGTCTCTGGGAAAGCACTTCAGGAACAATCACAACTGATTAAATATTGAATAATAAATCCCAGAGCAGCTTGGGTTGGGAGGGACATGAAATCTCATCCAGTTCCACGGGCAGGGACACCTTCCACTACCCCAGGTTGCTCTCAGCCCCGTCCAGCCTGGCTTTGGACACTTCCAGGGATGGGGCATCCTCTGGGAAATCCATTCTAGGGCCTCCCCACCCTCACAGGGAAGGATTTCTTCCCAATATCCCATCCATCCCTGCCCTCTGGCAGTGGGAAGCCACTCCCTGTGTCCTGTCCCTCCATCCCTTGTCCAAAGTCTCTTTCCCCCTCTCCTGGACCCCATTAGAGGAAGGTTCCTTTGTCTGTTAATTAGTGACAGTTCTCCATTAATTAAACAATTACAAAGGTGGAGCAGCTGGTAATCAAGAAAGGTGTTGTGCTAATTAAGGACTCATCCAAGCTGCTTTGTAATCCCTCCCTAATGCAGTTTGTTGGGACTGGGAATACATCCCCACCCAGGAAAGCCACTGCCCTCCTCCTCCCTCACCCTGTGCCATCAAACCGTGGCTGTGGAGCTGCAGCAGCCCCTCCCCGTGTCCCTGCTCTCATTCCACTGGTTCTGTCCCACCAGGAACCCTGGGAAGCTCCACCTTTCCCTCTTTTTTCCTGTCCTGAGGGGTGCTGAGCGTGGCAGGCTCAGGAAATCGCCCTCCTGCCAGGTCCTGAGGGATGCTGAGCGTGGCAGGCTCCGGGAATCGCCCTCCTGCCGGGTCCTGAGGGATGCTGAGCGTGGCAGGCTCAGGAAATCGCCCTCCTGCCGGGTCCTGAGGGATGCTGAGCGTGGCAGGCTCAGGAAATCGCCCTCCTGCCGGGTTTATCCCTCCCGTGTGGGCTGTGCTGGGTTCCTACCCTTGCATTTCCCACCTTCCCAGCTCCGAGGCACTGGCAGGGAGATGGAAAATGCCATCAGGATTGCTCTGGAAGTTGGGAAATGAGCGACAGAGGGGCGGAGGGTTGTGCAGGGCTGCCAAGAAGGAGCACTTTGACTTTTTCCTGTAAATCCCTGCCAGGCTCTGGGGCAGGATTGGGCTGAGGGCTGTCCTGCACTGGGGTTCCCACACCAGCACAGGGGGATTTGATCCATTTGAGGCATTAGCAGGAGAAATAAGTGAAATCCAGCACAGGCCAGGCTCCAATTCCCATGTGGGGGCACCGTAAGGAACGAGAAGCTGCAAAGCCAGAAGCACGTGGAAGGATAACTGTGGTGATTCCTGGGCTGATCCCTGCCTGTGGAGCAAGGAAATCCTGGACAGGAGTGTCCTCTGAGTGTTGTTTCTGTCCCTCTCTGGGGACAGATGCAGGACGTCCCTCGTGTCACCTGGACACAGCCAGGCTGAGCTGGGGGGGAGCAGAGGGGGACCTCGTGTGTGTCACCCCTCAGGGAGCACGGCAGGGAGGGGAGGGTGAAATATGGGTGAAAAATGAGCAACAAACCCCCCAGCGAGCTGAGGGATGGCTGGGGCTGAGCACTGGGAACGGGCTTTGTCCTGGGTTTGCTCTGAAACCACGGCACGTTGTCTTCCAGGGTGGCAGGGAGCTGCTGCAGCTGCTTCTGGGACAGAGCTGGTAAGGCAAATCTGTGTGTTCCAAACATCCCAGAGTGGTTTGGGGTTAGGTTTGGGTTGCAGGGACCTTAAAGATCACCCAGTTCCACCACCCCTTCCTCTGGAACCGCACTCAAACGTGGCCGTGCTCAGACCATCGGGAGAACGTTCCCTCCTCACCTCTGAGGGATGGGATAACCTGGCACTTTCCAGCTGCTGGAGATACAGAGCTGGTAACGTGTCCTGGAGCTCTGGATGTGAGATTTGAGTGTGTTCAGGTCTCATCCCAATCCAAATGGCTGCAGCTCCCACCTGTCTGTCTGCAGCGATCACAAACAATGTTAGAACTGCCTTGTAACACCGTCTCTTTTCTCTTTCTCCCGGTGCAGTGCTCCCGCTCCCCCGTCAATGGTGAGTTTCTTCCCCAATATCCTCCAGCAGGAAAATTCCGCCGGGGTTCCGTGTGCTGATTCCCCTCACAATTCCTTGTCTTTGTCTCTCTTTTTGTTTTGGGAACAGAATCTGCCATGTGTGCCTCGGTGCAGAGGTATGTGAGCCACCCACAAACCATCATGGAGTGACTCTGGTTTCTTGGGGTAACAAGATCCCCCCGAAACCAGATTTTTTGACTCTTTCCCCGAGAAGTCCCAGTGTTGCTTGTGGACAGGGAGGGCTGTGGTTGCACTTGTTCAAATAGTGAAGGGAAAGTGCCTTCCCAGGGTTTTGTGTCTGTGCAGGACAAAGAAAGGCAGGGCCAGGCCCTGGGGAGGCAGCCAAGAACCTTGGCATTGGTGCTGAGCTTATCTTGGCTCCAAGTGGGGCTCAAACAGCTCCGCTCCAGACCTTCACTGATCTTGATTTATACCTGAGGGTCAACAATCCACCCCTCCCCTGTCCCTGCTGCCAGCAATCCTCATCCTGTGCTGTCCCTTTGTCTCCCTATGTTTGCTGTGTGGGCTGAGCTGCCAGGCTCTGCTCCTGCTCCGGTTTGGGAGGGCTGGATCCTTCCCGGGAGAGCTGTCCCTGCCTGGGGGAACACTCAGTCAGCAAAACGCTGCTCAGGGGCACTCCAGTGCCTTTGGCTGCCTTGCCAGATGTGCTTTGGGCTGGGTTTGCAGCTGGATTGCTGAGGGGTGCTGGTTCACATCTGGATCTGCCCCCCTCCGGTTCTGTCCCCATCCAGATCCGTCCCCAGCCAGTCCTGCTTTCCTCTCCCCACCCAGTTCTGCCCCAGTGCCCCACCAGTCCTGCCCCCATCCAGTTTGGTGCCCAGCTCCTCCCTGCTCGTGCCCCATCCAGTTGTGCTCTCATCCAGCTCTGCCCCAGTGCCCCACAAGTTCTGTCCCCCTCCAGTTCTGCCCCAGCTCCCCTCCAGTTTTACCCCCTCCAGTTTTTCCCTCAGCTCCCCTCCAGTTCTATCCCAATCCAGTTCTTCCCAAACTCCCACCCAGTCCTGCCCCAGCTCCCCTCCAATTCTACCCCCCCCCAGTCCTGCCCCAGCTCCCCTCCAATTCTGTCCCCACCCAGTCCTGCCCCAGCTCCCCACCAGTTCTATCCCCACCCAGTCCTGCCCCAGCTCCCCACCCAGTTTCCCCCCATTCCCAGCCCACCCTGCCCCAGCTGCTGCAGCTTTCCCAGTGCTCTCCTTGCTTCCCCCCAGTGCCAGCCAGGAGCAGCTCCTGGGGGTGGCCCGAGGCCAAATGTCCCCGTGCAGCCTCACCTTTGGCCAATTCGCCTGTGCACAGGTAAGGACAATCCCCTGCTTCCCGTGGTGCTGGGATTTGTTTCCCTTGAGAAATCTGTCACTTCTGGCTTAAAAACAGCCCCGGTGGTGGCTGTGGTCGGAGCAGTCCGGGTTTTCATCCAGCCCCAGTCCCGAGATGTGGCAGTGCCACCCCCCAGGGGACACCTGCTCTGTGCCGTGGGGCTCGGGAGTGGCCAAACCACCACGGAGACCTTTTGGAAGAGGGGATTCCCTTCTCCGAACCACCCAAGTGAGAAGGAAGGTGGGACAAAGGAACTTCCCAAACCGAATTGACTCTTAAAAATCGGCATCACAGCATTGGAACAAATCTCTGCAGGAGGGTCACCCTGGGCCATTGGGATAAAGCACAATTAAAAGGGTTAAAAGCACAATTAAAAGGGGTAGAAGCACAATTAGAAGGGGTCAAAGCACAATTAGAAGTGGTTGCAGTCTGGAAAATGCCACCTGGAATGTTCCAGGTTTGCTTTCTTCCCTGCTTTTGTCATTACCTCTTAAGTTGCTGCCAGTAATTGCAATTAAATTGACAGCAAATTGTGGTTTTCAGTAAATATTTCCAACAAAACGATGACATTTCTGCAAATATTTGTCAGTGGGGTTTTTTTTGCGGGGGGGTTGTGGGTTTGGGGATTTTTTTGGTGTTTGTTTTCTTCTTGGTTTTTTTTTGTCTTCTACTGTTTGTAAACTGCTTCCCTGAAAAATGTTTGGGAATGAGGAAGTTCCCCAGGGAAGTTTCCAGTTAGATCAAATGGCAATTTTGGGTTTGGTTGGGGTTTTTTTGGATAAAGCTTTTAAAACCTGTGCTGGTGTTTTACCCCCCTCAAGGGGAGGAGGAATCCCTCCCCAAATGCCCAGGTGTGGATGAGCCCCCTGAAGGTGATTTCACCCCTAAACGTGACCCATCCTTCATCACCTTCACTTGCATTTCCCTTTTCTTTTCCAGGGACCTTGGTTCCAGGACCTTCAGGATGATTTCCTCATATCCTTGTATTCCTGCCTGGCCTCTAAACCTGCCACAGCTGTGGATCCAGAATATTCCATTCTGTTCTTTTCCAAATATGATGCCAAGAAGCTTTTGGCCTCCCTGACCATGTTCAGCCAGCGGGTGAGCATTCCCCAATCCATCTGTTTGTTCTCCAGGAAAAGGCTTTATTCCAAATCCCCTGATTCTTTACCTTCTTTTGGAAAGAGCCCCATTCTGACCAAGTTTCTATTCCTAGCATTCAGTTTTGCTTGGATTTATGTTGATGTCTGGTTAGAATTCCCTGGAATTCAGGGGTTTCTTCTCCTCTCCTGCTTCCAGTTTTCCCACGTGCCCCTTTCCCTGGAGTGGAGCCTGATCTTCATGAATGGTCTGTGGGAGAGGATGCTGCAGGTGCCTGGCATTGAGACTCCCCCAGTGCTGGCCCAGTGGGTCCATGAGGGATTTGAGCCGTTCCTGGCGGAGCCCAAGGTCTTTGGCTGCCTTCGTGCCAAGGACGTGTCCTGTGAGGAATTCCGGCTGGTGTAAGTGAGGAATGTCCCCTCTGTGCCACCAGAGCAGCGTCCTGGGACATCCTGGGGGCTCCTGGGAGGGAAAATCACTTTGGAAAAGGATGGGATTGAGAATATCGGTGGTTTTTGTGAGAGCCCAGCCCTGGCCTCAGCAATGTGTGAGGTGTTTGCCTTCCTTATCCGTGTGCAGAGTCGCTGCCCTGGATGGAATCTATTCCCAGCTTCCAGTGGAAGAGCAGAGGAATCTTTACGCTGGGATCAAGCACTTCCTCACCCAGGATGGTAAATGACCTGCCTTGATTTTCCTGGGATCTGTCACGGGGCTGGGGCTTCACGGGGTTTTTGTGAATCTCCAACAGAAATGGGCTGGGAATGTAATTATTGGATTTGGGAATCATTTCCGTGCCTGAAGGCTTTATTAACCCAGGATTTTTCTAAATCAGCACAGTCGGGGCTATGCTGATTTAAATTGACTGCATTTGCTGCTGGTGCTGGGAAAGGGAGACGCAGGGTTTGGTTCTGAGAGTTGAAGAATCCACCTCGGAAAGGGACCCAGGCAGGAGCTTCCGTGCCCTGATTGAATGTCCTGCAAAAAGCTTCTGGCGGATTTGGAGGGAGGAAGAAAGAGGCTGGGGATGAAATATTTGGGGGGCTGGGATTCTTTCCCGAGGTATTTGTCCTGTCCTGTGGGAATCTGGGGTGTGAAGACGTGGATTTGGGTGTAAGGTGTGACCAGGGAGCTCTCCAAGTTCCCTGACGGACTGAAGCCTCTTCCACCCCCAGAAATCCCCAATTCCCGCTGATTTCCTGACCCAGGCTGTAGTTTGAGGGTGTCTGTTTTTCTGCCTGACTGCAGAATCCAGCCAGAAGTGCTACAGCGAGGCCATTCCCGCTCTGAATTCCACTGCCTGGTTTCGGAATTATCTTGGATCCTTTCTGGAGCACACCACCGTGGAGGACCTGCAGCTCTTTGGGGATGAACCAACCGTAAGTGCAGCCTCCTGGGGATGGAGGCCCTGGGAGGTCACAATCCTGCCCTGAGCAAAATCAGAATCCCAGAATGGTTGGGTTGGAAGGATTTAAAGCTCATCCATCCCATTCCACCCCCTGCCATGGACAGGGACACCTCCCACTGTCCCATGGTGCTCCAAACCCCGTCCAACCTGGCCTTGAAACTCCGGGAATGCTGCCAGCAGGAATATTTCTCTTGTTAATTCGAGGTGAACAGTCACTGCAATTATTTCCCCCCATCCTGTGACGAGGGACTTGCACAGGAGTTGGTTTCACTTGGGGAATTCTGCAGGGAGCAGACTGCAGTCAGTAACAGGAACAACCCCAAACCTGATCAAGGTCCCAGTGTTTACTTGAAAACAACAAAAAATAAACCTCAGCACAAGTTTAAACCCAACCCTGAGGCTGGTTCGAACTGCCCCATGTCACTGTCAGGATTGAAGGATCCATCTGAATGATTTTCCCTTTTTCTTCTTCTTTACCCTCAGCTTCAAAAGTTTGCCAGGGATCCGGTCAATGTGGAGATGGTCAGGAACCTCACCTTGCTCCGGGACACTGCTCTGTACTACACCCTCCTCCTGACCTCTGCTCCTGGTTTTGCACTGTCAAGGTATGGATCCGATGGGATCTGATTTCCTGGGATGGCTCAGCGTGGGACTGTGACATGGCCAGAGTTCGAGTGGGGATTTCGTTTAAACCTCTCAAAAGGTTCCATTAATTGAATGTTTAAAGGCTTCATTTTCAAAGAATCCCACGGCCCTCGGTCTTGAGGAGGGCCAGATGCCAAGTTCTGTTTCCTGGGAGATGGTTTCCCTGCTGATGGCCGGCAGCGCTTCCAGAGTTTTTCAGCTCTCTGAGCTGGAGCGTTGGCATCATCAGAGCTAAAAGGAGTCAGGGGAAACTTGCCTGGAACAGAACACCCTCTGGAAAAGGGGGAAAGGTCTGACGGAGCCACTCTCTGACTGGCAGCCTCTCCTTTTCTCTCCCTGCAGCCTCCCAGACAGATTTATTTGCTCCCTGAGCCCCTCGGCAGTGAGGAACCTGAGCCGGGAGGAGGCTTTGGGCGTGGCCCAGAGGCTCGGGAAGGGCTGTCCCTGGACCAAGGGAATGCCTGGAGAGAGAGCTCCCTCCTCCCTGGCAGCGCAGGAACTGCAGGTGAGCCCCTGGGGATTCACTCACCTGCACAAACCCGGCGGGGCCGAGGCCCAGCTCTCGTGTCCCTTCTTGTCACACTCCTCTAGGTCATCTCGTGTCTTTATTGTGGTGTCTGGCTGGGTTTTCATCACCTCACAGTTCTCAGTGGTGGAAATGGTCCATCCACAGCCTTCAGCGTGAAAACCTGAGCCACAAATCCAGGGATTTAAGGGACCTCCAAAGGCTGTGGGGTCCAACACTCCCCTCACTGCTCCCCTGACTCTGTTCTGTCTCCGTGGCACCTTTGCAGGTCGCATCCTCCCTGGTGAGGAACCTGGAGGATTTCTCTCCAGCAGTCCTGGGAGCCTTGGGCCAGGCTGCCCTGGGGCTCTCCGTGTCCAGCATCCAGAACAGCATCCCCGAGGAGCACCTGGAAGCAGCTCTTCCTGCCCTGGGAAGGGTCCGTGGCTGGAACGCTGAGCAGTCCAGGGCCATTGTCAACAAACTGCTCCGCTCTGGCTACCAGGTACAGAGATCCACAAATCCAGCAGGAATCTCCTCATGGGAAGGGTGGTCAGGCACTGGAAAGAGCTGCCCAGGGAGGTTTGGAGTCCCCATCCCTGGAGGTGTCCGAGGAATGTCTGGAGGTGGCACTCAGTGCTCGGGGCTGGGGGCAAGGTGGGGATGGGGCACAGCTTGGACTCGAGGATCTCAAAGGTCTTTTCCAACCTGAATGATTCTGGGATTCCCTTGCAGATCGTGGATGGACAGAGCCTGGCAGAGCTGGGGAGTTTGGTGGGTGGCCTCAACAGCAGCACGCTCCAGAGCCTGTCCCCAGAAGTTGTCCTGGAGGCCATGCAGCTGCCCGGGTTTGCCCAGCACGTGGACCCGCTGCCCTCTGCTCTGAAGAGGAGCCTGGTGGAAAAGGTGACCTCGTTTTTCCTCGTCAGGCCTCACAGAGGAGCGGGACTGGGAGCGCTGGTTCTGTGGGGCCAGGTGTGGCACGCCCGCACACCCAGACAGCATTCCCTGCGGGAATTGTCACTGCCGGGCAGGGTGGCAGCAGGACAGGTGACTCCAGTCCTGTCACTGGGCCTGTGTCCATGTCCTTGGCCTGCTCAGCCTCTTGGGGACAAGGGCAGGAATGATTTGTTTCGTGGGATGGTCCCAGAAACTGCTTCCCAGTGACTCGAAAAGGTGTTCCCAGGGAAAGAATATAAATAGAGCAGAGTTAATTCAAGGTTGGACTTGATCCTGGAGGTCTTTTCCACCCTAAACGATTCTCTGGTTCTGATGTTGCCATGATTTGGACTAAAACTGTGTGAGATTTCCATGGTTTGTTCTGTTGGGTTTTTTTTAAAGGTTTCCTCCAGCGTTGGCCACCCCGCTGAGCTGGTTAAACTCATTCCCAGTGCTCTGGCCAGCTACATCCCAAAATCCCTGCTTGTTTTTGGGGAAGAGAAGCCAAACATGCAGGACCTCAACAATAAACCGTGGACCAGAGAGCAGGTGATGGGCGTGGGGTCCTCCTTCCCCTCCCTGCCAGCCTTGGCCTCTGTGGGGCCCTGAGTTCCACAAATCCACCTGGAAATGGAGCTGGAAAACCACTGACCGCTGCCTTTGCTTCCCAGGCTGCCATGTTTTTCAGTGATGTGGTGAAGGCAGAGCCTGACTTCAGCAGGTAGGGATTCTCCTCCTCTCCTTCCATTTCCCCGTTTGTTTTCCTGGCAATTCCCGTGTTTCCTGTGGTGCGTGTGGCACATCCACCCTGTTGAATCCATAGAAACAGATGGGAAAGAAAATGGGAACCCAAACACAGGCGGGGAACGCTGAGATTTACCAGGGCTCAGCTGTAAAATACACCCCGAGGCCACATGTTCTTTCTAAAATGATGCTTCTGGCTCAGGCTGCACCTGGAATCCTGCTCCAGATTGCCTCTGGAAGGCATTTCCAATCAGGGAATATGCCAGCCTTCCCCAGGGCAGTTCCAGGGATTGATTTAGAGGGGCTGATGTGTCTTTTGAAATATCTGCAGTGAAAGTTATGAAAACTGTGATTTATATCTGGAAAAACAGTGGAGCCAGCAGTGTCCTGCTCTGAATGCACCTTCCTGAAGGGTTTTCCCTTCTGATTTTCCTTCTGGAAATTCCCAGGCTTTCCCAGTCTGTCCTCCAAGGCTTCACCTGTGCAGCTGCCAGCGCTGTGGGAGCAGAAAGGTTCCAGGAGCTGGCCAAAGTCATGAGGGAGAAGAACGTCAGGCTGGGACAGGACCAGGTAGTTCCCACATTCCCAAGTGTTCGATGTCGTCCTGAAGGTTCCAAAGGGGATTGTTCAGCCAGAACAACACTTGGAGTTCAGGGCCTGGCACAGGGATGTGTCGGGGGGTTAGGATGGATTTTAGGGGAAGGCTCTTCCCCCAGAGGGTGACACAGGCACAGGGTGGGGTTTTGGGGTGTTTGGGCAGGGCCAGGAGCTGCCCTGGGTGATCCCTGTGGGTTCCTTCCTGTGAACAAATGTCCTGGGTGTCCCTCCCACAGTTCTGGATTTCCCTGAAGACAGGAGAAGTCCAAACCCAGTTTGGTTCTCAGGAACCAAACCAAACCCTCTGATTTCCATCTTTTTTCACCCTTTCTTTCTTCAGAGCAGAGTAAAACCTTCCTTTTATCTTTTTCTTCTGCCTCATGGTGGTTTCTCTCCTTGATGCAATCTCTGGTGTCCTTCCAGCTGAGCTGCTTGCTGAAGATGGTGACGCTGCATGGGGTTCCCGAGGATTTGGACAGTTACCCTAAAGACCTGTTGCTGTTTTTGAGGTATCTGTGCTGTGCTTTTCATGTTGTTGCCTCAGTGCTTTGTGGAAAAAGCGGGGTTGGTTTATAACCAGGCTGGTAAGGTGAAGTTTGATTTCTATTTCAGAGCTGTTTAGGCCTCTTTCTGGGGAATAAAAACTGGGATTGCAGGCAGCTGAAGGAGGGTAGATTTCTATGAGATATTGGAATAAATTCTTCCCTGTGAGGGTGGGGAGGCCTTGGCCCGGATTTCCCACAGAAGCTGTGGCTGCCCCATCCCTGGAAGTGTCCAAGGCCGAGTTTTAGCATTCCCAGGCCTCTGAATGTGCTTTTCCCTTACAACATCAAAGAAAACAGGGAATAAAGTGGATTTCTTCATCCCACTGCTTTCCCACTGTGGTTCCCTATCAAAACCTTGAACAGTTTTAAGCTGTGTCTCACAACAGTGAGAATTGCTTTTTAAAGAATGTGGAATAGAAGAAAACTGAGGAAGAACAACCCACGGAGTTCAGTGTGCAGGTGTGGAAGGTGTTTTGTGGGACACTCCGTGCTGAGCTTGCTCTCGTTCCCTACAATTCCTGGAGTGTTTGTCTTTGCAGCCCCTCAGACTATGCAGCCACAGGGAGCTGCAGCCAGTTCTTCATCAATGTTGGGAAGGCAAACGTGGATGTTCTGCCCAGAGAGGCCCCTCAGAGGCAGCAGCTGCTCCTGGAGGCTCTGGCGTGTCTGGTACGTGGAGAAGGGACCGGGACCCTCAGGGGTTGGGATCCAGGGATGCTCCATCCCCGTTAATGCCTCTGCCTTTATTTCAGAAAGTTCCTGGCACACAAATAAATGAGGAAAATGCGGAGATTCTGGGCCGGCTGGTCTGTGACCTGGGTGGGGAATACATCAGGAGTTCTGGGGGGAGTCTGCTGAAGGATTTGAGCCGGTGTGGATCTTTCCTGCCTGCCCAAGAAGAGGCGATCAGGGACGTCATCAGCAGTGGCAACACCACCTTTGGGTATGGGGTTTTTCTCCTGGACATCACCAAACTGTTCCCTTAATCGAACCCATTGTCCTGTTAAGACCTGAGTGAACTCCAGCCAACCGCCTTGATCAAAAACCCCAACAATTGATTGCTTTTGAGCTTTCCATTGGGTCTTTTATGTTGTTTTAATTGAAATTATTTCAGCTGAAAGGCCCGGGTGCAATTCTCCTGAAAAATAAGTTGTCTCTCTTGCTCAAGTTATAAAAGCTTTTCTTCTGGTCTATTTTTCATTAATCAAACTTCTCTGAGTGGCCTGGAGATCACGGGTGAGTTCAAGCTGTTTGTCAGCCACAGACTTTGAGGAAGCATTCTGTCTCTACCTGTCCAGTGACAGATGTTTCTAATGCCTGATTCTAAGGCAGAGGGAAGCAAAATATTTCCCTTCCTGTATCAGTTGCCCCAAGACCTTGACACCAAATTGAGCCATAGTGAGCAACAGAAATTCTTTGGGTTCCACGCTTAAGAAAAGAATGTGTTTGTTCAAGGCCCTTTTCCCACCCAGCCGCCCTGATTCACGTCCCTGACAGCGCCTCCTGCTCTGCTGCAACGAAGCTTTGTGCAGCAGGAAGTGATTGAGGTGTTTTAGGATTTAAACCCTGTGCTTTCTCAACGTCAAGTGTTACAAGGATGTAATCCCGGGGGATTTACGGTGGGGTTTTTTCGGTTTTGCTCTTCCTTGAGAGCTGCTCCCTGTTCATTTTTGTCTGCAGGCCTCCCGCAGCGTGGTCGGCCTTCACCCTGAGCGAGCTCAGCGGGCTGATCCCGGTGCTGGATCACAGCATCCTGCAGCAGATCCCCAAGGTGGGTCCTTCAGACAGGGGTGGGGAGTTTGGGAAGCGCTCCCGGGGCCTGGAGCATGGGTGAAATATGCTGGGGGTTGTTGAGCCAGTCTGCTTTCAGCAGTTTCTCCTTTGAAAAGAAGCCTGGTGCCAAAGGGATGATGGTTGGTGAGGAGTGAGGGTTCCTCGAGCTGACAGCCTGGAACTGCAAATCCAGGTCACTGTCATCTCCTTCCTGTCACTATGGGGAGAGCAGGAATAACTCTCACAGTGCTTTGGGAGGAGCCACAGCCACTGATGGGCTGGGGGAAAGGGAGAGTTTAAACATCCCAGGGATTGCTTTTGGCTCAGCAAGGCAGGATCTCCAGGCTCGGCGCCTGGAGTAGCAGGGGTTGTGCTGGAGGCACATCCAGGATTCCCAAATCCCCCTGATGATCCCTTTTCCTTGCAGAACGCTTTAACCACTTGGCTGAGAAACTTTGCCTGGGATTCCCCCTTGTCCAGGGAAGAGCTGGGCACCGTCGTTGGGGAGCTCCTGCCGCGCCGGCACAAGAGAGCGGACGGTACGGGAGCTGCCTCTGATCCAGGGGCATTCCCACTGGGATCGGGGGTCACCCTGTGGCTTGTCAGGCCCTGGGATGGGCTCCCAGGGAGGTTTGGAGCCCCCATCCCTGGAGGTGTCCAAGGAACTCCTGGACACGGCACTCGATGCTCCAGGCTGGGTGATGAGGTGGGGATTGGGCACAGATCGATCTTGGAGGTTTTTCCAACCGAAATGATTCTGGGATTCAAAGTTTGGAGCAAAAGGATTTCATTTAACCCTGGGTTTGCCGTGGCTTCACCAGGTTGCCCAGCTGACCTGGAGATAACAGAGGCAGTTCTGGACGATGACCTGATGCCCACCTACTACACCCCCGAGGAGCTGCACGTCTGCCTCCGGAACGTCTCCCTGGAAAATCACCTCTCCCAGATCCTCACCTACCCCTTCAGCATCCCGCAACTGGCCGTGCTGAAGGAATACCTGGATGAGGTAATAGCAGCCCCAAAATGTCAAAATACCACTGATGGGATTGCTCAGGGCCTTGTCCCGGTGAATTTAGGATCTCCCAGGATGTGACTCCGCTGTCTCTCGGCTCCTCTCCCAGGTTTTGACCACCTTTACTGGGAAAATATTTATTTCTTTTCTCTTATTTTTAGATCTAATCAGAGTTTTCCTTGCCCGTTGGCCCTCAGCCTTTCACTGGGCACCTCTGAGAGGAACGTGGCTCTGTCCTCCCTCCAATCTCCCACTAGAGAGTTGAAAACAGCACTAAAATCATCGTTTCCCCTTTCCCTCAGAGTAAACCCCAGCTCCCTGAGCCCCACTGCCCCACTTTGTACCCATAACAGCGGTGTCTCCACAGAGGTACCCCAATGGTTATCCCGAAAACCTGCTCTCCAACCTGGACCCTCTCCTTCCCCTCATCACCCCGGAGGAAATCTCCACCTGGAAGATGAGCTCAGCTGACATGTTGGCTGCCTTCCTGAAAAATCAGCCCTCAGATTCCCTGGTAGGGACTCGGCTTTGCTGTCGTGGTTTGGGGGCTGGTTTGGGATTAACTGAGCGGGTTCTGGGGTGGTTGAAGCGTCTTTGGCGCCACAAGGTTGGGCGGCCCAGCGAAGGGATTTGAAATGGCTCCGGTTTATTTTTGTAATTATTGCACGTGTTCCTTTCGGGGATGAAACCACGAGTCCTGGTTCAATGAAATTCATCTAATTAATTGTGATTCCAGGCCTCGGCAGCAATTAAACGCTACGTGGGGCTGGGCAACGCCTTGAACGCCACGGCCCTGAACGCCATCGGCACGCGCTACGTGTGCCTGCTGAACGCCACCGAGCTGGAGGCCATCCACCCCACCAGCCTCAAGTGAGTCCAAAATTGGGCTGTCCTTGGCTTCTTCCAGAAGCCCTTTTCCCATTCTTTTCCTTTTCTCTGCTCTCAGCGAAAGGAAATTTAGGGAGCGGCTCAGAGCCTGCTCTGTGTCGGAGGTTTAAAACCTGCTGATCTCCACCCTGCCAGGCAGGGCTCAGCTTTCCAGTTGAGCTTTATTTCAGCTCAGCAGGCAGCAAATCCGACTCTGTTCCTGCCTTCATCTGCAAAAGAGTTCATTAAGTTTAATTTCACGCAATTACTGAATGGTTAAGGTTGGAAAAGGCCTCTCAGATCATCACCCAGCACTGTGGTCGCCACTGAACCATGTCCTCAAGTGCCACATCCGGGTGATTTTTTAACATTTCCAGTTTAAATTCCTCTGAAAGGAATTAAATTAACTCATTACTGCAAACACACAAACTTACTGGGCACCATCAGAGCCATCATCACTTGAAGGACAAATTCTCAGCAGGAAACAGAGCCGTTATTTTTCTTTTCAGCTTCTCTCCCTGCACCTGGGAAGAAGGGATCATCTGTGCTGAGCAGAGAATCCCAGAGAAACACTCAGAATATGGGAAAATTGAACAGGTTGAAGATAATAAAAGCTTTTTTCACTCTAAACCTTTATTTTTTCTGCAGACTGGCGTCTCTGGATCCTTCAGCCTGTTCACAGGAGACCAAGAACATCTTGTACCAGAAAGCCAAGAAGGCTTTCTCTGACCAGCACCATTTACCTGCTTACTATGAGCTGATTTTACCTTACCTGGGTATGTAAAACACCAGGGTGTTATGGGGAAAGAGAACTCCTGGCCACGAGCCAAATGGGTATCGAAATCCATCTAAGGTTTGGGAATTTTCGAGACCAAGTTGTAAAAGTTTGTCTTTCCAACCTGTAGATGGCATAAAATATTATTGAAGGATTCTGTGCCGGCTTTGAGCTGCCCAAATCAGTTGTCAGACCATCACAGAGAGCATCAAACTCAGGACTTATCTCACAGCCCTTTTTCACGTCACAAAATTGATTTTTTTTTTTTCCATTTTAACCAAGAAATTTTCCAAATTCTTCTCACCCCTCTTTCCACTGTCTGGCATTGTCACAGATTTTTTAATGCCCGACTAAATAACTCCCAATAAAAAAAGGAGGAGGATCCATATGTTTTGCAGTTGGACCTCACTGTGTTATCAGCCCCAGCCTAATGAATTGTGGAGAAATCCTCATTTTGTGCAGACACCCAGCACAGCTCCTTTGGGGTCCCCCACCCCTTGATACTCTCCTTGCTTTGGTGCCAGGGGGGGCTCCTGCTGCGGATCTCAAGTCCCTCAGCAAGGACGACGTGAACATGAACGTGAGCACGTTTATGACGTTGAGAAGAGAGTCTCTGATGGTGAGCTGGACCTCGGAATTCTTTAATTCCTTGCATTTTGTTAGGTTGAGTGGTTGGGTTTGGTTGCGTTGTTCATTGGCTGAAATCGGGAGTGATTCCGTCCAATCCAGATTCCATCAAATCCAAATTTCTACTGTTAGACCAGCAGAAAGTGGAGAAATGGCCTGAAATTACTTAAAGAGTATAATTTGGATTCTTAGCTGGATGCAAAGCCAGCAGAATTCCTTCAGGGCAGGCTCTCGTAGTGGCAAGGGACAGGCCCACGAGACCACAGGTCTCCAGACAGGGCAGCCAATAATGTCACCAATTTGGGCAGAAATCCCAGTGATTTAGGCAGGGATGGGACCCCCAGCTGAGTGCAGGAGATTTGGAACAGCCTTTGAGGAACCACCCCATCCTGAGGGAAGCTTGTCCCAGTGAAACCACTCATGGTCATTGGGAATTGGTCCTTGTTCTTCTCCCAATGGGAACCCCATCATTTCCCTGGCCAGAGGGGTCATTTCCATCCCTGCCTTCCCAGCCCTAATCCCTGCTCTGTGATTCCTCCTAGAGCCTGACCCCCCCGGAGGTTCAGGGCCTGCTGGGGATCAACCTCCCTGAGCTGGCCCAGTGGCAGTACAGGGCTCCCGTCCGGGAGTGGATCCAGGTGCAGAAGCAGTCGGAGCTGGACAAACTCCACATCGGGCTCACGGGGGGCACGCAGGAGGGCTACATCAACATCGTCACCCCCAAATTCCCAGGTATTTTTAGGACCCCTGATGGTTGGGCTTTAGAGGTTTGTTGGGGGTTGCAGCAAGGAGTAAAACTGGGGCAGCAAGTTCAGCTCTGCTGAGGAGCCTGAAGCCCTGCAGGGCAAATTCTGGGTCCAATGTGAGGAGCAATCCTGGAATCCCACTGGGAGCAGCCTCGCTGGCTGAACATCCCAACCGAGCGAGCTCTTCCAGGCCTTCCTCCTCGAGGGTGTTGGATTTGGGCTTAGAGTCACAATCACAGAGTGGTTTGGGTTGAAGGAAACTCGAAGATCCTCCAGTTCCAAGCCCCAAACTCAGCTTGGTGTTTGCCATGGTTGGAAAGGCAAAGAGAACCCCTGGGTGGGGCACAAAGGGATGTTTTCCCCCTGGAGAAGTGGTTCAGTCACTGATTTCCTTGCACTAATCCCCTCTTTGTCCTCCAGCACCGTCCTCAGCCCCTCTGGGGACCGTGGCCATGGCGTTCCACCTCCTGCCTGCCCTGCTCCTCACTTTCCTCATGGTGTCCATCTTGTCTTGACCATCTCCTCCCACGAGGAACCAAGATGAGGGGGACCAGCCTGTGCCCTGCTCTGAGACCTGGAGCTCCAGGCAGCTGGGATCAGCCCAGGACTCACTTTTAGGTACTTTTGGCTTTCAAATCTCTTGGAAAAAAAAAAAACAACCCAGTTGTGTCTGAAGGGAAGATTCCAGACTCTTTGGAGCAGGATCTTTGCCTTTGGTACAGCCTGAGCCCAGTTCAACCCCAAACCACTGCTAAACCACGTCTCACTGCTGGGTTTGAGGGTGAGTTCTGCAGGTTAAAAATGGCACTTCTCAGAGCCTGACCTCGTCACGCTGCCAGGACCTCAGGGTGGGAGTGAAGTTTTCCGGCTGCTTGTAAATAAATCCTGGAACGAAGTAAAAATGCCAGAAGCAAACTGATGATTGTCTGCTCTTCCTTGAGGTGCCCTCACCTTCCTGCCTGCAGGAATCCCCCCACACTGAGTGCTCAGAATCCCAGGATGTGCCTGGTACTTTTCCTTGGGGTTGGCTGCTCGACACTTGAGAGCCGAGGCCGTTCTCAGCTTCCTCATGTGGAGGGGAAAGAACTTTGGACAAGGTTTTCCATCTTTTTTTCCCACTCATTGGAAATATCTGTCCAACAAAACCCTCAGTGCAACCTGTGTCCAGCTCCTGCCATGCCCCTTTCCTCCAGGAGGAGAGCCTGGGAGGGAAAAAAAGGATTTATATATTTTATATCTTATAAATCTTCATTGTCCGAGCTTTATAAAAAGGGAACGGGTCTGTCCTTCACCGCAGACTTTGGATTTATGCTGGAAAAACTTCCCCACAAAGCACTGAACACCTCAAAAAACACATGGGGTTAGGAAAAAAATAGTTGATTGATGTTTTATTGTATAGCACTGAACAGCAATCAAGATAAATTATCTCCAGTGAATCATCCCGTGAGAGTCTGTGTGTGGTTTGAACAAACCTTGATCAAAAAGCAGCTCATGAAAAAAGTTAAATATGAGTTTGGGGATCTCTCAGCCACGGTGCTGGGCCACCAGTGCCTCAGATCCCTGAGTTGTCCCACTGTTTAACAGATCCCAGTGGGATGGGATGGACGGAAAATCCCTGCTGGAGCTGGGCCCGGTGTTCTTGCCTTGGCAGAGCAGTCGGCGTTGCTGGTGGTTGTACTACAGGGAGTAAATCGCTAGTAAGGACCTGTGGGGCTTCTCTGGGCTGGAAAAATCTGTCCTCCTTCCCTGCCCAGCCTCAAAAACAACCCGATTCTGTGCTGGCATCAACTGGATGAATTCTCTTCCTTTCCTGGGTTTCTGCTCTCCAGCAGGGAGTTTCCCAGCGCTGTCATCGGAGGGAGGGCTGTGCAGGGTGGGTGAGGGGTGGGGTGTGGGGTCAGAGCAGCTGAGGTGTGGGGTCAGAGCAGCCCCCGCAGCAGAATGTTCCCGATGGCAGCTGCCAGCACGGGCACGAGGCAGGAGGAGAGCCTGGAGCCTGATCCTGGAGGGAGAACACGGGGAATGGGGTTACTCCAGCTTTCCGTGGAGCAGGTGGGGAGGGCTGTGGGCTCAGAAGGTGATGAGACACCTTGAAGTGCACCTGGCCAGACCTGAGAACCCGAGGGTGGCTCCAGGGGCTGCAGAGCCACGTCCCCAGCTGTCCCCCAGCACTGAATCCAGCCAGGAACAAGGGGGATCAGCCAACTTGGTCCTCACCATCATTGCCAAGCCTTTCCCAGCTCCAAACATTCCCATCTTACCAGGCTTAGGCTGCAGGTTGATGTGGCCATTGGATGTTGGTCGTGGTGGCTCCGGAACACCTCCAGGGGTTGGTTTGGTGGTGGAAGAAGGGCTGGGGAATTCCGGAGGGGAGCTGGTCTGGCACGGCAGGGTGGTGGGCTTGGCCGTGGAGGAGCCGGGGCTTGTTTGGGTGGAGATGGTGGAATTGGGAATTGGGGTGGGCTTGTGGGGAGAGGGGGTCGTGGGTGTGGCTGTGGGGGCAGAGGAGGAGTGAGGGACAGGGGGGGCAGTGCTGTGGGTGGCAGTAGGAGCAGAGGAGGAGTGAGGGACAGGGGGGGCAGTGCTGTGGGTGGCAGTAGGAGCAGAGGAGGAGTGAGGGACAGGGGGGGCAGTGCTGTGGGTGGCAGTAGGAGCAGAGGAGGAGTGAGGGACAGGGGGGGCAGTGCTGTGGGTGGCAGTAGGAGCAGAGGAGGAGTGAGGGACAGGGGGGGCAGTGCTGTGGGTGGCAGTAGGAGCAGAGGAGGAGTGAGGGACAGGGGGGGCAGTGCTGTGGGTGGCAGTAGGAGCAGAGGAGGAGTGAGGGACAGGGGGGGCAGTGCTGTGGGTGGCAGTAGGAGCAGAGGAGGAGTGAGGGACAGGGGGGGCAGTGCTGTGGGTGGCAGTAGGAGCAGAGGAGGAGTGAGGGACAGGGGGGGCAGTGCTGTGGGTGGCAGTAGGAGCAGAGGAGGAGTGAGGGACAGGGGGGGCAGTGCTGTGGGTGGCAGTAGGAGCAGAGGAGGAGTGAGGGACAGGGGGGGCAGTGCTGTGGGTGGCAGTAGGAGCAGAGGAGGAGTGAGGGACAGGGGGGGCAGTGCTGTGGGTGGCAGTAGGAGCAGAGGAGGAGTGAGGGACAGGGGGGGCAGTGCTGTGGGTGGCAGTAGGAGCAGAGGAGGAGTGAGGGACAGGGGGGGCAGTGCTGTGGGTGGCAGTAGGAGCAGAGGAGGAGTGAGGGACAGGGGGGGCAGTGCTGTGGGTGGCAGTAGGAGCAGAGGAGGAGTGAGGGACAGGGGGGGCAGTGCTGTGGGTGGCAGTAGGAGCAGAGGAGGAGTGAGGGACAGGGGGGGCAGTGCTGTGGGTGGCAGTAGGAGCAGAGGAGGAGTGAGGGACAGGGGGGGCAGTGCTGTGGGTGGCAGTAGGAGCAGAGGAGGAGTGAGGGACAGGGGTGGCAGTGGGAGCAGAGGAAGGGTTGGGGACAGGGGGGGCAGTGCTGTGGGTGGTACCAGCCGGGCTGGTGCCAACACTAGCACTGGTGGTGGCCCTGGAGGTGACAGCAGGGACTGGGACGA
>VZTA01001996.1:48601-61209 GCA_013398855.1 Mohoua ochrocephala
AGGGGTGGGGACAGTGGGGAGGGAGGTGACGCTGGCCGGGGTGGTGGGGTGAGCAGGGGTGGGGACAGTGGCCGTGGAGGTGATGCTGGCCGGGGTGGTGGGGCGAGCAGGGGTGGGGACAGTGGTCGTGGGCTCCTGCAGCCCTCCCTGCAGGCCGATGCCCAGCACGCAGTCCAGCTCCCGCTGGGATTGTATCTTCACCCAGCTCACCACCAAAGGCTCGTTCTCGGCTTTCTTCAGCTCAAGGAGATTTTCCCCAAGCAAATTTTTCACGTCGGTGACACTGAGTTTCTGCAACACACACACAACAGCCCCCTCCTTCACCCTCACAGCCCCAGGTGCTTTGCTAACGGGGATGCAGAGGAACTAAAACTTCCTACAGAACATTTATAAAGGTGAGAGAGTGGAGAATCGGTGATTTGATGGGGCTCTGGCCTCGCATCTCCCTGCTCAGCCCTCAGCCAGCCCTGCCCTTCAGTGGGGAGAGGGACAGCAGCATCCCGGGGCTGTACCTGCAGTTCCTCAGGATTTAGGGCCAGGAAGGTGTCCAGATCCATATTTATGGCCACACCAGAATTAGCCAAGTCCTTCAGATCCTCTGCTGGAGCTCCACCTTAAAGAGAGCGCAGGGGACAGCTGGAGATGTGCAAACCCTCCCAGCACTTCTGGGGAGGATTTGGGGAGGTTCTGGAGACTGCCAGCCCTGCGTGTGGCTGAGGACAAGACCCCGAAGCTGGTGGTGGGAGGGAGGGTGGAGGGGAAGCACCTACCCAGGTATGGCCGGAGCTGGCAGTAGTAGGGCCCGGGGATGCTGGCCAGGCTGGCAAAGGCCTCCCGGGCCTTCCCGTAGAGCTGCTCCTTCTTGGTTTGGGAGCACAGAGAAATGTTTAACTGCCCAGCAGTCCTGGAAGGGAGGGGCACGGGTCAGCAGCACCCCAAACTGCAGATAAAGTGTTCTGGTGGCTGGGAGGGACGGGTGGGCTGTCCCTGCTCACGGTCCCGGGGCTCAGGTGGGATCTGGAATTGGGACACAGCCATCCCACTGTGCTGCCTGGGCATGGGGAGATCCACACCAGAGCTGGGGGTCTTCCATCCCAGCACCCACCTCCCCACAGCCCAGGACTGGTCAGCACCCCTGGAAAGGGGGTCAGCACCCCCGGAAAGGGGGTCAGCACCCCTGGAAAGGGGGTCAGCACCCCCAAAAAGGGGCTCACCCGATGGCTTCGGCAGGGATCAGCTGGATCTGCTCCTCCCGCAGGTTGCACAGGCGTTTGCCTCCGATTTCCTGGAGCAGGGGCCCGGTCAGGGAGCCCCCCAGGGCCAGGAACCTGCTGAGCAGCTGCTGCACCTGAGGAGCACAGGGCACGGGGGGGGACATGGGTGGGGAAGGAAGATGCTCCTGGTAAGGATGGGAGGGCTGCCAACTCCCAAAACCCCCACGACGCCTTTACCCTGAGCTGGGCTGGAGCACCGGTGACCCCAGTTTGGGTTTCCCAGCGCCCATCCCCTGCTGCCGCCGTGGATTTACCTGGGAATCCTCCCACTCTCCTCCCGAGGGGCTGAGCAGGGCTGAGAGGGTGTCACTGGATGTCACCGGCCACTGGCTGATCTCCTGCTCCGTGTACTGGCGGGAGAGCACCCCCAGGCGCTTCAGCTGCTCCTCCGGGATCCCCGACGAGAAAAACTGTGGGGCCCGGCCCGTGCGGCAGGAAAGAGAGTGAGGGAAGGGAAAATACGGCAGGAATGGGTGTAAAGGACCCGCCCGGGCACCTTCATCCCTGTGCTCACTGATCCCCGTTCCCACAGCACATCCTGCCCCTCCCGGATCGTGTCCGTGCTGCTGGGGGGCTCCTGCCCTGGGTCACCCCTTACCTGGTCCACCTTTTTTTTCAGGATCTGGGAAGACTCTGTGGAGATTGGCTGTTCCAGCACAGCCTCCAGGTTTTCTATTAAGAAATCACTGCTCAGGCACAGGTCGAGCTCCTCAAGGGTGAGGAAGGGGATGGAGTCGGCAGTGATGGGCTCGGATGGGCAGCCTGAGGGCAAGGAATTGTGTCAGGCAGAGGGTGCGTGTCCCGTGTGCCCCCTTCCCACCTGGCCCTGGGCTCAGAGCTCCTTGGAAGAGCCCTGGCGAAGCACAGGGAATCACAAAAACGTGGCTCAACCCACCCGTGGATCCTGCTCCCACCCCCCGGTCCCCAACCCACCGGGGTGCCTCATTTGCTCTCATTCCCTAAAGTTATTCCTGGAGAACCTGGTGATGTTTCGCAGCCCACTTGTGCTTCGTCCTGTTAAAGGCAACTCAAACTGCTCCACGTCCCCTACACGAGCATCCTCTGATCCCGCAGCGTCCTGCCCTGGGGAGTGTCCCCCTGTCCCAGCTCCTTCCTGGCTGCTGCCACCACATCCCTGCTGCCAGGTAAGAGCAGCCCCCCCTCCGTGCTGTAAGGCCATTTCCCCACGTCCCCAGTTTCTGGGAATCCCAGATTTCTGCCTGGTCCATCTGGGAGCTCCCAGATGCCGACCAGCCCCGGGGCATTTTCCCCTCCCAGAGCGAAGGGAAGCACTCACCGTCCTCGCTCCGCTTCAGCCGGGGGTGGGAGGCAGCTGATGCTGCTGCGAAGGCCCTGAGGAGGATCAGGGATTTCTCCCGCTGGGAATGTCCCTGGCTGCTGTAGGCGGCCGCGATGCTCCTCCTGAAATCCTCCCGCACTGCCTGCGGGGGCACAGGGTGCTGGGACCGGGGGGCACAGGGACGGGGACAGGGGGTTCTGGGTCCCCCAGCCTCGCAGCTGACCCGGCTGATGGACATCTCCCCCCGAGGCCCCGAGGAAGGGCCTTACCTCGGCCACCAAACCCAGCGTGGTCTGGTTCAACGCCAGCACGAGCGGCCCCAAATCTTGCAGAGTCCGTAAATCCCAGCTTGAAGGATCCCTGCGGCAGCGGGAGAAGGACCAGCTCAGCGACCCCTCCTGCTCGTCGCCCACCTCTCGGGGAGCAGGAAGGTTCCTCACCCGTACGCGGTGTCCCCCGTGAGGAGCAGGGCGTTGAGGGCGTCCTGCTGTGCCCCGGTCAGCGCCGGGCAGAGCTTCAGGGTCTCCAGGACGGCGGGCCCCGAGGCCGGGATGGTGCCCGGCTCCAGGTCACACACCAGCGCCCCGAGGCCGCCGAGCTGCTGCGGCTCCAGGCGGCTGCCCCGCACTCCCTGCGAGAGACCAGCCAGCCTCGTACCCTGCCAGGTGAGGGCTGGGGGTCCCTGCTCACCCCCCGTGCCGTCCCCACTCACCAGGCAGGTCAGTGCCCCGCGGAGCAGCTGCGTTCTCCGGGATGAGCCCCGCGGCAGCAGGTCCAGGTTCCCGCGGGATGCTCGGGCGTAAAATTCCCTGCAGGTGCCAGCGCGCACCTCGGATGGGCTGTGGGGACCAGGAGTGGTGGGGGGAGCGGGATGAGGGATTTTGGTGAGCGCGGGAGGTTTTAAACGCTTTCACTTAGCTGGGGGGGCTCGGGCGCAGGATGGTGTTGCCCAACCCCCTGCACTCCAAACCGTGGCTCCTGAGGGATGAGGGGGATCCACAGGGCTGGGAATGCCCTGTGCAGGTTGGAAGGTGCCCACTGCCACAGGCGGGTTCCCTGGGGCGTGCAGGGGCCACCCCAAACCCACAGCATCCCCCTGGATACTCACGGGAAGAAGAGCAGCAGGTCCGGTGGGAAGCTGCCGAAATCGGCCGTCAGGTTCTTGGCAGCGAGGAGCCGGGCCAGGCAGGAGAGCTGGGCACGGAGACCGGGCTGGTCAATGCCAAGGCGGGGAGAGTCCCCCCGGTACCCCCGGCACCCGCCGGTACCCCCCGGTACCCCCCGGCTCCGTGGGGTTTGCAGCCCCCTCCTGCCCTGCCCACCTGGGCGCTGCTCGGCTCCCCCGGTTCGCTTTGCAAGCCCCGGGCGAACGCGAGGATGTCGGCAGCGGGCGGGTCGCTGGTCGGGATGCACGGGAATTCCACCGGGAGCGAGGACGGGAGGCTGCGGGCATGGGAGGCTGCGGTTCACCACCCGCCTGAGCTCCCCCAGATCCCCTGGAGGGCAAATCCACTCGTTCCCCTGAGAAAACCCTTTGCCCTGAGCAAGGCTGAGTGCGCTAAGTGAGAATAAGGTGGGTGGGGTGTCGTGAAAATGTCCCCTAAAATCCGTGCCAGGGTGTTGCCGTCCCCACGGCCGGGTGGGTGTCCACCATGCCCCGGGATTTGGGTGCAGCTCCTGGATTTCAGCCGGGGGGAGGTTCCCGCTGCAGCCTCGTCAGGGAAGGGGAATTCTCGGTGTGTTTGTGTTTCAGCAGGAGCCAAACCCGCCCGAATCCCAGCACGGAACCGGCTGCACAGGGCTATAAATCCTCCCCGCCCCGGTGACCCGGCACAGCGGCACATGTGGGGAAAAATGCAAATTCACTCCCCCGGGACCCCCCCAATCCTCAGAGCCCCTGCCGGGGCCGCTACTTACTGGGGATGCTCAGCGTTGGCCAGGACGGCTCCAAAGATCAGGGCAGCCTGGGGAGAGGATGGGGGATGCTCAGCCCCAGCAAGGAATGGGAAGAAGGGATTTGAGATGCAGGGAACGGGATCTGACCCGGCTGGAGCACCCAGTCTGCTGCCCGTGAGCCACAGACAGGAACTGCAGCAGCCCCTGGGTTATTTGTGGGGACAAAAGCCACCACAGCCACTCTCAGGAGCGGGGACACTTTGGTGGGTCTGTCCCTGCTTCCCTGGAGCTGGGAGCGGGTTTGGGAGCAGGGCAGGGAGGCAAGGGAGGGACCGGACAAGGACAGGGCCATGCTCTGCACAGGGGGACAGTGGGAGTTGGTGGCTGTGTGTCCCTGGAGCTGAGCACTGGGGGAGTGGTGGCAGCTCCAGCACCAGCTGTGGAGTTTTGGGAAGGCCCTGGCACGGCGGGAGCCAGCGGAGCCGGCAGGGACTCACCGCTGCGGCTTTCACCGGGTCAGTGGAGACACCTGCAAGGAAGCAGGAGCAGGTTAGGAAGCATCCATGAATTATGTTCGGCCGGTCGGGGTTGTTCCAAGCAGCTCCAGGTCTAAAGGCTGGGAAGAGCCTTTTCTTTGCTCATTTAATGTTTGGGAAGTGCTGGGGATCGCTGTGCAGAGAGCAGCCCCCAGCCCGAGCACACCGGCTCCCTCCAGGCGGGTAGGGAAGACAAAAAGGGGATAAATCTGTGCCTGGAAATCTGTCTGAGCAGGTCTGTCCCGGGAAAAGGCTGCGGATGCTGAGGGGAGCAGGAGGCAGAGCGCTGGGAGTGCCGAACCGAGCGGGATTGGGGTGAGGAGCAGCACAGCTGGAGCATCCCTGGTGCCAGGGGGTGAATGGGGGTCCCGGGGCAGTTTTGGGGGACAGGATGTGACTCACGAAGGCAGAGGGTGGCGGCTGCCAGCGCTGGGGCTGCCCACACCATGGTGCTGGTGCCGGGGCTTTGTCCTTGGAGCGGGTCTGGAGAGCCGTGTCCCACACTTGGAATCGTTGGAAGGTTCTGGAAGTCTTGGGACTGATTCTGTCGCCCAACACTGGAGCTGGAGTTGTGGGGTCAGGGGTCTCAGAGTGCCCACCCCAGCTCTGTGATGCTGCACAGACCCCCAGCGAGCAAGGGAGAGATTTAAAATCCTATATAACAGAAAACAGGACTTTCCCCACCCGTTATTAAAAGAAATCCCACAATTGTCCCCTCTGACGCCCAGGGCTCCGCTCCTGCAGGGACAGGGCTCCCCTCCATCGCCCAGCTCCTCACCAGCACAGACTGGGAGAAATCCAGTGCAACCCAGTGCGGGAGCCCAGCAGGCGTTCCCCACCCCACTCCCCACCCCACAGGGCGATCCCCTGATAGAAAATCCATCCCTGCTCCCGAAATTCCCCCCGGGCTGCTCACAGCAATCCGTTATCGCCGTTTGAACTCAGCACAAGGAATGTTCCCCCCTAAATCTTTTTTTTTTTCCCCAAATCCTACCGTGGCTGTGCTGAGCCGTCCTCCTCCTCCTCGTCCAGGGGGATTTGGCTCCGCGGTGGGAGGATTCGGCCGGGAAGGTGCTCCCGGGGCTGGGGCAGGGGCTGGGCAGCGCCGGGAGCGCTCGGCACTTTATCTGTGCGGGGTGGGGATGTTGCTCCGCACATGGGGTGTGACGGGGCAGTTTCTCAACCCTGTTTTGTCAGGCTCCTTTCCTTCTCCCCGGTTTTGGTCTGGGGTTGTTTCCTATTCCCCGGTAAAGGGTCACTTTGAACTCTGGGTTCAGCTGAACCCAGAGTGAACCCAGAAGGAGTTAAAGCCTCTGCTTCGGGAGTTTCTATGCTCCTGAGGGGGACAAAGGTGCTCCCGGTGAGGGGAGAACAGCTCTTGAGAGCTGTTTAGGGGTTTATTTTATAGGGCAGCTGGGGTGCGGAACAGACGAGTGCTCAGTGATGGGATCAGCACCCTCTGGGAGCTGCTTCCCCTGTGCCTCTCCTTTTTCCCTGGATCCCAGCCAATCTCATTCCCTTTTTTACAGCTTTTTCCCTGATCATGCTCCGAAAAATGCTGTCCGGCACGTGCCACGGAGAAGGAGACCAACACCAAAGGAATCAAATCCTTCCCGAGGCTCGGAGAGGACAGCCCGGAGGAGCTGTGAGCACAAACGTTATCTGAGCGTTTATCCCGGGAAAAGGGAAGGCTGAGAGCGGATGGCTGGGCTGGAGCAGGGCTGCACCCCCCTCCCGGCCAGGTTTGGGGGTCCCAGCCCTCACCGAGGGTCCCCGGAGCTGCTGGCACAGCGCCAAGAGGGGTTTGTCACCCCTCCGGAGCTCCAGGCCCTGTCCTGTCCCCAGCCCCGTCCCCCAACCGGTCCCGCAGCCCCAGGGCTGGGTGGACGCCCGCGGGTGTTGCCCGTTTCTATTTTGGAAGGATTTGCTGTAAAAATAGTTCCTGTTGGGGTGGTAAAATTACAGAAACTTGTTTGTTATGAGGCTGCTGGAGGGACACGGCCCCTGCCCCGGGCTGGCTGGACAGAGGTGGCTGGAGCAGGAGGGCAGGGACACATCGGGGTCACCGCGTCCACCGTGTCCCTGTGGAGATCAAAACTGGCCCTGAAACCCCCTCAGGAGCTGCCAAAGGAGGAGCCTCCCTAAACTTGAACGTGTGGAGGAGCATCTGCCCAAGGTCCCAGGTCACACTGGGCTCCAAGTGCATCTCCCTGTGCCAGGTGGGCTGGGAACGCTCCCCTCCCCGAACCAGCTGCTCCCTGCCCATCTCAGGTTCATAATCTTAAATAAAAATCCCCCAATCTTAAAAAAATCTCCCCATCTTAAAGAGTGCAAATAATTCCTTTGGGTCTTCAATCAGTTTTCCCACTGCTCCAACCTGAGGAATGACTGTTTGTGTTTTACAGAAATCACAGACATGGATTGGTTTGGATTGGAAGGGACCTCAAAGCCCATCCAGTGCCACCCCTGCCATGGGCAGGGACACCTTCCACTGTCCCAGGCTGCTCCAAGCCCCGTCCAGCCTGGCCTTGGGCACTCCCAGGGATCCAGGGGCAGCCACAGCTTCTCTGGGCACCCTGTGCCAGGGCCTCCTCACCCTCCCAGGGAACAATTCCTTCCCGATATCCCACCTAACCCTGTCAGTTTGACGCCATTCTTCCTTGTCCTGACACTCCAGACCCTTGTTCCAAGTCCCTCTCCAGCTCTCCTGGAGCCCCTTTAGGCACAGGAAGGGGCTCTGAGGTCTCCCTGGAGCCTTCCCTTCTCCAGGCTGGACAATCCCAACTCTCCCAGCCTGGCTCCAGAGCAGAGGAGCTCCAGCCCTCGGAGCATCCCATCAAAGGATCGTTCCTGGTGGCAGCTTTCCCTGTGCAACCCCTAACCCCCCTCAGCCCTGGGGCTGCTCCCCACCCCCTTGCCAGGCACAGTATTCCCAAATCAAGAGCTTTTCTCCTGCTCTGCTCTTTGGTTTGGGACAACCCCAGTGGCTGGGGACCGGCAGGGACAGGACAGGGCAGTGGCACCTGCCCCAGCTCCTCCGTCACCCCCGGCCATCGCTGTTACTACACCCGGGAGGGCTCTGGGGCCGCTCATCCCGGCGGTTTCGGCCGGGGCAGCTCCAGCAGGGCGAGCAGGAATTCTGCCGCTCACACAACAGGTTGGCCGGGTCCGAGCCCCGGGGCCGCTCCCGCGGGGCCGGTCCGGGCTCATTCCTGGAAGCCCCCGGGAGCGCGGGGTGGATGCAGAGAGCGGAGAGCGAAGGGCAGAGACACGTTTAATACAGCAAATACACCGACACGGGAACTGCAGAGCGCACAGGACATCACAGCCACGCCACAACCCCGGGGCACGAGCGGAGCCACAGCCCCGTGGGCAGGAGGGAGCAGGATGGGGACACGGCCCCGGACCGCAGCCGGGAAGGGCGCCTGGAAAACCTCCTCTGCAGGGTAAGGAAAATTCCTGTTTATCTGTGGTGCTGGGGAAAAGCAGCACACGAAGGGTGGGGTGGGGGGGGGTGTGGGGGCTCCTCGGTGCAATCGCAGGGTGGGCTCGGAGTGCCAGCCCCATCTATGTCCCCGTGTCCCCGCCCCTCATCCCGGCCGCGTTCCCAGCAGGGACCGCTCCCACAGCGGGGCCTCCGGGAAGGCTGAGCCCCCCCTGTGACGTGGAAATGTCCCCTGTCCCTCCTCAGCGCCTCCCGCGCGCGTCACCCCGCGGTCCTTTGGCAAACACGTTCGTTGTGCTCGTTCCCAGCTGCGGGACCTGCCCGCCCCGCCGGGCCCCTCCCGGCCGCTCCTGGCAGGTGGGGGGGGCAGGGACGGGGCCCGGCAGGAGGGAGAAGGGGCTCCTGCTCCTCCAGCTCCCCGAGCCCTCTGGCACCAGCTCAGAGCGCACGGTGCCCGCTCAGTGCCCAGGCTGGCACCTCGGGCCATCCCCACCCCGCAGTGGTGGCACCGAGCCACAAAAGGAAGGGACACGCGGGACAGGTGACCCAATTGCCCCCGGGGGTTTCGGTGACTTGCAGGGTATGTTCATCCACGAGGAGAGGGCTGTGACTTTCTATTCCCCCTCAGGGTGGGAATATAACTTGTGTGAACCCCATCAGGTGCGTTTTCAACGGGATGGGACCGGTGAGGTGACAACTCTGGGCACGTGCTGATGTGGTCCTTGAAACCTCTGGGATGGGGCTGTGTGGCTCCAGCCCCTCTATCCCTCCCCAGCTGTCCTGTTCTCTTCATTTCCAAACGTCCCCCAAGGGCTGCAGAGGACGAGCAGGATGGGAAGGGGAAAGCAAAGCAAAGCAGGATGACGAGCAAAGCAAGGGCACTTCCAAGGAAATTTCTTGGCATCTGTCAAAGCTGAGCTCCTGCCCGCTCTTCCCATCAGTTCTCAGCCTTTCTTTCAGCTTTATCTTTTCCCTACTGTTTCAGAGCTTTTCCCAGACTGCCACCTGAAGGACCTGCCTCCAGGACCCTCTGGAAACCTGCCAGGCAGGAGCCACCCCACGGGGCCAAGGCAGGACGCTTATCCCTCCCCATGTGGGTGAGCAGAAAGGGACTCGTGTCCTCTGACCTGTCTCTGCAGGGGCTACACCCGGGGTAAAAGCAGGAAAGGCAGTGCTAGTAGAAGGAATAATAAAATCCATTAAAAAAGCTTTGGGCTGCTGGCTCTCTGACCACAGAAGTACTAAAAATACCTCATTCCCGAGACCACCCGTATTTTACAAACCCTAAAAGACTAGATTCTCTTCCTAGAAAATTGAAAAAAGTTTAAAATCCATTGGTATCAACTCCTTCACCTTCACCAAACCTTTAAAAACCCCCCAGGTGGGCTGAGGGAGGGAGGGGGCGAGGGGCAGGGACCTCTCCATGCCCATCCCAGTCCAGTTCCACAGGACACCCCGGGACTGGGGGGCTGTCAGTGTCCCCAGGCTGTGCTCCAGCCCCCAATCTCCCACCTCCCACACGACACAGCAGCTGGAGGGAAGGGAATGGGAACAGGGGGCACGGACACCGGAGCTGCACCCAACACGTTCTCCCCTCCCTGTGCTGGGCTGCGATTGCGCATCCAGGCAAGGAGGGGTTGTGGAATGTCCATGGCAAAGGCAGTGTCCGGCTGTGGCCGAGCCCCAGGACAGGGATGGAAAGCTTTGGGGTCACTCTAAGCTGGAATGTGACACTGACTGTGCTGCTGAGGCCCGGGATTGGGAAAGGGACATCCCGTGGCCAGATGGATGATGGACATTACAAAATAAGCCCACCTCAACCGCTCCTAAAATCTGCCTGATCCCAGCCCAGGAGTGAGGGAAGCCATACAGGGAGTGCAGGTGTGGAGTGAGCGCTGGGCTCCGTGGGGACCCGCTGGGACAAGGCTGGAGCTGGAAGGGCAGGGATGTGCTTGGTGCTCACTCCAGAGCCCACTCAGCCAACCACTGCTCGCACCGCGCCCGCTGCTCCTCCGTCTCCTCCCTCCTGCCTTCGCTCCCCGCTTCCTCCTCTCCGGCAGCACGCTCGGCTTCCCGGCTCTCCTCCTCCTCCTCCTCCTCCTCCTCCTTCTGCGTGCCCTTGTCCTTGAGCTCCTGGATGACGTCCTCCAGCCGCTGGGTGACGTGCTGGGGCACCCAGTTGCTGTCCATGGCGGTGAGGAAGGGGTCGGGCGCGCACACCTCGATCAGCTCCTTGCCGGTGGGGATGCGCAGGTAGTAGGCGTGGAGCATCATCCTGTAGGGATTGCTGTCCTGCCTCTGGCTGTAGGTGAAGTCCCCCACGATGGGGTGGCCGATGGCGCTGCAGTGAACCCGGAGCTGGTGAGTCCTCCCTGGGGGGAGAGAGGGAATCAGGGACAGGGAATCCTTGAATCCCTCCTTCAGGGCACGGTGACAACGCACCTAATGCCATTTGTCCCCTGAGGCACAGAACCCTGAGTGTGGCAGTTCTCAGCTTCCCTCCTCCCTCTCCAGGCTCTGCTCCATGTCAGAGCTGCCCCTGTCCCCACCTGTCAGCGGCTGCAGCAGCACTTTGGTGACGGGGTCTCCGCTGTAGGATCCGTGTTCCAGCACGATCAGCTCCGACTGGCACGGCTTGGGATTCTCACAGCCTGCAACGAGATCCAGAGGGGGTTTGTGATCCCCCAGAGCATCCCAGGGGGTGTGGGCAGAGCAGGGAATGGGGCTGCTCACCCTCAGTGCCCTCGATGCACATCATGTGGGTCATGCCCTCCGTGGTGTTCTTCCCGATGGCGTAGCGGATTGTCATCCGGCTCTGGCTCACGTGGCCCCTCACCTGGGGGCAGGAACATGTTTGAAACTGGGCCCTCACCCACCCCTCAATGACAGGAATCACGGAATCACAGGAGGGGTGGGGTTGGAAAGACCTTAAAGCCCACCCATTTCCCAAAACCCAACTCCTTGTCAGGGGCAGGGACACCTTCCACTGTCCCAGAGTGCTCCAAACCCCGTCCAACCTGGCCTCGGACACTTTCCAGGGATCCAGGGGCAGCCACAGCTTCTCTGGGCAGCCTGCGCCAGAATTCCTTCCTAATATCCAACCTAACCCCACCCTCTGGCAGTGGGAAGCCATTCCCTGTGTCTCATCCCTCCATGCCCTCGTCCAAATCCCTCTCCAGCTCTCTTGGAGCCCCTTTAGGCCCTGGAAGGGGCTCTGAGATCTCCCTGGACCCTTCTCTTCCCCAGCTGAACAGCCCCACCTCCCCCAGCTTTCCCTCCCAGCAGAAGGCCGTGGCAGGGAGGGCTCACCAGGGCCAGGTAGGCTTTGGTCACCAGGCGCTCCTTGAAGCACTTGTAGGCGCTCCCCGCCGCCGCTTTGTTGAGCGCCACACACAGGGCCCCGCTGGTGGAGAAATCCAGCTGGTGGCAGAACCTGGGAAGCACACGGGGGGTTGAGGAGCGTCCTGAGGATCTCAGGAGCGTCCCCAGCTGAGGGCAGAGCCGGGCTCGGTGCCCAGCTGCTCACCTGAAGCCGTAGTAGGTGTCGGGGTCGGCCAGCTCAGGGAAGCGGTGCTTGAGCTGGCTCTGCAGGGTCAGCGTCTCGTACCACATCTTGCTGTCGATGCGCAGGTCCCAGTGCTTGTTGACCACGATGAAGTCGGAGCTCTGGTACAGGATGGACAGGTTGTCGATGGTGCCCGGCTCCATGGCCAGCGCCCTGCGGGGGAACGGAGAGAGGGGGAATCGAGGTGAGCGGGGCGGGAGGAGCTGCCGGCTGTGGGACGGGCACGGCAGCCCGGGAGAGAGGGGACGGGCAGGGAGCAGGGCCTGGAGGTGGGATACCCCAGCAGGGAATGGAGACGTACCGGTGCTGCTGAGGCACCAGCGTCACCCTGCAACCCCGCTGTCACCCCGCCTGCGTTCCCCAGCCTCACCGGTGTCACAGCACGTGGATGCAGGTCCCACAGCGCTACGGACGCTACAGCAGCGCTACAGCCGCGGCCATCCCGCTGTCACACGCTGTCCCGCTGGCCCGGGACGCCCCGGCGTCACGCGTGGATGGCCCATTCCCGTCCCGCTGTCACGCGTGGAGGCCCCGCAGCCGCGCGGTGCTGGCTCTGCCCATCCCGGCGGCGGCGATCGGCCTCGCGCCGCTC
>VZTA01001996.1:78100-95043 GCA_013398855.1 Mohoua ochrocephala
AGGAGCAGGGTGTGATTCCAGGGATGCAGGGTGCAGCCCCACCCGGCAGATGGGGCCAGCATTCCCCTCCCAACCCCCCCGGGCTTTGGAGATTAAAGAACGATGAACTCCCCCAGTTTTGCAATATTAATGAGCGCAGCCATCTGTTAATCTGGCATTTTCCATAGTCCTGGTATTAAAGCCGAGTATTTCCGGCTGGGAGGGCAGCTGGAAAAGTCCTTGTGATCCCAGGGGAGCTGGGCAGGGACTCAATCCCGCTCCTCAGCCCTGTCCCTGCTTTATTTAGGGCCAAGGACAGGGAAGGGGGTGCCGGAGGTGCCACACTCCGGGCAGGACCCAGGGATGGGGCTCGGCCTGGGGAAAAGGAGGCTCAGGGGGGACCTTGAGGCTCTGCACNCCCGCCGAGCTCCCTGCCAGGAGGGGACAGCCGGGGGGGTGACAAGGGACAGGAGGAGAGGGAATGGCCTCCAGCTGTGCCAGGGGAGGCTCAGGTTGGAAAAGACCTCCAAGATCCCCAAATCCAACCTTTAATCGATCCCAGCCTGGTCACTGCCCCAAAGCCCACATCCCCTCCTGTTCTGAACACTTCCAAGGGATGTCTCTGCCCTGGGCAGCCCCTTCCAGCTCCTCCTGTGAAGGACTTTTCCCAATACCCATCCTGAGCCTCCCCTGGCCCAGCTTGAGGCCGTTCCCTCTCCTCCTGTCCCTTGTCACCCCCTCATCCCCCGGCTGCCCCCTCCTGTCAGGGACTTGTGCAGAGCCACAAGGTCCCCCCTGAGCCTCCTTTTCTCCAGGCTGAGCCCCTTTCCCAGCTCCCTCCTGTTTGTGCCATTCCAGGAATGTTCAGTCCCCAATTCCCGAGTTTTCACGGAGAGCCGGGCACCAAGCACAGCCCCCAGCGGCAGCTGGAGGTGTTTGGCTGAGGGGGTCAGAGCCCTGCCAGGGCAGGGGCGGGGTGGAAATGTTTCTTAAATACGCCGGGAGTGGATTTCTGTTCACTACCCTGGGAGTAAATGAAGCAATTAGAAGCAATTAATTAGAAATGTGATCAATCAGTTGATGAGGAGGGGCCTCGGGACCCTCTCCATGCTGCAGGGGGTGCACAGACCCCCAGCCAGGGCAGGCACAGCCCTCCCCCTGCAGCTGCTGAGGACATTCCCGTTCCAGGCTCCAGGAAAATCCCCTAAATTCACCGTTTTCAGGTGAAATTTCGCTTTCAGTGCAGGCCTTGCTCTGCTCTTTCCTCCTTGGCAGCCGCTTGCTGAAGCAGCAGAGCTGTGGTTGCTCCAATATCGGGAGGAGGCAGCTCCAGGGGCCCATTTCCTGCTCCAAAGGACACTTTTCCATTTTTAATGAGCTCTGTTCCTCTCTGTTTTACCTGGAGCAAAGCTCAGCCTTCCTTCAGGATGACTCCAGGCTCAGGGAGATGCTCCCCACCAGGCCAAAGCGAAGTGCAGAGCTCCAGAAAAGGCTTTTCTCATCCATAAAAGATTAAATCATTATCTATAGGATCCATAGGGCTGCTCGAAGTCATTAAAATTCAGCAGGGGATAAATAATGGAGATGTGTTTACTTACAGGAAAGAAGCTCTTCCCGGAATTTCTGTGCCAAGGGGAAAGAAATCCAGGCTGGAAGGGGTGACAAAGCACCTCTTTGGGGTCCTGGAATGGGGGGATCTGGAGGAGACTCACCCTGGCCCAGTCCAACCCAAAGCCAAAAATCCACACCTCAAAAAAACCCCCCCAAACCAAAAACCCAACACTCAAAGAAAAATCTCAACCCCACAAAAAACCCCTAAACCCCCAAAAAACCAACTCCCCCCAAAAATCCCTCGACTTCCTAAAAACCCTAAACTCCCTAAGACCCTCTCAACTTCCTAAAAAACCCTCAACCTCCCTAAAACCCTCTCAACTTCCTAAAAAAACCATAAACCCCCCCAAAACCTGTCAACTTCTTAAAAAAACCCAATCCCTCCAAAAAAACTCAAACAAAACCCAACAAAATAAACCCAAAGCAAGAAAAAAAAAGGCAAAAAAAACCCCTCAAAGCCAAAAAAACCCAACCACAAAAAACCCAAACCCCCAAAAGAACAGGACCAAAAAAACCTCCCAAGCCTCCAAAAAACAGGACCAAAAAAATGAACCCCCCAATAAACAGGACCAAAAAAATGAACTCCCCAATAAACAGGACCAAAAAAAACACCCCAAAAAACCAAATAAAAAACCCCCAAAAAATCAAAGCAAAAAAACCCCAAAAAAACAAACCAAAAAAAACCCCAAAACAAAACCCAACCCCAAAAATCCCACCCCAAACCAAGCAAACAACCCAGAAACCACCCCAAATGCCAAGGTAACAATAGAGCTTGTACAGTTTTAATTCACAAGGTGTCAAATTTAGATCCAGGGGCATTTGTTTTGCACCAAACTTGGGGTAACCAGAGCTGCAAAAAGCCCCGAGCCCCTGGAAATGTGCAAAGTGCAGTTGGTCACATATTAAGGTTTGTTTTCCTGCCTGCCCAAGCAGTGCAGAGAGGGATCCCAGTGGGACAGAGCCCAAAGCAGGCTCCAAACAGTTCTTTCACCTGCCTAGCTCAGAGTGAAGTTAAAATTCCCACATTTGGGAAATGCACAGAGTCACCAGCACCAATGTAAATCTTATTTTCAGCAGAAAATAAAAGTCCAGCCTGAAGTCTGGATTATTTACACATAAACCCAGCTCTTCACTGCTCCATGCAGGGGTTGTTTGAAGCAAGTAAAGCTCAGTTTTATCTTTCAGCCTCAAGAGCGGCTCTTGGTTTGGAATGAAACCCAAAATCAGGGGTGTGCAAACAGCACTTGACCCCAAACCGCTGCAGAGGGAGTTTTAAACCCCCTGTTTTCCTGGTTTAAGCTTTTCCCTCCCAGCAGATGCCTCCTGTAAGGTTTCTGCCCCAAGAGGAGGAAAAACTCTTTGGTGCTTCCTGCTCCATCCATGTTTCCCTGCTTTTGTCAGGGTCCCCGTGGATCAGCTTCTGAAATCAACTCCGACCTGCTGCCTCTTCCAACAACTCCTTAATATGTGGGACTGCAAGGAACTCCCCAAAATGGCTCTGTTCCCACTCCAAAGCCAGGGCAGTCAGTTTGCAGCTGACTGTTCCCGGAGGTGACAACCGAAGCGATCCCAAGGAACTCCAGGAAGAGATTGCTCGGATGAAAAACAACTGGAAAATATTCCCAAGGATTTTTGTCCAAACTACAGGTCCTCAAAAGCACCGATGAACTTGGAGACTTCGTGGTGAACTGTAGTGCCAAAGGGGAGCTGCCTCAGTCCCTGGGAAGAGACAGAACACAATCAATTCCCTTCAGGAATGGGTTTTTTTTTATACAAAATGATACATTTCATTATCTCATTGATAAGGGATGTCATTGTCATTGATCTGCTTTGCCGTTAAATCCTACAAATAGTGGGATACTCACCGAGTCATGGAAAAAGGTGCAGAGCTGCTTCACCCAGGGACATCTGAAAGAGAGAGAAATTCCCACTCATTCCATCCCAGGGATACAGCTGGCCACGGGTGCAGCCACCCCTGGCTCTGCATTACGCAAAAATCTACAAAAATCCAACAGTCCCAAACCAAGGTGATTTCAGATAGAACGAAGAGAAAATAATTAAGACACAAAGCAGGAGAAAGAGGATTTCACCAGATTCTCTTGGCTCACTGCTGGAGGGTAAGAAAGAAATCCAACAGGACCATTCATGGAGCTGGGAATTTGTTAAATGCAGCTCAGCTCACGCACAATGAGTGAGCGAGGATGGCACATCCATGATTTCACTTAGGAGAGTCACAAGAGGGGAATTCCCTGCTGCCATCAGCTCCAAAGTGCCAGAGAAGCAAATTCTCTGCCCCCCAACCAGAGTCAATTGATTTTACAACTATTCCATCAATATATTGAAACCTTATCACTCTAAAACCTCCCTGCAGGACTCAGGAGAGCAAGGATCTCACACAGACAATGTTTGCACTGGTTTATTGCCATTTATAATCTATAAAAGCACTCAGAGTTCTGAAAAAGTCTGGTTTCCTCACCCACTGAAGCTCTGAGCTGCTGCAGAGCCAAGGGGCTCCTCTCCCTTTAAAAGGATCAATATATTCCCAAATCTTTCCTTTTTGCTGAGGGTTTGCTCTCCCCACCACGTGACGATTTTTGTTCCAAGTTTAAGACACCCGCACACCCACCGTGGTCTTGCAGAGACACAATAAGAAACATTTTGGGCTACGTTTCTCTAAATAAAGTTTTATCCAGTGTTACATGCAGGAACTGCTTTGCTCTAAACCTCAATTCAAGGAATTTTGGCTCTTGGTGGTGACAGTGATGTTTAAAAACTCATCACTTGGTGCCTGCCAGGATTGCCGAGAGCTGCCAATGCGTCTTCCACAACATTAACTACTGGGAAGTTGCAAGAGGAATAATTCCAAACCTCCCCCAAAACCCATCATATTTGATGTCTTTCCCGCTGCTAAAAACAGGGAGGGATAAAACCAGGAATGAATGATGAGTTCATGGAGAGAAACCCCCCCCACAGTGGGGTTTGCAGGCGGCTCCGGGGCAGTCCCCACTCACACGGGCAGGTTGTCGACGATGACGCTCAGGGTGAAGAGCCCCACGGACTGCATCCTCTTGTGTCTGCACGTCAGGAACAGGCACAGGAACTCCCCCACGTACTGGGAGCCGAGGTTCTGCCACCTGAAGGACAAAACCAGCAGCTGTCGGGACACCTCCACCTGTGCGTTCCCGGGATTTGCATCCCTGCCTCGGCCCGAGGGCCCGGCCGCTTCCCAGGAGCTCGGGATTCTCCATCCCCCTGCTGGATCTCCGCGGCCGCGCAGGTTTTGGGAGCAGGGGCTCACTCACACTCGCAGCATCATGGCTTTCTCCCGACTCAAATCCCTCAAAAGCAGGTTGGCAGTGGCACAGAGGATGTGCTCCTCACAGGAGAGTTGGTCCAGCAACAGCCTCAGAGCCCAGAAGTTTTTCTAAGAGGAGACAAAATATGGTCGGGGATTTAACCTCGGTGTCAAGAATGACATAAAAATCAAGGCCAAGCCAAGTTAAACGTGGCTAAAACCTCCACGGTGGTGTCACAGAGATTTTTAACATCATTTCCTTTGATCTCTTAGAACAGGAATCAGTTTCTAGGACTCACCCCAAAAGCCAGGACTATCTCTAAGAAGGAGGTCAGGTGGGGAAGGTCACAATAAAGCATCTGCTGCACTGCCTGCACTGCCAGGATCAGAGAAGCCTCGTGTTGCAGCTATACAAGACACAGCAACAAGGAAAGAAATGGATTTAAAAGCCTATTTCCCTTCATTTATCCACTGCTGGATCCACTCAAACCAGCACTGAGTTATTCCAGTTCAGCCAGAGAGCTTGGAGACCACGCAACAAATCCACAAGAACCTTCTCAAGAGTTAAAAACGGAACGGAGCAGGGAATTTATTTCTGCAGCATTTCTTTCTGGTGCTCTCAAAGTGCTCACAGAAACATGAAATCTCACACAGCAGCAGAAATAGGGAATTAAAGGGGGAAAAAACTTCAGCTCAGGAGTCACATGTTTGGAGAATAAACTAGAATTTCCTCCAAAGAAGTAAAAAGGGATAAGGCGGCTCCTTAGATGACTGCACTGAATGTGGAATGTTTTTCCTGTCACCTTCAAACAGGTTCCACATACCTGAAACCCTTAATTTAAAAGAAATTTAGAACTTCTGGGCAGTTCTGAGTTTTGAGACAAGCCCCAAAGGACAGTGGCCTGTTTAAACCAAACCTTGGGAGAAGTTAAAACACAATCAATTATTCCCAGCCCTCCTCCTTTATAAATCCATACATTTGGACAGGGATAAAGACTTCTGGGTTGAAGATGTCCACAGCAGAACAGACCCTCAGTTCTCACGTTAATATCTGCTCCAGAGTTTAGACTGTGCTAATCTTAAGCTGATCACCGCCCAAAACAAATCTTCCAGGCCCCTCTTAAAAGCTTTTTTTAATAACCCAACATTTTTCACTGCACAAAGGATAAATTTCCTCGTTGCCATCACTCACCTGAGCAGAGAAAATAGCAGATGGTAAAGTGGCATTAACTCCAGCCTTGAGATCCTCCAAAATGCTGGCACTGGCAGCCAGCACACTCTGCAAGGGGACAGGAGGGAGGAGGATGTCAGATCCTCCCCAAACAAACCCCAAACAGTGCCAGAGATGGGGGTTTAAGGTGCTTTTCAGTGATTTTTTTCAGTATTTCTGCAGAGGATGGTGCCTGTTCCACATCGTACTCGAGGGAAGTTGAGGCTCCCCAGCACCAACCAAACCCTATCAAATAAATTCTTCATTTTTGTAGGGCCAAGAGGGTTTGGGTTGGAAAAATCACCTCGTGCCACCCCCTGCCGTGGGCAGGGACACCTTCCACGAGCCCAGGGTGCTCCAAGCCCCGTCCAGCCTGGCCTTGGACACTTCCAGGGATCCAGGAGCAGCCACAGCTTCTCTGGGCACCCTGTGCCAGGGTCTCCCCACCCTCACAGGGTGGAATTCCTTCCCAATATCCCATCTCTCCCTGCCCTCCGGCACTGGGATCCACTCCCCCTTGCCCAGGCCCTTTATGATCTGATCCATCTCAGTATGAACAGATCCAGAATCAGTGCCAGGCACTGAGCTGGGAGCAGAATTAACCCACTTCCAGCTGCCTTCAACATTCCTGACTCCCAGCATCCTGCAGAGCTCCCCTTGGCACGGGAGCACCGCACAAGGCACCGGAAGTTAACTCTGGCATTTGGGAGAAGGAGCCAATTCCCACATCCAATGGAATCTTGTCTAAACCCGAGGCAGGAGATTCTCCCACCTCCCAGCACTGTTTGGTACCTCCTGGAAGCCAAGTGGGGGCTCTTCCAGGGATAAGGGAAGGAGGTGCCCCCTCTTTTCCAGCAAATCGCTGCTGCCCAGAACCATGATGAAGGAACTCCAGCATTTGACCTGGAAAACAACAGAACATTTGTCTTACAAAGTGGAATCTGTTCAGAGGGGTGAATCATTCAGAGAGAAAAGGGGTCTGAGAGCAAATCCTTGCACTCTCAAGGAATGGGAAGGGGATGGAAGAGGGAATTTTGGCTTCACTCACGTTCCTGTAGAGTGCCTCGCTGCTGTACAGCAGTTTGAGTGCCTGCTTAATTAGCACGCTGTTCTTCAGGGGAGAGCCTGCAGGAATGGGAACCAACAGAATCAAACCCAGATCTCACCCATCCCAAATAACTGCACAGCAGGAACACAGACAGGATATTAATTTAGTCACGGAGCTGTTTCTACAGGAACCTAACAGAGACAACAAGTGTCCACAGCTATTTCACACAGGTTTGGTGGGAGAATAGATAAATACCAACTCCAAAACACAGTTCTGGAAAGCTGCAAAGAACTGGACACAATCCAGAGCCATCCCAGCAGGTGATCCCAAAGGAAGTGTTCGTTGTGGACATCACACCACACTGAGCGATCTCACACTTCCAAGAATTCTCCCAGTAGGGAACAACTCTCAAATAAATCCTTCATGGCAGAGGACACCCTGAGAAGCAGCAAACCCCAGGACAGATGATGACAATTGTCAGAAGCTGAGCTAATGATTCTGATGATGAAACATTTCCCATCGCGGAGTTTTCTCCTCAAGGTCATGGCTGAGACATGAAGCCAAGCCCCCCACTGACAGTGGCAATGCTGGGAGGGAAGGAAGGGCTTTAGATTTTCTTTTCATACTTTCTCTTACTTTGCTTTCAGCAGAACCTTACAGCTGACAAAAGGAGTGTTTTGAGTGAACAAATTCATGCTCCAGAACAAAATCATCCTTCCTGCCTGGTGCCTTCATGGTTTGGGCTGGAAAGAACCTCAAAGCTCATCCAGTTCCAACCCAACACCTTCCACTACCCCAGGGTGCTCCAAGCCCCGTCCAACCCGGAATGGGACATTTCCAGGGATCCAAGGGCCTCCCCACCCTCACCCAGTTCCTAGCTGGGCTCAGAATGTCACTCATTTGAGGGACAATTAAGAGCTGTAATGAAGTTCTCAATGTAAAGAAGGCAGAAACGACACTTGCCAGCTGTAACCCAGGGCCCTGTCTCCAGCATGTCATTCCCAGAGGGAACACAGCCTGTCCTGAATATCTTGAGGTAGACCTTGAACTGGCAGGGAGTGATCCTGCAGGCAGAGCAGGAGGCCAGGCTGTTCACAGGGAACAGCAGGGAATGGGCAGCATCCAGGAAACTCCCAGTCTTGCACAGGTAGAACGGGATCATATCCTGAAGATCTCGTAGCCTGGGAACAGGAAATGAAGGTTTGGGTTTCATTAGGATGAGGTTTTTATAGGATGTGTGGATAGATCTGATTGTGTTTGACCACTGAAGAGGGGAGGAAAGAGAGGGAAAAGGAAAGGGGGAAAGAGAGGGGAAAAGGAGGAAAGAGAGGGGAAAGGAAAGGGGGAAGGAAGGAACGAGGAGGAAAGGAAAGGGGGAAAGGAGGAAAGAGGGGAAAAGGAAAGGGGAAAAGAGGGGAAAAGTGGGAAAGAGAGGGGAAAAGGAAAGGAGGAAAGAGGGGGAAAAGTGGGAAAGAGAGGGAAAAGGGAAGGGGAAAAGAGAAAGGAAAAGAAAGAAAGAGACGGGGAAAGGAGGAAAGAGAGGGGAAAGAGAGAGGAAGGGGAAGGGGGAAAGAGGGAAAAGGAAAGGGGAAAAGAGAGGGGAAAAGGGGGAAAGAGAGGGGAAAGGAAAGGAGGAAAGAGAGAGGAAAGGAAAGGGGGAAAGAGAGGGGAAAAGGAAAGGAGGAAAGAGAGGGGAAAAGGAAAGGGAAAAGCCATTTACCTTTGGTTTTCATTGCATTTCACAGCTCTCAGGTAACGAACAACTTCCTTATGTCTTGGGAGAAAAACAAAAGGTGAGAAGGAAGGGGAAGGAAGTGCAAAACTCTGCACGGGTCAAATATTCCCTACAATGAATGATGCAAAGCAGGAGAGCTTCCCACACAAGAGACATTGCACAGCAGGACAGAAATACAGCTGGCAGCAAGAGACAGCTGGAAATAAATTCCTAGAAGTTACTCCCAAATTATCTCAACTCTGGCAAAATAAAACCAGAGGTTGCCTTTCACTCGAATTCTTTAAGAGGACTGGATTCTTTTGAATATTGGATTTTCTGGAGTACGGCCCTCTGAAGACCCAGAACACACTTTTCTGGCTGTCTTCTACTTGTCATGAAGAGAAATTGTTTGAAAAATCAACATGCAAAACCCGCAGGGTTTATGGAAACACAGAAATGAGCCACTCCAGCCACCTTTTTTTTGGTCCTGAGGCATTCAAAGGGCTTTGAGAAACTTCAAAAAGCTCCTGGCCTTGTTGAGAAGATTAAAAATATATATATAAAAAAAATCTTTGTTTTGTGTTTCCCCATTATACCAAAGTGCAGAGGTTTGGAGCGGTCAAAATACAAGAACTGAGTTCCCAGAATGAAAAAGCCAAACCAATCTCACTTGTTTGTGTCCAGCAGTTTCTCCACTCGAGCCTCCACGACAGGGAGTGCTTCCCACAGGTACATTTTCCTTCCTTTCTGTCTCCTCTGCCCAGTCGGGTTCTGGCCTTTTAAAACTGTGGTCAGTAACACGTGGTCCCAGGGCACAACATTCAAGCTGGAGGGACAGAAATAAAGCCAGTTTTAACTGTGTTTTGATGGTACATCACTATTTAGCTCCTTTAAGGAGTGTGAAGCTTGATTGATAAAACATTTTGGAGTTTAGAGCTCAATTCTGGGGGGAAACAAAAATTTTAGGGAGAACAGCTCGGTCATTGCATCAAAGAACAAACAGGGAAAGCAGCAAATACTGAAATATTCCTCTAAAATGCTCCCACTTTTATTATCAGGGCAAGAACATTCCATAGGCAACTGGATCCGAATGTACTCAGAGGCCCCAGAGCTCACCTGTTTGAGAAGGCATAACAGTGGCAGGGAAGGGAGATGGACTGAAAAAATTCAACAAACTTTTCATACAGAACTTTTGGAAAGTCACACAACACCAGCATCCTCTGAAGTCGGGTTGTGATCCTGTGATTTGAGAAGAAAAACAATTTAAAAGGAGTATTTTAAACTGAGGTGAGGTACTAACAAGTTGTCTTTTTTAATCACGTGGGAAACAGCACAAGTGTGGGGGTTTTTTGTTTGGATCTGGATTTAAAGTTCTGCTTTAAGTTTTCTAGTGAATAATGAAATGATTATTGTGCTGTTATTTTTAAAACCAAGGTTCAAGCTTTAAAACAAAGCTCTCCAAGGAGTATGTACAGGAAACACTTCAAACTGTGCTGGACCTGAGCTCCTGCACCTTCCCTGCTACTGGAACCATTTTTGCATTAACTGATAAGTGGAGATAAAGAGGAAGAGTTTAACTCTTTAAAATTTTGGAAGGGAGGTAAAGACAAACTCTTCCCCTGTTCTTTCCAAGTAAGAAATTATAAAAATCAAGAATAGCAATTTAAAATGAAAACTGCTGAAGGATTTAGGTTGTACTTGTCATTGGCTCCAGAGAAGGTGAGAATATAGAACTGGGTTTGAAAGAAGTTAATTCTTCACTCATCAACCTTCTGTGGCAGGAGAATTTGGGGGGAAAGGTGAAGGATAGAGCTAAAATGGGACGTGAATTAAGCCAAGGGAGCTGCGTGTCCTCATTCTCCAGCCTCTGGGGGAACTTTTCCATGCTCCATCCCAGTGGAATCCTGCCAGGCTGCTGCTGTGACCTCTCCCAGCCACTATTTACTCCTTGGTGCAACAACCACAACCTGCTCTGGCCTCCCACGACACCCCACGTGCCTCTGAACACAAGATGTGGCACCTGAAATGCATTTTAAAGCCAAGCAGAAAGCTTGCAGGCAGCGAGGAAACCGATCTCACCTTTGGAACAGAAATGGGACAGCAATCCTTAGGGAAGCAGTGTGGCCAAGGTTCTGACAGCTCCTAAGACTGGAAAAAACCAGCACTAATTAATGCTTGGCTTCTTTTCCTGCCTTTTCCCCTTCTCTGTACTCAACTGTTGAAGAAAACACTTTTTAAGGAAAAGTCTTGGAAGCTGGCATGCTGATAACAATTACTGCAAGGAGTAAAACAAGTGCTGAAGTGCAAAACATGGTGCAAAGTTCCAGCGCTTTCAGCAGGGCTTAACCACCGTCAGTGCAGAAGGGAAGACCTTCCCAAAGAACAAATCCAGCCTGCTCCTTGCAAACCCGGATAATTCCTCAGCAGGAATTGCAGGGGAGCCGCTGTTTCTGGCCTGTCAAACCAATCTAGACTATAATTTCTTTCTCTTTTACCAAAACCCCCCGAATTTAAGCCCCAAAATGTTCAGGTTTTTGCAAGGCAAAGCTCTTTGTGTTGTTGAAAAGGGTTGTTCTTTTGCTGAGCTGCTAAGTGTGACTTCGAAGTTATAAGTCAGGTTAAATGCTGTTAGGAGTTATTCCTCTTACATTGTTAAGGTTAACTTTGAAGTTAAGCTTAAGTTAGGTGTAAGTGCTGCTTCTTTGTTGAATTGTTAAGCTTAAGGCACAAGTTAAGTTAAAGTACTGGTGAGTGTGAGTGCTGATAAGCTTTTAAGGCCGCGTTCCTTCTCATCTTTGCCTTTTCCTTTTGTCACACGCCCTCCCTGGTAGTTCTCAGCTCATTTCCCTTTTTCAATGCCTGGATTGTGTTTGGTTTTGTTGCTGTTTGTTTTCCCGTGTTGTGTGTAAACTGTCCTGAAAGCAGCAGAACGAATCTCGCCAACCAACTTTGTTGTTTCTTATTAAATCTGGCTTTGCTGATGCCCTTGGCAGGGATTCTTTAAGTGATCTCACTCATTCCTGCTTAACTTTCCCTTCTCACATCCAACCTTCAACCTCTTTTCCCTCAAATCCCTCCCTCCTGTCCCCAGTCCCACTTCTCCCTCGGTGTGTTCATCTCCCCCTTGCTGTGCTGCAGCCCACGCTGGGATTTTTACTCTCTCCTCATCCCTAACAGACAAACCCCCAGGATTGTCTCCCTAATTCCCCTCCCCTGGAGGAAACAAGGCAGATCCCCACCCTCTGCGGCCCCTGGTACTTACAGAGCAGGGTCTTTGTGCAGGGCAATCTGTTTAGCTGCTCCCAGGAGCATGACAGCAGCAGCTTTGGGGCTTTCTTGTTCTGCCTGATTTAAAAATCTTGTTACCAGCTCGAAAACATCAGAATACCTGAGAAAGTCAAGTGGCCTGTAAGATCGAGGGTCTGCAACAATGGACTTCCTAAACAAGTGGTAACTGTGGCCATGCTACAGCTTGAGAGCAATCAAGAGCCCGGCCTTGCCTTCAAAGGATCTCACACGAGCTGAGGAGGTGCTCACACAACCAATGCTTTGGGGATTTTAAAGGCTTCTAACACCAGTGAGAAGGTGAAAACTCATTCCAAGAAACAAATCAGTAAAAACACAGAATCCCAGAATGGTTTGGGTTGGAAGAAACCTTAAAATCATCCAGTTCCAACCCCAACACCTTCCACTATCCCAGGGCGCTCCGAGCCCAGTCCAGCCTGGCCTTGGACACTGCCAGGGATCCAGGGGCAGCCACAGCTTCTCTGGGCACCCTGTGCCAGGGCCTCCCCACCCTCACAGGGAAGGATTCCTTCCCAATATCCCACCCAAACCCACCCCAAAGCCCAGGCTTTAGGTTCACACTTCCCCAGGTTATAATAATGACAGATCACCAGGTGTCCTGTACAGCACAGGAGATTTATCTAAAGACACATTTGAGAGGGATTTTAAACTGCAGCCAAGTGGAATTTAACATCTTGCTGGCCAAGCAAGTTCTCTCGACTCTACTTTTGCAGTCTCAGGTGCCACAATTCTGACTGTCATTCATTAAATAAATCAGAGCTGCCCTGATAAACCCAATTCTGTTGTCACTTACCTGTACACGACCTCCAGGTTCCGTGAGCTGCAGATATTGCACTGCCCAGGGGGCAACTTTGGCTTGCAGAAGCATTCATGTCCTGGGAGACACATCCTTTCTCCTGTCAGGTATTTGTTATATGCTAGAGAAAGTTCCTTGATAAATTTTTCTAAAAGATCTCCTAAGAGACAAGACAAAAAAAAAAATTGCACAAAGTTTTGCATCTGTTTTTTCAAAACTAAATAAAAAAGTTCCCCATGTGAAATTATTTAGCAAATTGTTTGCACCTGATTTGATTTGTCAGGAAAGCTTTGTTGCTGAAAGAGGGAAAATTTAGGTTGGATATTAGCAAGGAATTGTTCCCTGGGAGGGTGGGGAGGCCCTGGCACAGGCTGCCCAGAGAAGCTGTGGCTGCCCCTGGATCCCTGGCAGTGTCCAAGGCCAGGCTGGGGCTTGGAGCACCCTGGGATAGTGGGAGGTGTCCCTGCCCATGGCAAGCGGTTGGAATGAGATGATCTTCAAGCTCCATTCCATCCCAAACCATTCTGTGATCCTCCCAGAGAGAGAAAAGCAGGAATCTGGACCTGCAAACCCATACCTGGTCCAAGCATGGAAAAAGCAAGCAGGCACAGCAATTTGCTCCTTAAAAACTCCCCAAGGATTGGTGTGGAGCAGCCAAGCTGCTGCCCAGCCCCAGGTCCCCGGGCCAGCCTGGGGGCAGAGCACCCACCCCCGTGCCGCAGCTCCGCGTCGAGGTCCAGCAGCTCCAGGTTGAAGGTGGCCAGAACCCCGGCCAGGGCAAAGGTCCTCTGGGACTTCCAGAAGTTGCTTTTGTTGTGGGCATTGCAGTGACACAGGGAAGGGGTTGTCCAGTGCGGGCACTGTGTCATAAAACACAAAAAGCAGGCAGAGGTTGTTGTATTTTCATGGTTCCCCCCTCAGCTTCACCGACTGAGGGGTTACAATTCCTTTCATCCTTCTCGCACCTGAGCAAATATTTTGACAATTGGAGATGGTGGCAACCATTACAAAAAAACCCCCTTATTGATTACCTGTCACTCCTGAGCACTTCAGAGAGACCCTCAGGGCTGGCACCATCCCCACTGGAAATTGGGAACAGAGCCTTGTCTTTGCATGTTCACCCCAACTTTGCTCACAGCTCAAAATCTTCTGAAATTCACAGAAGATCCAAGCAAATAAACCACCCCCACACAATTCCCTCTACTCCTAACTCCAGTTAGGACAGTCTAAAAAGCTGACATTCCTCTAATTCATTATTAAAAAGTCTGATTTAGTAATTTGATTTTATGAAAGGCACCGTGTGCCCAAAGCAAACAGGAGATAAATTTATTTATATTTTATGTTTACTCCAACAACTGCCCAGACTAGAAATAACCCCCAAGAGAACCATACTTTACTTAGTAGAGTGATCAGGAACTGTTAATCAAATTTCCTGTATCACTTATTCTTTGTGCCCTTAACTCCACCTCTGAGGGTGGGGAGGCCCTGGCACAGATTTCCAGAGAAGCTGTGGCTGCCCCCCTGGATCCCTGGCAGTGCCCAAGGCCAGGCTGGATGGGGCTTGGAGCAGCCTGGGACAGTGGAAGGTGTAGCAGGACATCCCCCTGCCACAGGAGGGTTTATCTGTTGCTTGTCAGCTGCTGCAATAACATGACTTTGCTAATTAAGGAATAACTCAATCAGGACAGCTTGTCTTGTAGGGAGTCATTTCAGCACCATGGGATTGATGCCTTCAGCTGACAATAAACATCTTGCTGTGGAAGCAGAGGTGAAAAGAGAAGCTGGGATTTCTGACTGACACACACTCCACTGTAACAGCTGCACCAAACTTTCACAAACCAGACATCTTCTGCACATTCCCCCAAGTGTGTGGGGCTTTTCCCCAAAGCTGGGATGCTGCTCTGTGGTTACTCCTTGCAGGGCTGAGGGAAGGACTCTGTACACATTTGATGCTGAGTTACACTGACTCCTAACCCATCCTATTTCTTCGCTAGCTTTGATACAGGTACCTTGATACTGTGTAACCTGCTGTAGCTCTTTGTTTTGTCCTGTGTAACAAGCACTGTTTAAAGCCTTTTGTCTGTTCCCTGCTGTCTGTTCAATAACTAACTCATTTTATAACACACCTGACCTGCCATCCTTAAGGACTTGTGAGCCAGAGTGATTTGGGTGCAGTCACCCGAGCGGAGCTGCTGCCAAAATCTGAGCCTAAGGCAGGGCTTGTCTAAAGCTCTCACTTGCTCCACAGCAGGAGGTGTCCCTTTGTTTCCTCCCCTCACCTCAGCAGCCAGTTTGTCACAGATGTAGCAGTAGCACTGGTCACAGGTATCCGCGTTTTTCCCAAGGGGGAAACAAGTATCACACTCCGTTCTCCTGCAAGGTTGGAAAGCACGAGGTTATTTAGGAAAGTCACGTCCTTACCCAGCTCTACTGCTGCTTCCAGCTAGTGATAGAACGGCCTAAATGTGGAAAAGGAGACCCCAAACGGAACTGCCCAGCCCTGGACGTACTCAAAGGGGTGCGTGGTGCAGTCGTGCCTTGCATGAGGCATCACATTGGCTTGTTTGCAGTAGGTAACCACTAAATCCCCTTCCTCGTCCACTATTTCTTCCAATTTCTTCTCTTCCAGGGGAGATTCCTCTGCAATAAAGAGAGCGGGAGGTGTAAATCAGTGTCAAGGTAGCTACAACTTTCTTAGAAATTACTGATATTTACTTTTTGAACACTTTAAAGCACACGTTTCCTTGGGATTTGACAGAAGAACGGCACACAGAACTTCCATGAGCTATCAAACCAGAGGACATCAAATCAAAAAGGACCCAGCTGACATCAAAAAGGACAAGTCTCAGCTCAATTTGAAGCATTTTAAAACTACACAGCAGCATCCTTTAACGTAGTGCCATCAAAGACACCCCTAAAAATTGGGGAGTTCCTCCTGGTTTTGTTTACTTGTGCAGCACAAAGGCAGATTTCAAGCATATAACACATAATTAATTCAGTTTATTCCCAAAGCCTTTCAGAGAACCCCAGCAGCAGCAAGGGAACAGCTCTTACCCTGTGGCTCTACAAACAGGACAGAACTCCCTTGGGTGCCCTCTGCTTCATCATCATCATCATCATCACTGATCAGGATTATGTTCTGCTCTTCCTCCTCCTTTTCCAATGGCCACATGGCCATTAAACTCCAAACTGGAACTACTTGGCAGCAAGCAGGGTAACAGAGACTGTCCATTCACACTTTTAATGTGCTCTCCTCAACAAGAGAAGAAAAAGACTCCTCCGAGACCCAAATTCTTCGTCTCTGTTGGGTAAATTACACTAGAGACAGAAATGTTTCATCCTCAGTGCACTCAGCAGCTCAAAACTCACTGGAGCTTCCATCCAGAGCTGAGAGAACCCTAAAAACAAGGAGAAGGGGAGAAAAAAAAAAAAGAAGAAAAACCCTCAAAATATGAGACGTGCTATTCTGGTGGGTTTGGTGGGACTGGCTGTGGAATAAGGACAAGGGGAATGAGCTCCCTCTGACAGGGCAGGGTTAATGGGATACTGGGACAAATCCTTCCCCGTGAGGGTGGGGAGGCCCTGGCACAGGGTGCCCAGAGAAGCTGTGGCTGCTCCTGGATCCCTGGAAGTGCCCAAGGCCAGGTCAGACGGGGCTTGGAGCACCCTGGGATAGTGGGAGGTGTCCCTGCCCACAGCAGGAGGTGAGACTGGATTGTTGGAAATGATACAACTTTTCATTTAGCACCAATGAACGGGAATTGCTTTGGGTTTTGTGTGGATACATTTGCAGAAAGTCTAACAAAAAGCCATCTGTATATGGAATATTTACTGTGGCACATCCTGGCCAGAATAAAGTAATGCCTGATTCTGTATCACTACAGACAGTGCTAGAGAGGTTTTTTTTTTTCCCCTTCCCGAATTTCGCTGACAGGCTGAGATTTAAAGTTCCTCCCATCCCAAACCATTCCGGAATCCCACGAT
>VZTA01001996.1:95156-124804 GCA_013398855.1 Mohoua ochrocephala
AACCGCCACCCAACGAGCCCCCCCTACCCTCGCAGCCCCTCCGGCCGTGCCGTTTTCCCCTGAACTCTCGGTGGTTCCCCGGAATTCCCGGTGTTTTCCCGCAGTTCCCGGTGGTTTCCCGCAGTTCCCGGTGGTTTCCCGCTCAGCGCGCCCCCGGCCCCGCTCCCGCCACTCTTTGAAGGCCCGAACGCTTCCGGGACGGCGACCCTGGGGGGGGCCGCGCGCCGAAGCCGCGCGCGCCATTTCCGCCCTCACAGCGCCGCCTGAGGGCTGCGGGGCGGCCGCCATGTTTGGTGAGGGCACGGTGTGAGGGGGCTGTCACAGCTTAAATAAACGCTTTAAATAAAGCGCTTCAGTAAACCCTGCGTTCTTCACAAAATCGGCATCCCCGCAGCGCCCTGCGGCTCCTCTCCCTGTGTCTCCTGTGTTCCTGGGGCCGTCGTGACAGCTCCGGTCTCATCAGGTGCCCCCTGCACACCGAGCTGAGCGGCACCAGCCTGTGCGGGAAATCGCACAGGAGTCCTGCAAAAATCAACTTTATTCGGGTAAAGGAGGGAGTCCGCTGCGCCACGCCTCTGGGGGGTCTCTGGAGTTTCTGCAGGACACAGCCTCTTTTTATCCTCATTTCCCGATCTAGTTTCCCTCCTTTCCCCCTTGCCTGGGGTAATAGGAAGGTACACACCCAAATACTACATATTCCCCCTTTAATATGTATTCCTCCCACTATCACGGGTTGTATGACGAATAAAACGATATTTAAGTCCACCCTGGATGAAATTAATACTCACAAGTCTATTAAGCCTGCACGTTTTCCCCTGAAGTTCAGACTCTGACCTGCCCGGTTTGAGGTTCTTAACCCCCCACACCCATTCCTCCAGAACCCCATTGATTTTTCACATTTAGTCCTTAGTGACAACATTAACATTCATTTCTCGTGTCATTACTGAAGACCCTCACACTTGTTCTACCAGGAAATGATTGGTTCTTTCACATTTAGCTGCCAGTGAAGACGTTAAGAGCAACTGTTCAGATAATTAGTGAGAAACACCCCCCCCTCCTCCCCATTCTTCCAGGACCTGATAGGTTCTTACAGGTAATTAATTACAGACTTCATTAGTAAAGACCCCCCACACCACACTCTGCACTGGGTTGGCCTCACCTCGAATATTTTGAGCAGTTTTGGTCACCAAAATATAAGATATTAAGCTATGAGAGAGCGTCCGAAGGAGTGAGACAAAGATGGTATCTCGAGGTGAAGCCATAGGAGGAGCAGCTGAGGGAACTCGGTCTGTTCAGGGGGTTGGAATGAGACGATCTTGAAGGTCCCTCCCAACCCAAACCATTCCAGAATTCCACGATCATCACAATAATTCAGCTGTCCCTTACTCCACTTACACCAGGAGAGGGGAGACTCACTGCAGCTTCCTCACGAGGAAGAAGAGCAGGGAAATGTGGCTCTGGGGAATGGTTCTGTGCAGGGCCAGGAGCCGGACTGGATGATCCCTGGCAACAACTCAGGATATTCCCTGATTCTGTGATTCTGAGTTGTCCCAGTGCTGCTGGATGTGCTCGCCCCGAGCCACAGCTGCTGGAGGAGGAGATGCTGTCACTGCGGCTCCTCACCCCAATCGCCACCTTCTGCCGTGACATCAGCGAGGAAAAGCCCCATTCAGCAGCTGAGGCTTCCCCCAGTAACACTAGATGGTACCAGAGCTCTACACAGGCTCAGCCAGGACTCGACCTCAAAAAAAAATGGGAATTCTGAAGCAGGGAAAGCTGGAGATGGGAAGCTGCGATGTCTTAATGTGCTGCTGGCACAGGGAATCGAGTTTTCTAAGGGAAAAAGCCGACGGGACCTGTGAATAAAATAAAGATGTTTTCTGGTGTTCAGGGCAACAAGTGCAACGCGTTTGTGGTTAACACTGATCAGCAAAGTGATGGTGCTTCAGCACCTGGGAGGGAAGGTTTGAGGACTGATTCTGAGGGAATTTTTCACTAATAACAATCGGTTAAAGAAAATTTAGGAAGGATTTTAACTTCAGCAGAAGTTGCCCATGGCAGGGAGTTGAAACGGGATGATCTTTAATGTCCCTTCCAACCCAAACCATTCTGGGATTCTATTCCATGGTTAAATCTTAAAAATGAAGTGTCCTGATGCCTTTAATTCCCGATATCCTTAATATTAGGAAATATTTAAACAGCACTCAGAATATGATCACCTTTTCCTTCAAGCAACTGCACACCCTGGCTGAAATATTCATGCATTTAAAAAACCCCCTCTTCCTGCAAATGAATATTTATTCCATGAATAATGTTTAATGTCCTCGTGGCTTTCAACACATAGGGGCAAAATGTTTCAAGTTCCTGCGCTTACAATGATCAAATCTAAACCCGACACCTAAATAGGTGGCCTGATTTCAGCTGTGTGGGGCATTTCGTAGAGACACAATTTCCTCCCTGCTGCTGCCTCCCTAGCACGACACTGTTTTAGCAACCTTGAGTAACTCAGCACAGCAATTTGGGGGATGAAATGAAGTATGGAGACAGCAGGGAGAAATAACAACAGCAGAACTGGCGCTCGGCCAGAAAATTTTGCTCTAAAACTCCGCTCTCGTGCAGAAATTCCTGATTCTCTGCCCATGGTAGGGGCTTGGAACTGGATGAGCTTTAAGGTCCCTTCCAACCCAAACCATCCTGCGATTCCATGATTCTGTGAAGTCCTGGGAGATGATCTTATGGCTAAATATGGTCAGGACTTGAGTGCTGTGCCTCGTCCAAGAGACAGTGACATCGGTGGTTCCTCCTTCCAGATGAAGAGTTGGCGTTGGCGGCTTATTTTTAGTGGTGTGGGTGTAAAATATGTTGGTTGAATTTCATATCGCCTGAGCTCGGTCTGCTCTGCCCTGGTGGGTTTTGTGCCCAGATCCAGCCGAGCTCGAGGTCTGGGACTGACATCCTGGAATCAGAGAATCCTGGATTGGTTTGGGGTGGAAGGGACCTTAAAGCTCTTCCAGTGCCACCGTCTGCCATGGGCAGGGACACCTTCCACTATCCCAGGCTGCTCCAAGTCCCATCCGACCTGGCCTTGGACACTTCCAGGGATCCAGGGGCAGCCACAGCTTCTCTGGGAATCTGTGCCAGGGCCTCCCCACCCTCCCAGGGAAGTGCCAGACACATCTCAAAACACACCTGGAAGTGCAAACATATTTGTTTCACAGGTGATTCCACATCCCCGCTTCCAGGAGATTTTGCACCACTTGGGACATTACTTGGAGACTTCTGCTCCCTGGGAAGGACCAGCTGAGGAGTGGGATTCTACTCACCAGCTCCTGAAGCTGACGGGAATTTCTCTCCGACCACAACAGCAAACAGATCATTAAGACATCTGTGCAAAAACCTTTCCACGTCCCATTTATATTCACTGCTGCTTCATTCTGCTGCACGTCAAAGGTTTGTGCCTAGTGAAAGGTTTGGGATAGATCGATGGACTGCAAAAGGCTCTGAGCATTGGAACCTCCAATCCCACCTGGGCAAGTGCTGATCCAGCAGCTGAGCCCACCCGAGCTGAGTCATGTCACACCTCTTGGGCGTGTTTGGCCCCAAAAATGATGTTCAGAGCTGGAAATAGGAAAAGAGATTCTTAGAACTGAGCTTTTGGGAAAGAGTTGTGCGGTTTTCAAGCTTTCTCCATGGGCAAACTTTCCATGGGGGTGGTGAGGGCAGGTCCCTTCTCTTTCACCTTTGGAGAGCCCCTCGGTGCTTTGCTGTGTGGGACCAGCTCAGGTTTCAGGAGGAAACAGGACTCGGGTGATTCTAACGTGTCTGTGAGGGAATGACGGGCCCTGTTTGTACCCTGGTGTTGCTGAGATGGGAGGAAACCAGCATCGATGTCCAAAAAAACCCCGGATTCGGGAGGAGGGGTTGGGATGAGAACATGGCTCACTGTGCAGGAGGGAGATGGGAGCAGAGCAAGGAACGTGGGTGCAGCTCAGGGCCTGCAGTAGGGGTCTGTTCCACCTAAATCAGAAACCAGTTTTTACTTGAACCCTCATTTTGTGAGGGAATGAAATGTCTGTGGTGATGGCCCAGGGATGTGCCCCTCATAACCTCATTCCAGTGCAATTCCTGAATGCCGGTGCCAAGTCCAACCAACTGGACAACAGCTCCAAATCCCAAAGGTAACACGTTTAAGAGATGTGTGTGAGAGAGAGAAACCCTCCATTTATGCCTTCTCTGAGTTCAACCACAACCAAAAAACTTCAAATCCAGGAAGAAATGGGACAAAAATCCCCAAAAAAGAAAAGCCTTCACACCTATGAGACACCAGAGAGTCCACACAGGAGAAAACCCCCAAAAAGAGGATTCCGGATGGATGACCAGGCAAGAACTGCTCTGGGTGAGGTATAAATCCTGTCTTTTCTCCCCTTCAAGGTTTTCCTGGTGTGTAGGAAGGGCTGAAAGCCTGACAGAGCCACAGTTTAGTTTGGTTTAAAAGTCCATGAGCCCTGAGGCACAAATCCATTGGAAACCAGGCTCCATCCCTTCCAGCACTGACAGGACTGACACGGATTTTAGTGCTTGAAAGGAAATGTTTCGTTCAGCTCTTTCCCCCTGTAATTTCTCTCTTTTCCCAAGACCACATAAAGCAGAAATGAGATGCTGGGAGAAGGATGGTTCTCTGGGTAGTTCAGAACATACAAAATGCTCTTTTTTTTTTTAGCTTTTCAGGAGGACACCAGCCAGGCCGGGGCAGGAGAATCACGCGGAGCCACTGGCGCTGATTCCCGAGCCAGGCCGTGTCCTGGGAATGAGGAGTGGAGATGCTCCTGCCTCGGCACAGCGGCGGCCAAGAGCTCTCAATTTAAGAACCAGATGAGTCTGAACCATGTTGGAATTCCTTCAAAAATCTGCCAGCACTCTCCTCCCTGCCGAAAAACGGATAAATCCCCTTCGTATTCCCGGCTCCGAGTGAGGCCCTGAAATATTATCAGTGCTCTTTGACACCCTACCTGCCCCTCATCCCACCTGGCTTTCCACAAAACGCATTTCCTCTGCTTTCAGGGGAAAAAAAAAGTCGGATTCATTCAAACCCTGACACTCCTCCAGCACTTGGGTGATCAAGTCTCCTCCGGTTTATATTTGATATTTTAATAGGGTTTCCTTTTGGCCCTTTAATGAGTTTTTATTCCCCTCTGTGCATCAGACGCTTCAGTCTGACCGACAGCTTTACTCACCCCATGTGGAGGAATATGAACAGCCAGGACAACCTTTTCTTCCTGTGGCAAGCTTTGCTCTGCCAACATTTTTCTTCGGCTCGCAGTCGGGGGGATGTGTCCTGACCCTTTCCTCGCCCTTCCTCCAGCCTTGGAGCAGGGATGTTCCCGCCGGTGCCGAGGCAGGAACAAACCCAGCCGTGCTGTCCACGCTCTCAGCTCTGCAGCAAGGAAGGAGGAAGAAAAATATTCAAAATAACGACAAATGTGGGGTTTGGCTCGTCTGAGCAGCCGAGTTTTGTTACTTCAGCCTCAGCCCAGGCGTGGGGGACAATTTGTTACAGGGTGCAGTGAGTGGGACAGGCTGGGACTGTCCTTTGTGCCTGTGGAGAGCTCCATTCATAGAAATATGGAATCACTGAAGGGTTTGGGTTGGAAGGGGCCTTAAAAACCATCCCACTCCACCCCCAACACCTCCCACTATCCCAGGTGGCTCCAAGCCCCATCTGACCTGGCCTGGGACACTGCCGGGGATCCAGGGGCAGCCACAGCTTCTCTGGGCACCCTGTGCCAGGGCCTCCCCACCCTCCCAGACAGGAATTTCTTCCCAATATCCCACCTAAACCTCATCTCTTTCAGTTTCCCCCTTGTCCTGTCACTACAGAAGTTATTTCTAACATATCCCGAGCTGAGCATGGAGAGAGAGCAGATCTCATCCTGCAGGGCAGGAGGTGCTCCATGTCCCGGTTGTGCTTTTCCTGGTGGGAAAAGATCCATGAGTGATCTGCCTGGGGACAAGGCACTCCCCACCATCCTGGTCTGAGCAGGAGGTGCCAGATCCCATTTTTTCCCCCATGGATGGCAGCGGTGACTGATGGTGCACAGAAGGGTTGGTGCAGGACACCTGGCTGGAGTTAAAAAGGATCACACACCCCACGTGCTGCACAATAAATCAGTGCCAGTCCAGGCCCCCAGATCCTGCTGGACAAAGTGGCACAATGGCTGATGTGGGATGGGATGGAGATGGGAAGGAGAGGGGGAAAGGCAGAGCCACCCAAGGAATTGCGAACCCACACGGACGGGCAGACAGTACCTGCTCCAAGTGATCCCAGGGTATTGGAGTTCTCCAGCACAGGGATTCATGGAAAAATTTAAATAAAGAGAATTTTAGGGTAGAAGAGATTGATATGAAAATTTGTGAACCCTTTTTTGGATGTTTTGTTCTGCATTTTAGGAATTCTCCAGGTGCCTTCTGCTCTCTGCTGGCAGAGGGGTCCCCAGCTGTGCCTTGTGCTGAATTCCCCAGATCCACCAGAATTACAGAATTTAAAACCATCTGCCATTGCAGGTTACACGTTAAACTCGGGCTTGGGTTTTGATGTTGCAGGAGGCTGGTGCTCATCTGCTGGGAATTAGGAGGTTATTATTCTGCGGAAGCTAATCCAAATTGCCTCTTATCCATAGGCAGAAAATTACAGGAATATTTAAGCCCATTGCCCAGATTACAAACTTGGTGGCAGAGCTGTGCACCCAGTAGAATCTTGCATTTGATAGCTGCGAATAATTTCAGCCAACTGTTTAACATCTGGCATTACTATTTAATGTCTGGCTTAAGCTGTAACCTTTTTTTGCCCCCCTGCTTTTAGAAAAGCTTTTTCTGCTCTGAGAGAATTTTGATTACTAAAGCCTTGCCCGGGACAGATTTATCCTGTGATTTAACATTTTCTGATGGAGTCTCATTTTGAATCAGTTGAATAATTGGCAGTGACTTTGGTATTAAACTGATTCATGATGTACATGCGGGCCCTTCGATAATTGAACATTATTGTCTTTATAATCGGAGCCCCTTTTTGACCATTAAAAACTATTGGAAACAGCCTGGTGATCTGCTTTAATTAAAAGGAGAGTGCAGAGGATTGGAAATGATTAGGGATGAGAGGCATTTCGTGGCTCTGTGCAGCTCCAAGATGGGCTGAGGAGTCCAAAGGCAGGTTGGATGTGCCTTGGAAAAACCTCGTGTAGGTTTAGGTGGAACAGTGGGAAGGAATTCCATCCCTGGGAGGGTGGGGATGTCCTGGCACAGGGTGCCCAGAGAAGCCGTGGCTGCCCCCGGATCCCTGGAAGTGCCCAAGGCCAGGTTGGATGGGGCTTGGAGCACCCTGGGATAGTGGAAGGTGTTGGGGTTGGAACTGGATGAGCTTTAAAATTCCCATCCACCCCAAACCACTCCAGGATTCTCTGATTAAATCGGTTTTTTCTTTGCTCCTTTTGAGAGCTCTTACCTGGGATCAGTTAAGAAACCTGGGGAGCGCATGAGAGGAATCGACAACTCTCAGCACCATGAGGTGCTTTGGGTAAAAACCAAACATAAATGGCCCAAATCCCTCTCTTTTGGAATCAACGCAGCTGCCACGGCTGGATCTTGGTGTCCCTGGTGAGCTGATCCCGGTGGGATTCCTGGGATGAACGTCCATCCAAGGAACCCCACCGGGAGAGGCCGGCGGGGCCTCGGCTCCCCGAATTCTGAGGTGTCCTTTTCACACTGCAGCCCCGGCCGGCCTCTGGCAGGGCTCTGATCTAACAGGTTTTGCATAGCTGCTAGACATCTTCCTAATAGTATCCCCTGGGAATTCTAAATTTCACTCACAGCCTCTAAATTTTCATTAAGAGCAGTCACACACGGAGAATGATGGATTAGATTTTATTGTTGGAAAATCTCCAGATAAAATTAAAGTGCTTCTTTCTTTTCTGAAACCTTTACCTTTCCCCTGTGGTGCCCTATAAATAAGGTATCAAATAATGTTTATCCTTTTGAATTCTGCCATCTTACATGTTTCATGCTTAGTCCTGACCACTTTCCTGCCTCTGAAGAGATGTCACTCTTCAGTTAAATCCCGGGAACAGACAGCTACCTCATGGATTTCATTGTGGAGCAGCCTGACTGCGTCCCAGAGCCTTCACTTAAGCCCAGTATTTATAAATACGCCGTTGTCTCCTTCGCTTTCCTGGAAGTCTTTCTTTCATTTCCTTCCTCTTTCCATCAAATTCCCTCTGTCCTTTCTTTTATCCCGAGTTCTCCAGCCTCTCTGTGTCCATCTAATCTTGCAGACAGATGAGGCACCACTTCGGAATACGCTGGGATCACGGGGCTGAGGCGCTTTCAGCCTCCACCAGCCAAACCCTGATAAGTGGGATCCGCTCCCGCTGCCCCTGGCCAGCAGATTTTTATAGCAGATGTTGTTTTTCCCTCAGTGAAATTTAAAAAAAAAAAACCCTCTATTATTTTAGGACTTTTAGGTCTTAAATAGTTTGAGATGCTTTTAGTCCTCTCTTTAAAAAGCAAGAGCCCTGCAGGCAGTTGGTAGGAAGTGTCCAAGAGCTGGGAATGCTGGCGTGATTCATACTGGTGTCAGCTTGGTTAAATTAAATTCCTCGGGGATTTATCCAGCCAGGCCTCCAAACAAGTTTTAGACAGCATCTCCCACCCCCACACCTCGCACTTCACAGCATCTTAAATTAATCCAGAGAAAGGCCGGGGCTGGCCCGAGACAAAGGGTTGGCCAAGAGAGGAGATTCCCAACCAGAGGGGAAGGTTCCTGCTTCCCACCACCAGCCCAGGGCATGAACAGCCATTCCCAGGGGAGGGAGAAAAGCAGGATTGCTGCTGGTTTAACACAAGTCATCACTGTCCACGGGGGTCCCCATGGCTCGAGTTGGAGTTGGGGTCCCACTGGGCACTTACCTCAGAGGATGTCCCTTGGCAGGGCTTCCCCAGCCCAGGAAGCTCTGGCGGCCCCTCTGCCACTCCAGGTGGGTCCTGGGCTGCTGCAGACCCCCAGGACAGTGGATTTTCCAGGCTGTGCCCTCGGAGCAGGGCCAGGGCTGCCTCTCCAGCCCCCCAGGACCTCTCCTGCTGCTGTTTCCCCATGGCACAGGCTGCTCTCATGGCTCGTTCCCACCACTTCAGGACATTTTCCTCCGGATTTATGTGACTTCAATAGGAAGATATTCCACACCACCACAGAGCCCAGCCAAATCCTCGTCTCAAAGTTCCTCCAACCTGCATGGATCAGCCAGGACTCAGCTTCCCTTCTGCACAGAGAAGGTGGAAGGAATTCCGAGAGGAACAACTTTCCCTTCTCCTTATAATGCCTCTCCCCAGGAGCATGTGAGGGAGTTACACAGGTGATTGTGGGTGTCAAACTCATTAAAATCTTAAGAATTTGGCCAATTTGCACCAGCTGGGCACCAGGCCCTTGGTTTTTCTCCCAGTTTTGATTATCCACCCCTGACCTAAGGGCTGCTTCCCAGAGCAAAGACCTCGGGAAGAGCCCACGAGCACCCATGGTCGTTATCCCTCTATTTTCCTTTGTAAAAAGAATTCCCAGAGCTCCTCTTGCACCAGTGGAAAAATCACCCACCGGGGAACAAACGAAACAGGATCCCAGTCTCATCCTCTCTGCTGCATTTTTGTGTCATCCCAAAGGAAGCAGCGAAGGGAAGAAAACTCCCTGGATTTATTGGCCACTTTTATGGGTTTGTCTGTGCCACGTTCCGCGCCGAGAGAACCCTTTGTGCTTCCAGGGACGAGGCCTCCGAGGGGCAGAGGTGAGCCCAGGAGAAGAGGGAGAAGCTGGAAAGAGAAACCTTGTAAATTTGGTACCATCGAGGCTGGAGAGGTGCCAGAGGTGACCGAAACGTGCCACGAAACGAGCGAGATCTCAGCCTTGTCCTGCCCTGCGCAGGAGTCCCGACGCCCACGGCTGGGAGAGCCGCCAGGGTTATTTTTGGGCAGGGTTTATGCGAGTTCCAAGCAGAGTCTCAGCGAAAAGGAAACAGGGGGGAGAGATGGAGCTTTCTTTTGAACAGAGATGTTGGAAACACGTGGGAGTGAAGAGTTGGAGCACCCACTCCGAGGGTGAACAGCCCTGGACTGGGTGGACTGGGAGTGCGCAGCCATGGGCCGGTCTCAGCTGTCCCAGAGTAGCCCCTGAGCTGGAGTGACAAATCCAAGGAACCTGTCCCCAGGGCCTCCCTCAGAGCCGCTCCCAGTCCCACTGCACGCTCTGGGTGCAGGATCACAAGGCCACAGTTGCACATCCAGTTTAGTGGAGCAGAGGGGGCTTCCCTAAAGGCCAATCCCCAGTGCAGGACGGAGGGAGAGCAAAGGGCACAGGGAAGCACAGGACCTTTAACTCCCTTTTCATTTGGGAGGGAGGTGTTGATGTTTTAAATGCCAGGAAGGATGGATAATTGGCAGTGTCTTGGATTCATGAGGTCACTGAGAAGCAAAAAAACCCCTTTTCCCTGCCTGTGGTAAGGAGCCAGTATTGGGTTAGAAGTGACTCGAGCGAGGACGCCGCGAGGGCCGGACACGCTCGGGGCTGGGAACAGATCCCAGCACGCTCCAGAGGGTGTTTCGCAAGGATCAGCTGGACACCAGCCTATCCTTGTCCTGCTGGTGAAATCATCGTGCCTTTGCACCCCCTCCTAGGTCCACTCCCCCGAGGACGGAGCAGAGCAGCTGCAGCTCAGCTCATTGGGCAGAAAATCCTCGTGTTCTTGTCCGGTGCCTCTCCAGGGCCCTGATCTCAGGGCTTGGGGGACAGGTTTGCTCTGCCTGGGCTGAGCTCTTCACCTCCAGCCTCGTGCCAAGAGCACCCAGAGCTCAGCAGAGCCAAATCCGAGCATTTTTTCGTGGATGAAAATGTTCAAGGTCCTTCTGGCTGCCATTGCCCCTGTGTAGGAACGCCTGAGGTACCACAGCTCCCAAGCTTGTGAGGAGAAGGAAGAACTTTTTACTTCCTGGTTGTTCCTGGAATTTTGCACATCACCCCTGAACAAGAGGAGTGGCCCCACTGCTTCTCCCAGGAAATCCTCACTGGAGTCCTGGTGGGTGTGCACAGCTCTGCATCCACAGCCCTGCGCCTCCAGCTGCCTCCTGCAGAGCCTCTGTCCCTCTGAAATCATCCCAAGGGTGGAAGGAGACCCAAAGCCAACAGTCTGGGGGCTCTGTCCACCGATCCTCATGCCTGGATGGCTGCTGAGCATTCAGTGACATCAATAAAGTGTCACCACTGTTGACCCCATTGTTGCAGGCCCCGTGTGACCCATCCAGCACCAAATTGTGCCCACTCACCCCAGGACTAAAAGATCCCAGGAAAATGCCGTGGGAGCCACAGGAGAGTGGTCCCTTCTGAGAGCAAGAGGAGCAGAGCCGCAGCAAGAATCCAAAGAAGTTCAGGCTTTGGGGATTACGGAGGGATCTGCGTATTTTTAGCCAAAACACCTGAATTTTCTCTTTCTCTGGTTAACTCTTAGCACACTCAGATAAACCTGGAGACACGACACCGAAAGGAACAGGACAAAGGACACGTGGGGCCTCATCTTCCCCAGGATCCATCGAATAAATCTGTTCCAAAGGCACTTTCCAGCCAGGACAAACCCGGGCTCACCTCGAGGGACTTTCTCATCATGGAGTGTACAGAGGTTTTTAAGTGACTCAAGGTGGCCTTAGGAAAAGGCCCTGGAAGTCAGAGCCCCAGGATGCTCTTCCACCAAGCCATCCCCCCTCCTCCTGTGCTAATTTTCCTATTCATAAACCCGGTGTAATTAATACTGAGTGACCTCTGTGGGATTTCACAAGTCTCACTCCAAGATGTGTGATTTTTCTCAGGGTGGAATTTTGGAAAGAAACTTTTGAGGAAAATGGTATCAAAAATGGACTTCTAATATTTTTCTTTTTCCTTCATCAAAAATAAGGTTCTGATTTTTACCAACAACAATAACCTAAAAAAAAGAACGGGATTAACTCGAAAGCTCCTTCACTTTCACTCCATTTCTTTTGCCCCTCCACAGGGAAATCCTCAATGCACAGTTCCCAAATGTTAATGAACACCAGCCCTCTCTCGGTACCTTTTAGGGCCTGATTCACCAGGATCATCCATAAATATTCCTTTAAAAACCTTCCTGAGGAACTCCCGAGGGCGGCCGATGTCAGGAAATGTCGGATATTTCTCCCTCTCCTCCTCGAGCCGTTGGTAGCCTGCTTGGAAAAGAACAGATGCGTTAAAAGTTGGGAGATTTACAGCCCCCCCCTCCACACGGGAGCCATAAACCCACAATTTGTTCCATTCCCCAAGCAGCCTCTGCCCGCTGCAGGACCTTTCATCACTGCTGGAAAGCTGCCTTGAAAAAACCCGCGGTCTTTTATGGCAACACGGACACAAAGTTCAGTTCTCAGGGCCTAAAAGATGGGGATGGGGGAAGGAAGAGACGAATTCGCTTCCCAAATCCTGCCCTGGGCTTGCTCCTGTCCCTCTCTTGGGCAGGGAGATATCCCACGCTGGGAATATTTATGGGGACGGGGCCAGGAGGGTTGGAATCCCCCTGACACACCAGGTCTGCTCCCAGCTGTGACCCTCAGGTGATCACTGATGGACCTGGTACCTGGTCCCGACCTCCAGTGCCACTGGGAGCATAAAAGTTCCCTTCACGACCCGGAAATTGGTGGCCCAGCAGGACGGGGCCAGTCCAGTCCAACAAAACCCGGCCTCGACAGAGGTGTTGGTGCAAACACCAGAAGACCAAAATCACCCTCAGAGTTCTGCATTTGTGGCTCAAGTAGCCGGAAGTGATTGCACTGCAGCCAGATTTATTCCTTGTATCCAGTGCTGGCCTTACCCAACGTCCAGAGGAGCTCCTTAATCTGCCACTGGGGTTTAACTGCTGAGCACAACCCGAACCTGCTTCTCCTCCCACCCACGGCCCTCTTCTGCTCCCAAGAAGATCCCCCAAAGCACAAAGGGTTAAAGCTTTGTCCAGTCTGCCCTTCCAGCTTCCCCCAGTTTGCAAACAGTGGGAAGGGAAGGATTAGAGGGGAGAGATTTATGGGGAGCCCATCCCAGAGCCTCCGCTCGCACTTTGATGCTGGGGAACAGCCCCGCTCTAACAAAGGGGCTGTAAAGCATCGCCCACCACTAAACCCTCTGTTGGGGGCAGCCAAATCCCTCCTGGGATTATTCTGGGCTCGGAGAGGCCTCGGAAAGAAAGGCTGCCCCTCTTTTCTGGCTGCATTGTTAGTAAAGAGCTGGTGAAATACTTATGGCCGCCCCGTAAATCTGCCGAGGCTGCACAGACGTTTGGGCTGGAAGGAAACCGAGGGGTCGGGGCTTGACCTGCATCCCCCATCCCAAACCGGGGTGTCTCTGGAGCAGGGAGACGAGATCCATGCCCTGGAATCCCTCAGGATGCCCTCTGGCAGGGAGAGGAGCCCGGCCTGGAGTCACAGCTGGGATGGTTCCAGGTCGCTGTTCCCACCAACCCAGGGGGCTTTGAGTCTGTCCCAGGGGATGCAGGGATGGGGCCTGGAGATGGAAAGTGCCTTGCCAGGGAGCCAACGCTGCAGTTAATGGCTCTGACTTCCATCTGACCCTGAGCAGCTCTCCTTCAACACCTTCAGATGTCACAACCCCTCAGGGTCACTGGAACTCACCCAATAAAGGAGGACCTAGTGACCTCTAAGAATGGGGTTTTTTCTCCATTCCATTGGATTTTTTTTTTTTTTTTAGCAGAGGAAGAGGAATTAATGGAAAAACAGAAGTGCTCCATTTCAAGTGAGAAATGGCCAAAAAAAGTCTGCTGGCACTCCCCAGCCAACAAGCAGCTGGTGTTGGATGTGGGCTCAAAGCAAGCTGTGATCCACAGGCTCTGGATTTCCAGAGGAGAGGAGGGAAGAACTCCCACTTTGTCCCAGTCCCTCTGCTCACCCCATGAGGCTGTTCCAGGCTGGACACGCAGGACCTGCAATGGGACATTTGCTGTCCCACACATCTGTTCTCAGACAGCCACGGAACCCTTCCTGCTCCAAGGGGAGCAGCACAGGGAGGGCATCACCCACCCCGTGCTCAGCTTCCCAACATCAGCACCTGCTTGGAGCAGCATCCCGAAAAAGCCTGGAGTGCTCAGACCTGGCTGTGCTGTAGAGAAAGCGAAAATAAACAAACCCTCCTGGCTACCAGCAAAATCCAAGCCACCACGACGACGACAACAACAAAAAGTTCCTTCCTAATTTCAGCTTCTGGTCATAAAATTTTACTTTCATGGAACAGCGTGAAATCTGCACAGCCCGAGCAGGGGTTTTTAATAAAAGGCAGAGTTGGTGGAATATCCCAGCCAAGGTGTTTTTATAAGCCAGAAGAAGAGAGACAGAAACACAGAAGGAAAATAATTTTCTTGACTTCCTTCCAGAAAGGAATTTTATTTAGATTTCCTTTAGCCAGCCTGAAACTCTCCTTCCTCTCCTTGCCTGGGTTTTCCCCCTTCAGAGCCATCCCTGTGCATGAACCCCAGCGAATCCAAACCACTCGTCTCCCTTTGCATCTGAGCCCCAATGCCTTTAAAATCTTGGAATTTTGAGGAGCAGAGCGATTTCCACTGGGAATTTGGCTCCCTCTTACCCTAAAACACAAACTGCAGTGTGCAAGTTGCAGTGCTGCACCCAGGGTAACGCTCCTCTCCCAACGCCCGTGAGGATGGAGGGAAAACACTTCCCAACATCCAAATCTATGAGGTTTGAGAAGAGAATAATGTCTGCTACAGGGCCAGAAACAGCTCTCAGCCTGGTGAAAAATGACTTCCAAATGCCCCCTGCTCTGGGGATTCCATAAGGGAAGATGGATCTTTCTATCCCTTTTCCTTTCTTCTTCATTTTTCAACTCTTGACCTCTGCTGGGAACAGGGAGCTCCCGGGTGAGAGCCCTCGGCAGAGGAAATGCTTCCTCCAGTTCATTTGTCTCCGGTGCTCCGTGCAGCTGAAGACACTCCTGTGGCCAAAAGGATGCTGTTCCCAACCCTGCCCATCCCACCTCCTCCGCCCTGGATTTGCAGCTCCCACTTTGCCAGTGAGAAAACAAAAGTCAGAGCGGTTTTGGTCCCACTTTGGAGCAGATTCGCAGCCCAGGACAGAGAGAGGCTGATCTGTTCAGGAAAGTAAGAGGGGATGGGGTTTCCCTGGGCAGGGAGGACCAGCTGGGAAGGATATTGTTGGGAACTGGCTCCCAGGAAAGCTGCTCTGGATAACTCCAGCTCAAAGCTCTCAGGTCAGAGAGTGACACCAGCCACAGATTTCAGACACGGATTTCAAATCCCTTCAAACCCCCGTGACTCCCAACTCAAGGGCCAAAGGTAAAATATTGCCCAAGATGTTCTTGCTTCCAGCACAGAATCCTGGAAGGGTTTGGGTTGGAAGGGACCTTAAAAATCATCCTGTTCCAACCCCCTGCCATGGGCAGGACACTTCCCACTATCCCAGGTTAGTCAGCATTCCCAAGGTCGTTGGAAACCACCACGGCAATGGATCCAAAAGGGAAAGGAGGATGTGGTTTGAAGCTTCCTTTTTAGGAGATAATCCCAGCTGGAGGATTGGGAAGCAGAGCCCGGAGAGTGAAAGATGAAGAAATTCCTTTCTGAAAGAAATTTCTGCTCAGCACCTTCTGTATAATTAGGGTGGAAGTCACTAAGATGGGAGGATCGGGATCATTGCAGCCTCTGGAGATCCTTTGTGGCACCTCAGAGAGCCTCAAGCACACGTTTCCCTGGATGTTGTCCACAGAGCCAGGCTGGAACAGGAAAGAAGGGGAAAAGGAGTGAAAAGGGGGTGCTCAGGTGTCTCCCCAGCCTTTCCTCTCTCTTGGCCTGAACACGGGGCCCTGATTTTCCTTCTGTTTTCAGGGAGCTCTCCCGGTGTCTGGCAGAGCTGTTCCATGCAGGCTTTCCCATGGGAGCAGGGAGTGATGGATCTCCAGGAGAGCCATTTCTCAGCACCCACCCTGGCTGCGCTTGTTCCGTGAGCTGCTGGAACGTGCAGGGGCTGCACAGCTGGGAGCACCCCCTGCCAGCCAGCCAGAGGATTCCTGGCACAGGGATCAGGCACCTCCGGCTCCTGGGGACACACGGAGCGGGATTTCCGTGCTGGATGTGCAACAGGAAGGGGCTGGGGGCAGCAGTTCCCATCCTCACCCCAAATTACCTTCGTGGGAAGGTGGGGGTGAGGCTGGGCCACATCCATCACATCTGGCACAAAGCTCCTGTCCCTCCTCAGCTGGAAGAGAAGCAGGAATGTCCTTGCAAGGTTTCCTGCTTTGCTGATGGGGCTTAGCTGATCCCACAAAATGAGCTCTCCGCAGCCAGGGGAAGAGCCTTCAGAGGCAGATTTAGGCAGGGAGAGAGGCAGAATCTGAAGAACCCGTTGGATTTCAGCCCTTTTCTCTTGGATTTGCTGTCCAGTTAAAAAGCAGGAGAATTAAATCCCAAGTTTCCAAGCTTGGCCTGGCTCCTTAGAAGAATAAAATTCAAGAGAAGGATTTTTCTAGGACAATTTGTTGCTCACCATGAAGGCTCGAGGAAGCCAAAGAGCCCGGCCTGCAGCTCTGCTGGGGAAAAGGATCCTCCTGCCCTCTCCCTCTTCCACACACAAGCTCCCCTTTGCTTTCCAGCAGCCCACGATCCAGGCAAAACACAACAAGGGCCGCTGTTATTCTTCATGGAGGCAGCAAGAGGAAAAGAGCTCGATGTGAGATGGAAAAGGCGTCCAAGCTCCGTGGCGCTGGATGAAACAAAGCTCACACAAACCCAGGGAAATGCTGAAAGATGGATTTCTTGGGAGTGGGAATAGAAGTGTCTGTGTTTGCCTTGGAGAAGGGGCAGGGAGGCCAGAGGGTTTCATCTCAGCAGGTGTTGCTTTTCAGCACGGAGATGTGGAGCGAGTCAAAGCCCTCCTGCCAGGCCCTTCCTCTCTCCCAGCTCCTCACATCCCAATCCCCTCTCCATGGACAGGTGATGCCCACACACCTCCTGCCAGGCCTTTCCTCTCTCCCAGCTCCTCACATCCCCATCCCCTCTCCATGGACAGGTGATGCCCACACACCTCCTGCCAGGCTCTTCCTCTCTCCCAGCTCCTCAGATCCCAGTCCCCTCTCCATGGACAGGTGATGCCCACACACCTCAATCAGATGTTTGCAGGAAGAAAAGGCCAGCAAAGTCAAGGCAGCAAATCAGCATTCCATGAGCTTTATCCACACTTTGCTCCACTCTCCCCTGCCTGGATCCCCTGCAGACCTTCCCGTGTGTCCTCACTTCTCTGGGCTGGGGGCTTTGGGTTGGAGGGAGTTTGTGGGATTTGTCCTGGTGGGATGGAAGGCACTGGAGCCGGACAGGAAAGAGCCATTGGAGCACCCTGATATCTCCAGGGGTCCCATAATGGACCAAACTCTAAAGCCCATCCAGTCCCACCCCTGCCATGGGCACCTCCCACTATCCCAGGCTGCTCCAAGCCCCATCCAGCCAGGCCTTGGACACTTCCAGGGATCCAGGGGCAGCCACAGCTTCTCTGGGAATCTGTGCCAGGGCCTCCCCACCCTCCCGGAGAACAATTCCTTCCCAATATCCCACCTATCCCTGCCCTCTGGCAGTTCAAATCCATTCCCCCTTGGCCTGTCACTCCATGCTCTTGTAAACAGTCTCTCTCCATTTTTCTTGCAGGCTCCCTTCATGTGGACATCCGAAGAGCAAAAAATATTCCTGGATCGAAAGCTTTGCTCTTCCCAGGGCCTTCCTTTGTCTCTGGAGTGACTGGAAAAGCAGCTGCCGGGCGCGGGGGGCTTCCACGTGGGATTTTCCCTGATACGGCGGCAACGAGAGGAGTTTTCACCTGATGCTGAAACAATGCCACGCACAGAGGGCCACATTGTTCCCTTGCCATTTGGAAGCAATTACCTGCATGTTACGTAAAACTTTTATTAAACGCCGGGAGAAATTCGGGAACGTGTTAATCAGGGGCTGAGTGACATCTGCTTCATGCCCGAGGTTTGGGAGCTGCAGGAGGAGGGGTCAGCAGTTCACCGTGATTACCAAAACACATTGCTCCTTTTTTGCGGCCTCCCACGTGTTAATTTTTCAGATTTATTCTCCCCGGCTCCCGTGTCTCGGATTTTCACTGCGTGTCAACATCTGCTCCGTCCCTGCCTTCCGCAGCTCCTCAGGCTTCACCCCGCCGAGATCCCGAGCCGGCTCCAGCCCGGGGCTCAGGCACTTTGCTGGACTAATCCACAGGACAATTACCAGGGAAATTGGGCTCATTTCTGGCATCCAAAGGGATTTGCAGACGGATTTAAACCTAAAAAAGCCCCAGCAGGTTTAGGGATGAACGTGGCTGTCAGGGCAAGGCTCGGTCAGGCTGGGGAGGGGGTGTGAGGCTGCTGCTCCCTGAGAAATGGGGTGGAAAAATGTCACGGAGAGATGCTCGCTCCATTCCCATCCCCGTCTGCTCCTGCACACCTGGAGTCATTCCCTTCACACAGCCAGCCATAAAACCCTCTGGGAATGCTCACCCTTTGGAATCAGGGAATGCTGGAATGGTTTGGGTTGGAAGGGACCTTAAAGATCATCTCATTCCAGTCCCTGCCACTTCCACTCTCCCCTCTTGCTCCAAGCCCCGTCCAGCCTGGCTGCGGGATGGGTTTGGGAGCATTGGGAAACCCCACGGGGCCATGACAGAGAATTTCACTCCCAATGTGACTTCCTAGAAGATCTTCCTGCAGGTCATTCCCATGCATTTCCCTGGATCAGATTCCAGGAGAAACTCCCATTATCCACGAGCCAAATGCTTTGTGCTCCTGTCAAACCCCATTCCTAATTTATGCCTTTTTGATTATTCTGTTCCCTCACTCGTGCTCTGCTCCCCTTTCCCAATAAAAATTACAGCTTCCATTTATCATTTTTCCAAGGGTTGCCATAAATTCCGCTTGTTCCATCCCTCCCTCACCTCGAGGCAGCTCTGTCCTCCTCCCTCTGTGTCACTGCTGTCACCTCACACATCTCCTTCCCTCCTTTTTGGAGAGGGAGATAAAAATAAAAAAAAGAAAAAAGAAAATAATCCCCCAATCCTGAAATCTTTCCAGGCCATCTCCAAACCTGCAGAACGGCTGGAATTCCACACAAATAAAACTTGTGGGGCTTTACAGCGGAATTTCCTGATTTTTTCCTTTTTTTCCCGATAAAATGCTTTCAGGAATTAGCACCAGCTCGGAGAGGCAGGAGCGACGCTCGCTGCCCTCAGAGCCTGCGGGATCAGGGGTCACCTGTTTTCTCCCAGGTTTTTTCCAGATTAATTTGCCGAAGGTTTTTAATTTTCACCTTTTTTTTAGGGGGGAGCACACGGAGAACAGCTCGTCCCGTGCTCTGCATCCCCCCACCGCAGTGCCATGTGCCTGAAAACATCATTCCTTCTAAAGTCCCGCCTGGAATAATGAAAAGAAATCACAAAAACGTGGGAATGGCTGCGTTTGCCGGGGATTCCAGTCCCGCATCCATCCTCCGGCCGTGGCCGCTGCTCCACAGGGAAGCGGAGCCGCTCCCCTGCCCGGGGCTGTTCTGGGATCGGCTTCTCCACAGGGAGCTTCTCCCTCCCTTCCAGCGGAGCCTGGCTCGGGGTTGCGCTCAGAGCTGGCCAGGAATCATTCCCGCTCTCCCAAAACTGCTGAGGGGAACAAAATTTTCCTGCTTGTTGAGATTTGTTGCGTTTTATAAAAAAAAAAATCCTCCTTTTTCTCCATCTTGGAGCGCCGCTTCCCAATTTTTTCCGTGGACAGAATGAAAACCTCAAGTCTAGAGGGGTCAGTGCCTGCCATGGGGGATGCAGGACTGGCTTCAGGACGAAACCAAGGAATTCTTGCAGAATCCTGGAATGGTTTGGGTTGGAAGGGAGCTTAAGGATCATCTCATTCCACCCCTTCCATGGGCAGGACCTTCCACTATCCCAGGTTGTCCTGGGGAGCTTCTTCCAAGCCTGAACACAAGGAGAGGAGACAATTAATGCTGACAATCAATGCAATTAATGGACAGGAATTTTTTGGGGGAGACTCCACTTTAATCTTTCTTTTTAAGCCCAGCCCTTGAGGAAGCTGCTCTGACTTCCACGTGATGTGAAAGCACCGAGCTCTGGCTGCACTTCCAGCACCCAAATGCGTGACCTTGGACGACACCAATCTGCCAGAAAAGCAGGAAAAAGAAAAGGTGTTGCTGATATTTATTTATTTTCTGCTCCGATTCCTCATCCATCATCGGGGAAATTCGCTCTTGGCAGCGCCGGCCGCTTCCTCGAGCGCAGCCAAGGTGACCACGAAAATTAGCGTCGAATCCCACCAGGCTTTCCATCATGGCCACGTTGTTTTTCACTGGACACGAATGGTGAGGTGTTTCCCTTTTGTTTTGCATCCGCAGGGATCGGGTTGTTGCTCCGGGCATCGCTCCACGCGCTGACGGATGCGACCGGCTCCAAAGGGGAAAGTGAAATTTTGTGTTTCACCGGAGAAATTTCCCCCGTCCTCCCTGACGGAATGACTCAGAGCGGCTGCAGAACGGGCGCTGCCCCAGAGCTCAGACAGTGAAACTCCGTTTTCATCCTCCTTCATAAATGTTTTGCTTAATGAGAAGCCCTCGAGGAGCAGATCTGCCTGGCAGAGCCAGGGAGAACAAAAGCTGTGGTTAAACAGCACCGGGAGCGCCGACGGCCTCGCGGTGACAACAGCAGCACCCACGGCCCTGCTGGAGCCCCACCTCGGGCATTCCTGAGTGGGGAGCGCAGGGATGCTCTGGGAAAGGGACTTTTTTCATCCCAGAACCAGTGAGGTTGGAAAAATCTCCAAGGCCATCGACCTGCGCCCGATCCCCACCTTGTCCCCAGCCTGGAGCACTGAGTGCCACATCCAGACATCCCTTGGACACCTCCAGGGATGGGGGGCTCCGAACCTCCCTGGGCAGCCCCTTCCGAGGCCTGACCACCCTTTCCATGGAGAAATTCCTCCTGATGTCCATCCTGAGCCTCCCCTGGCCCAGCCTGAGGCCGTTCCCTCTCCTCCTGTCCCTGTTCCCTGGGAGCAGAGCCTGACTCCCCCCCGGCTGCCCCCTCCTGTCAGGGACTTGTGCAGAGCCACAAGGTCCCCCCTGAGCCTCCTTTTCTCCAGGCTGAGCCCCTTTCCCAGCTCCCTCCTGTTCGTGCTGTGCCAGGAATGTTCAGTCCCCAATTCCAGAGGGTTTTCATGGAGAGCCGGGCACCAACCACAGCCTTTCCCTCAGCAGGAAATGAAGGTGTTTGGCTGAGGGTGTTGTGTGAGCCCCGCTGTGAGCAGGGACAGCGCAGGGTGGGGTGGCTGGGGGTGCTTGGACAGGTGCCTCATCCCTTCGGGAGGGATTTCTCCATGGAAAGGGTGCTCAGGCCTCAGAAGGGGCTGCCCAGGGAGGTTTGGAGTCCCCATCCCTGGAGGTGGCCAAGGAAGGCCTGGAGGTGGCACTCAGTGCTCTGGGCTGGGGACAGGGTGGGGATCGGGCACAGGTGGGACTCAGTGATCCTGGAGGGCTTTTCCAACCTCAAAGATTCCAGGATTCTCATCCCCAGGCAAGACTTTGAGAAGTGAGGGCAGGCAGGCAGTGCCAGTGGGAGCTGGAATTCATGAAGTGCTGGTAAAGCTGGAGCAATGATCCAGGGATGCTCCCAGCTCACCTGGGCAGTGCCCAAGGAATTCTGAGCTCAGAGGGACTGAGGGCAGGTGAGGAGCACCTGATGGTCCCTGGGCCTGGAGAAGGCACTCAGGATTTCCTCATCCACCTCATCCTCCTTGTTCTCCGAGGAAGCTGCCAGAATAAAAGTGGGGAAAATCCCCATTGGCAACAGGAAGATGGAAATTCCCTGCAGGGATAACCCGAGTGTCCCAACATCCCCAGGCATCGCCTGCAGTGGTGAATTAGGATGGAATCACAGCAGCAATAAGGTCGGAAAACATCATCGAGTCCAACCAGAAACCCAAACAAAACGTTGGGATGCAACAGGTCCCTGTGCCAGGGGCTGGGCAGGGGGCGGGGGGCACTAGAGGGCACTGTCGCCTGCAGATCGTGACAGGGAGGACACGGAGGGCTCGGGAAGGGATCCCAGCTCTGCATCCTGGCCTTTGGAGTGAGAGACTGGGCCTAAAAAACAACAACAAACCCCCCCCCCCCAAAAAAAAAAAAACCAACAAAACCCCAATAATAATAATAATCATCATCATCATCATCATCATCATCACAAATTCAATATATATCTCCTAATATCACCTATTTAATACCACAGTATCACCTATTTAAAAATAAAACCCGCTCAGGCTGCTGGGAGATGCAGTGGGGGATCTGCGGGTGCGATATCCAAACCTTTGCTCCCTGAATATTGCAAGAACCGGGATTTTAAACATCTTCCAACCCACTCAGCCTTGGGCCAGCTCCAAAAGTAGCCAAGGAATTTCCTGGGCTGGAGAGGGTCAGACCTTTGGTAGCGTGTCTGCTTCTGGATTCCTCCTTCCGGGAGGGATTTTCTTTGGGATTTTGGATTGGAGCCACGAGCAGTGGGAGGGGAGGAAGGCAGCACAGGGGCTGCCTGGGGAGAAGTCATGGAGCGAGTGCTCACAGGTGAAAACGTCACCTGATAAAATAAATGAGGAAAAAAAGGAATTCTGCCCCTGGAGAAGATCCTCCCCAGGGCGGGGAGCTGGGCTGGGCTGGGCTGGGCTGGGAGCAGCTCCAATTTCTGGGGATGAAGCTGTGGGGATGTGCAGACAGAACTCCCTCACCTGGAGTTCGGCCCAGAGCCTGGGACTGGGCAGGATTTGGGGATCCATCAGCCCTGCTTGGACAGGGAAGGGTTAAAGGCCTTGAGGACTCCCATGAAATCGCAGGTAGAGCAGCTCTGGTGACTGGAGTTAATTCCAGACTGAAACCAACCATCAGTGGGGACATTTAGGGGAAAAAAGGGGGAGAATATTTCCTTTGCCTCCCTGAAACAGCAATTCCCAAATTCCCAGTGCCGCTGGTGAGGCTGGAGAGGGATCTGCGGGCTCACATTCCTGAGTGACCTCACTCCTGCCTCCCACACCTGCCCCGGCACTGGCCATAGAGGCCAAAGAGACAGGAAAATTCCTGCTGTGGATCCCAAGACATCCCATCCCCACCGAGCTGCCCCTCTGGAGCGTGGGGCCGTTGGGAAGAGCTCCAGCTCGGGCTGCTCCGGATCCAGGTCCCTCGGAGCACTCGTGGTGTGGGTGAGACCCTGCTCCTGCCGGAGCATCCATCGGGAGCCTGCTGGAGCCCATCCCAAACTTCCCAGCGTTTGTCCTGGTGAAATCACCTGGCAGGAAATGAACTCCCCCCACCTGGAGCTGCCTTCGGAACGGCTTTTCCCAGGTGTGGGGTGATGGGAGCGGGACGGGCTCAGGAGCACGGGCATGAGGAGCGAGGTTTCCATGGAAGCCACGGGCTCCTGTTGCTGCTTTGAGACCCAGGAAAACTGGGAGAAGTGGCTTTTTGGGGACCCCCACCACGGCTGGGTCAGCCTGGTGCAGCTCCACCCTCCCAGCCAGATCTTATCTCCCGGAGATTTATTTCCAGTCTTCTTTTCAAGACATGATGTCAGGATTCTAATAACCTGACTCAGGCAAATCCTGGCTGGAATGACGATTGTGTTTATCAATTTCCTCCTTTCTTTTCTTTGCTTGTCTCGATTAATCATGGAACAGCACCATGGAAAAGTGCTGTTAGCCCGACCTCCCGGCCAAGGCAGGCCTGCTCCCTGCTCCACCGTCTTCTGTTTCATCCAGGTTATTTTTAAAAACTCCCCAGGGAGCAGCCTTGTTGAATCACAGGAGCGAGGAGTGGAAAAGACCTCTGAGCTCATGCAGTCTGTGCCGGCCAGGGCAGCCCGGGCCCTGCAGCTTTCCCTGGTTCAGCTCCCACCTTTGGCTCCCTCGGGAGATTTTCCTGCTGGAGAGCAGATCTCACACTCAGGTTTTTGTTGATGTCATGTTGGAAAGGAAAACTGTCCGGGGCTGGCCTCAGCTGACTGAGAGGGTTTGAGGCTGATCTGTGGGATGGGGATGGGATAAATGATTGGGAAGTGCCCCGCCTGGAGCGTGGGGCACACGGAACCTGGGATGCTGCTCCACGAGCCCGGGAATTGCCGGGAAGGGACTCGTCCTGCTCCAAACCTCTCGGCCTTCCCTGATGCCGTGCCAGCTCTGGGGCTTATGAACAAGGTGAACGAGATGGGCAGCCCAAATGTGGAGAGGCAAATTAGCTGCAGCATGGCTGTTAATTGGTTTTGAGGCAGAAAAGGCACAGATCTCCCTGCAAACATCCCTGCGCCCTGCCTGGAGCACATCCACAGTGCCCAAACCTGCTGTGCCTCCCCCTGGCACCGTGCAGGGAGCTGGCGAGGGTGCTGGGCACTCCCACGGCTGCCAGGGATTGGGATGGGTGCTGGAGGCTCCCGTGGGTGCTGGACCTGCCCAAAGCACGAGGTGCCCTCGATCCCTGGCGGCGCTCGGCTCTGCCCCAGCCTTATCTGCCTGCAGTAATCACAAATAATTGGTGGCTCCCCAGTGGCCTGATCTAATAGCAGCACGAATAAAGTTATTTTGAACAGTTGTTCATGAGTTCATCTCCTGGAAAGCCTCGGCCCCAGCTGTTGCTGTGCTTTTGATTAAAAAAAAAAAATATATATATATTAAACTCAAACTGGGGATTATCGGGGCTAAGCACGTCTCAGCCCTCCCTCCTCCCCGTGTCAGGTGCCCGGCCGGGCTATAAACCCCTCTTTGTGTGCGGCTGCCTCGGCCCTTTCTCCCGGAGCTGGCACCGGCACCGCGGCGATTTGGCAGCGCTCCGGGATGCCGGGCGAGGGATGCTGGCAGCGCCGGCGGCTCGCGGTGCCCGGCCCGGCTGGCAGCAGCGGCCGCGGCAGCCTCAGCATCCAAATGGTCGCCCAGGCCTCCGGCCAAGTCCATTTGTTAATGGTCAAGCTCTGGGGAGCTGNAGGGCGGCAGCGGGGATGGGGATGGGGGGAGCCGTGCGGGTCTCCAGCCCGCAGAAGTGGGGGTGGGTGGCACTGCGGGGGCTTGGGGACAGCGTGACGGTGAGGGACCTGCAGCACAGACGTGTCCCCAAAGGCCCGAAGTGGCGGTGTCCCCTCAGGGACAGCCGAGCCTCCGCCGCTGTCCCCGCCACCCGCCCCGTGCAGGGTGAGCAGCAGCCTGGCAGGGGGGGATGCCTGGAATCCCAAACCCCAGCCCAGGCCGGCGATGTCACCGCGCAGGTCACCCCCCGCAGGTGCCCGGGGACTCCCACGGGACGCATTCCCGGGATGTGCGGCGCTCACGGAGTCCAGCTCCTCCTCCCACCCAGCCCCTCACTCCCGACGCTGCTCCGGCGACCGCAGCCGTGGCTCAGCCCTGTGGTTGCAGCTCACAACCTCTGCAGGCTCCAAGCTCTGCTTTTCCACCGGCCCGACCCCTGCTCTGATCACTCCAATCCCTCCAGGATCACTCCAAGGAGGGCACAGGACGGGAATGTCCCCTCTGCCCCGCGCCGAGGTGGCCGCGGGACCCCGCTGAGGTGCGGAGAGCCGGGGCTCGGGCTCCGGAGCAGCTCGGCTCAGTCCTGAGCCAGAGCGGGGATGAGTTCAGCTCCCACCTCCTGCTCCGGGATCCGGCCGGGACGAGCCGTGCCCTGGCAGCAGCGGGACTGGGGTGGGCGCAGTCGCTGCCGGGACCCCCCCTCGCCATCCCCGTGGCCAGCACAGCTGTCGGGACGGGGGCACAGCGCTGCCTCCCCCTGCCACCAACATCTGGCTGCTCTCAGCACAAAATCCAGCTGGACGCACATCCCAGCAGCTGGATGGGAGAGGTGCGGGGTCAGCCCCTTCCCACATCCGCGGGGATTTGCTCGGCTCTGTCTGATTGCAAAACCCCGTGCCCAGAGCCCTCTGGATGAGCAGCCCCGGACGTTTGGAGGAATTCTTGCTGAGGCAGAACAATTAGGGAAGGACTGGGGCCTGCACATTCGGGGATGTTCTTGCTGAGACAGGACAATTAGGGAGAGGATACGGACAATAAGGAAGAGTTTCACACTTAACTTCCCTTGTCCAATCAATTAGGTAGGAACAGAGTCATTCCATACATCCTCCCAAGGAGGTCCCCCCTCCTCCTGAACAAAAACAATTTTAAAAGCAGAGCGATGAACTCGCACCAAGAATCGGCCGAAGGTTGGGAAAACTTGGGAGCGGCGCAGTGAAAAAAGGGAAAATGAGATCAAAAAAGCAATAAAAAATGCTTGATAGCACCAAATCCTCCATACATTCCAGGCTGGACATGCAGAATATCGCCTGAAAGCTCCAGCTGATAAGGAGATGGGCAGCTGATAATCACTGGACTGACTTAATTAAGATATTCATTCCCAATCTCTGAGTGTCCTTCTCCAACTCTTTCCCTGTTCCAAAAATAAAGGTGCTGTGCCCAGAGCAGCGCAGGTTTCCCCAAGCCAGTTCCACCCAGCATCCCCCTCTCCTGGATTTCTCGCCGTGCCTCTTATTTTCCTTCTCAGCATCAGCCTCGAAACATCTGGGTGGTGGTGGAGCTCGGAGCTGGAAGCGACACAATCTAGTGAGAAAGGATGTTTTTGTGCTATTTCCAACCTTCCCAGAACAGAGACCTTCAGAAAGCCCCTCACAAAGGCCCTTTCTTCCTCCCCACCACTTTGAAAAGCTGGGTGAGATCCTCGCTTATCTGCCTCCACCAGGCTTGTACAAGACAGAGACGATCAAAAAGGAGGGGGAAGGGGTGGCAGAAACCCCAGCCAAGTGGGGGTTTTTTCTGGTGGTTTTGTTTGTTTCTTTTTTAGCTTCTTTTGGTTCAAACTGGAGTTTTTTGGAGCCGCTCCAGCCTCCTCTGTGCTGGGGGAGGATGAGGGATCACAGAGATTTACCAAAGGCCCTATGGATTAGAACTCTGCTTTTCCCCATATGAAAATTTCATATTTTTGGGGGTAAAATGTTGAATCAGAGTGAATTTGGGGGAGTTTAAAGAAGCTGCACTGCTCAGCAGGTTGGAAAATCCAGTCCCTCTGAGCATCCCTGCCCAGCAGCCAAAATCCATGGGCACCAAGGCTGGCTTGGGAACTGGGGCAAGGAATTTCCCTCCTGCATCCAGAAAGTCTTGGCAAAGAGCTGAAGGATCGTGGCCAGGAGACCCAAAGCTGAGGGTGATGCTCAGCTCCATCCCCTTCTCCCGCTCTTTTCGATGCTCCTGCACCTGCGGGAGAGACCCAACGCCAACACCAAAAACGGTGGGAATCCTGCTCCCTCCTGCTGCCCCTTCCCGGGATGAGAGGTCCCTCTGGCTGCCCCTTCCCAGGATGAGAGGTCCCTCTGGCTGCCCCTTCCCGGGATGAGAGGTCCCTCCTGCTGCCCCTTCCTGGGATGAGAGATCCCTCTTGCTTTTCCCGGGATGAGAGGTCCCTCTGGCTGCCCCTTCCCGGGATGAGAGGTCCCTCTGGCTGCCCCTTCCCGGGATGAGAGGTCCCTCCTGCTGCCCCTTCCTGGGATGAGAGGTCCCTCTGGCTGCCCCTTCCCGGGATGAGAGGTCCCTCTGGCTGCCCTTTCCTGGGCTGAGAGGTCCCTCCTGCTGCCCCTTCCCGGGATGAGAGGTCCCTCCTGTTGCCCCTTCCCGGGATGAGAGGTCCCTCTGGCTGCCCCGGCTGGGCTGAGGCTGCTGAGGGGCTCCCAGCTGGTGCTGGGGATGTTTGGGAGGTGGAGGTTGTGGAGCCCTTGGCCGGAGCTCAGCTCTGTCCCTGTCGCCTCCACCGACGCTTCCCCTCCTTCCCCAGATCCCCAGGGATAACCCCTGGGGCCAGAGCTCCATTTCCCAGCTAACCTCCAGTTTGGGAACCGGATCCTCTTCTTTGCCTCCCCCAGCCTGCTTTCCCAAAGGGAAAGTCCCTGTCCTGATCCCTTCGTCCTGATCCCTTCCTCCTGCTCTCGTTCCTGCTTTGCCCAGCGGAGCCAGAGCAGAGCTGAGCAGCAAAGTGCTGCTCTTCCAGCCCTCATCCATCCCCACTGGATCCTGGATCACTCCCTCAGCCCTCGGACACTGAGCTCCACGTGCCCCCACAGCCTTGGGAAGGCTCCCAGCTGTATCCCCTCTGCTCCCCTCCCACCTCGCCCTCTCTTTTGGGGTGTAATACCCTGTCAGGAACACCTGGAAACACCAGGATTTGTTTTCCCACCGAGCTGCATCCCTCAGCTGCCTGAAGATCAGCCAAACTCCACGGGCAGTGCCCCAGAGAAAGGGACAACGTGGATAAAGCCACTCCGGGTGAGCTTCCTGCTCTTCGGAGCATCCTCATGTGAAACCAGCCCAGCATCCCCATGCCATCCCCTGGGATAACCCCTGAGGGTTCAGGACTCCTCGGAGGGTTCAGGACCCCTCGGAGGGTGCAGGACCCCTGGCACATCCCTGGAGAAGAGCGCAGGGACTCGGGGAACCCAACCGGGGCACTTTGGACCCCATTTGGCAGCACTGCCCACACCTCCCTGCCCACAGCAGCACCGAGAGGGCAGGGACAGGGAATAACCCCAGCCCAGCCCCACACGGAGCTCCCGCTTCCCAGGTCCTGGAAAGCCAGGCGCCGCCCCTTCTGCAGCACATCCCTCCTCGCAGGCAGCCTGAGAACATATTTTATCTTCTACATAATCACAAGGCCAAAAAAAAAAAAAAACCCCAAATCCCCTCGCCTTCGAGATTCCCAGACAGTTCCCTCAGCATCCTCATGCTACTGATGTCATCCTGGAGGAAAATCCCCTGGGCCCGGGGAGCTGGAGCTGCTCCGAGCCCGTTCCCGTGCCGGGGGTGGGCAGCCCCCAGAGCCCCTCGGAGCTGCACCTCTGCCATACCCCGGGCACGTTTTTATGGCCCCGTTTATGCACTTGTTGAGTGCCTAAATTCCCCGTGCCCCCTCGGGGGACGTTAATAGCTCAGCAGAGCTCTTTGCTAATTCCATTTTCTGTCCTTTGTGTTCAGCTGCAAGAAAAATTAGCCAGGAATAAAAAATGACCTCATAATAAACAGCACTGAAGCCGGCACCGCAGGCTCCTGAGGGTAACTCTCCGCAACCAGGTACCACCTCCGACCCCAAAAACTTCACCCCGCGCTCAAAAACAACCGCAGGGCAAACCCCGAGCTGAGGTGGAACAAGTGAAACACGAGATAAGGCAGTGGCACCAGGCCAGGGGGCAGATTTGACCCAAATTGCTCCATCTCCAGCTGGTTGAGTGATTCACTCATCCAAGGGGCCTGGCCTGGCTCCCTGTTTGGGGCTGGTCGCTTTGTTTTGTTTGTCCCAGCGCCTTGGTTATCCAGGGAAGCGTGACACACGTGGTGGGAACGCTCCTGGGGCAGGGATCCGTGCTGGAGCTGCCTGCTCGGCTCCCCCGCACCTCTCCTGCTCTGGTTTGACCTCAGGAGCATCACCCTGGTTGTGCTGGGACCCCTAACTCTGTCCTGGTCCCCCTAACTCTGCCCT
>VZTA01001998.1:0-18965 GCA_013398855.1 Mohoua ochrocephala
CCCTGCTTCACCATTCCCAGCTTCTGTAAGCTGATGTAGAAGGAATTGAGCTCCTAAACTACCCTCCCTTTTACAACTAGAACAGCTGGGCTGCAAGCAACAGGGAATTGTCAGATAGATTATTTTTATTTTCTCCCCCAGCTGTCCCATCCCCAGTCTTGAATTGCCTAGCACTGGAGAAAACTCCTCAATCTGTCCACAACCCCCCAGGTGGGTAATAATAGATGCTTCATATAGAAAAATTCAATTAGACTTGACAAGAGATGTATGATAGTGCTTCCTTGCCAGGACCCCATATTGCTCTGTTCTGTTCCTCTGCAAGAGACTTGCTGTAGAAGTTAATATGAAAAAAACAACCAACCAACCAAAAACCAAAACACAAAAACCCCCCCAAAACAAAAGCAAAAACCAAAAAAAACCCCCCCCACACCCCCCCCCACCCCAAAAAAAAAAACCCCAACAAAATAACCAAAATCCTAAGGGGAAAAAAAAACCAACCCAGAAAACAAACCCCTTTTAACTATAATGGCATTTATATCCAGGATGAACTGTGGTGGGCTTTGTAGAAAAGAAAATTACAGTGGTATCTTGTACAACTGCAGACACCAAGTACAATCAGCTACCCAGGGTATCAGGTGCCAGCTGGTAAGAGCAGGAACAGGGCTGTTGTGCTGTACTAGGGCTTCTCTTGGTGCCTCTGAGTATTAAAGCAGCCGAGGTAAGAAGCGTTCATGTGGTGTCTTGGCAAAGAGTGAAAGGTTCCTGTCTTAAACTCTCTAGTCCCATCATCCACCTGTTCCATCTCATTGTGGGTGTTTGGAAAACACTTCTGTGCTCAGTGTAGCTCAGCATTGCTGGGGTGCCTTGTGGACACGATGTGCAAAGGAACACGAGCCCTTTCTGCAGCTCTTGTTCCCACGTTTGAGACTGGGAGGGGATCCTTTTATGTGGTTTTGGCTTTTTGGTGATTTTTTTCCTCCACCATGAATGTTTCAGCAACACTCAGTCTTTGTCTTTTAATGCTCAGATTTCTAAATACTCTGAGTCTGGGAGATGAGAATATCTGATATAATTGACTTGGGCAGACCTCTTTCTGTCTGTACAGCACATGTCTGCATTGGTCACCCCTGTTCCCAGAAGCTACTGCGTAGTATCACACAGCTGCTTGCTGGTGTTGGCAGAGCAGAAAGCAGGAGGAGGTTGCATTGAAGTGGTGGGTGACAGAGCCCTGCAGCAGCTGGGCCTGCAGCAGCATCTAAGGCCTTTTGCCATAGTTACACTTAGTTTCTGTAATCCTATGAAATTGCATCATCTCAATTTCAAGTCTGTAAGGTGTGAGAAGCCATTACCCTCCTGCACTCCGTTTGTCTCTGACAGGTAAATTGACATCGCCTTGGAATTGGGTGTACGTGTATGGTGCAATGCGTTCAGACTTACGGTGTTTCATCAAAATTCAAAAGGCATTTGGAACAAAATATTTACAATGTGAGCAAGACTTTTTTTTTTCCCCCATGTACCCAGACACTCGCTTTGGGAGTCTAGTACTGACATGGCTGAATAACTGCTCCCAAGGTCAGCGGTGGCTTTTGCGAGCAGCTCTGTGAAGCAGAGGTGGCTATTCCCTGCAGTGAAGCTGCAGGCACTGAGTGTCTTGGAAAACACCTCTTGGAGGGGAGTGGGAAGGTCAGGACAAGCTTTGCAGGATGCCCTTGACAGCCAATGTGAACATGGGGTGTGCTGGCATAAAGAGGGAGTGCAGGGAGAAAAGGCCTCAGGCAGCTGCATTCATTGTAACAGAGCTGCTGGGGAGGCTGTATGTGTTTAGTGCTTCAGCCTAGATAAACTCAAAGTGGGGACCATGGTCCTACCCCGTATGTACAAGGACAACAATATCTGAAGGCTTAATCCTGAGGTTTGTCCTGACTGTAAGACGGTGACTTAGGAAAGGCTCAGTTTAACAGTTGCATTGAGATGTGAAATATTGATCCCCCTCACTATACTGATTCCTTAGGGACAGATGGAGGGATTGTTTCTTCTGTGGGACAGAGAGTTGGCAGTGAGCTAAATGTTAACTAACAGCTGCATTAAAGGCTAAGGGTGGGTAAAGCAGCACTGCATGACAGTGTGTGCAGGGGTAAGGGAGGGGAAACAATGAAATTCTGAACTGATTCTTGGTGCCTTCTGGGTCAGACCTAAGGTTGAGCTCACAGTAGCGCCCAAATGACCTGGGCAGCAGGGCTGGACTCCGTAGAAACCTTCCTGTACCTTCTCTGTGCCTTGAATGAATTCCCACTATGTTTGAATTGCACTTCTGCTTGCTGTTACGCTGCAGCCCCATTGCACATTAAGTGCTTCCCATGGGTCCAGGGTGCTGGGGAACAGAGCACGTACCTCTTTCAGGGACACCCATGATAGTATACAAGGTACAGTGACTCCTGCTTTTGGACCAGACTGGCTGACGTGCTCCGTATAATCAGAAGATGAATGCTTGAGCACAGGGGACAAATACCCAGTATACGAGAGGAAATCCACACACAATTGTGTCACTTTATTATGTTTGCCTGGACTCTGGCGTGGCTGTGGTTTGGGAGTCCCATGTGCCCGTGGCACCCGGGTGCAGCTGTGCAGGAAGCCTGAGGAAGGAGCATGCACAGTGCCCAGGTGGGAAGCTCTTTCCTTTGGCTGCAGGCAGTAGCAGTCACTGCACATGTAAAAGGGCACTTAAATGGCAGCCCAGGGAGGGAAGACCGACAGATGGACACAAAAATATAAATACCTTCTCTAGGCAACACCAGCTCTGTTAGGGGATGCTCTTCTGAGTGGAATAACTGGCAGGGACAGTCTTCGTTCAGCTTAGGGGTTTGTTCGGGATGAGGCTCACAGTCCTGAGTGATATCAAGAAGCACAAGTGGGAGAGTGCTGTCTTGTCAGCAAGCACATGGCGGAGACAGACGTGTACTTCTTGCAGACACTGTCAGTAGAGGTGGAGCAAGGCCAACAGCTTTCTGTGTCCTGCTAGCAGAGTCACACTGGATGACCAGGATTGCTTGTTGCATGAAGCATGCAGAGGCCAGGAAGGGGTAGATGCGTTTGTTTTCATTTGTTCCTGGACCCTATCCCCAATGTTTTTCTAACCTGTTTCCCTAAGTTGCTGCCATCTCTCTCTCTCCCCCAGCAATTACTCTCAGATGCCATCTATCTGAAGGAGCCAAATGAAGCCCCAGGGTTGGACACCAGACAGGTTTCTGTTCCCAACACTTTCCTTGATAAATGGATGCTGGAAACGGTGTAAGAGAAAAGGATCCAATCGCTCTTGCTTTGCATTCTCACTAAAAATTAAACTAATAGCACTTGACAGCCAAGCTAGAGCCCCTCTGTGGTAAACAATGCTACCTGTTTATAAATGGGAGAAGCCAAGGTTCTCACTGCAGGTCGTGGAAACAGTTGGGGACAGGGCTCTGGGTTTCCCTGATATGTTTTGAGACACAGGGTCTGTGGTTTTCTTTATTCTTTTCTTCCCACTCTTTTAACTTCCAGAAAATAAAGTACCCCTTAAAGTTAAGGAGTGCCCAAGTCTGGGAAGCAGGCAGGAGAGATACCTGACTCGGGTTGGGTGCTAGGGTTTAGAGGCTTAAGAGAGGAGGTCTGCAGGATTTTTAGGTGATCTCCTGTCTGACGGAGAACATCAGTGCAAGTGGTGAGGCTGAGTCTTGTGGTGCATTCACAAATTCATTCACATTCTTTGCATAGTCCTCTTGAGGAAGGATGGGTGGTAGCTCCTGGCATCTTGCACGCATGTTCCTATGCAGAAAGGCCATATGCTCTACAGCCAGAAGCAGCACCATGCAGAAACCATCCAAAGGCCATGGGATGCCCTGAGGGAAGTCAGCTCCAGCATGCAGATCCTGGTTCAGCTATAGCTATGGCTCCACTGTCACACTGCTGTTGGTGACGCGGACACCATACCATCCCTTCCAGAACAGCGTGTCCTGGCCACCATGTTCAAAGCGGACAAAACGGACCCCAGGCCCATAGTTGGAAAAGGCGTGGGAGATCTTTGGGACAAGAGACAAAATAGTTGTTAGCAAGTGTCAAACCACCACAAACCTACTGTTGTTCAGTGCACAGAGCCTTCAGCCCCACTGGCCACAGTCAGACCTACCAGGCTGGGTAACAGTGAGGACATTAACAGTGGGAGAAGCTTTGATCCCATTGTTCTGAGGCCACCTAATCACTCCCAGTTGGACATCTCCTTCACCTTACACCTGCTAGTGGTGACTCAGCAAGTTTCCAAGTTTCTTATAAGGCAACCTCCCTTTTCCTTGTTCAATCATAGGGTGGTGGCTCCAGAGAACACATGACAGAGCCTTCTCCTTCCCTTGGAGAATTCTCCTGCTTAAAAATATTCCTGATCCATGTAGGCTGGGTGTCACCTGCTGAGCCCATACCTGTAACTCACCTCAGTCCAGTTGGCATCATTGTCCTGTGGGATGGTGACAGTCTCACTTTTGTACTCAGCCAGCACATCCTCATTCTCAGAGAGCAGCTTCACGCACAGCTCATAGAGGCAGCCAGCATCACTGCGTCCTGCATACCTACAAGGAGATCCAACCTGTTGGCATTACCTGTAAGAGCTCTGCAAAGGCTCTACCACTCTCACCAAGTTACTGGGGTTTGAGATGGAAATCTGCAATGGTTCTTAGCTCAGCCCACCACCTCCCCTCATTCACCACAGGAACCTGGGCTTTGGAGTTCATGTGCTCCAACAGTTTAAAGCTTGTGGGAGCTGCCTGTGAGCCCTGTCCCACATCCCGAATCCTGGCAGCTGAGGTTTTAAGGCCCAGTATATATGAGATATATGCCCTCCCTGCTCTTCCTTATCTTTCTCAACCCTCTGCCTGTCCTCAGAGCCTTCCTTAATACTTACCAGTCTCTTACCATGATTTTAGGCTGGGTTGTATCCATCAGCTCTTCCCAGTAGCCCTCAGCCCTAAGGTCAATGACCTGAGCCTTTCGACACCACCTGAAACACAAGATGTTAATTGGTATTACAGTCTCTCCTGGGACCGGGGGAACCAAAAATTCCCTCTATCCTGAATAAGAGAAGAAAGAGCCTTACTCATAAGATGTAACAAAGTATTTGTGGACTTCTTCACTAGGAAATTCTTTTCCAAAGTCCCCTGGGAGGTCTTCAATTTTCCAGCCATCACCTCCATTCTCTACCTCTCCCCAGTGCTCCAAGTCTTCTGCAAATGGCATAAAAGAGACTTGGATGAGTCCTGTGGGCATGGGGAACCTGACCATCTCCCCCTGGAACCTTCCTCTGGCTCGTGAAAGTTTGATATTAGACACAGCACTGATTTTATATGTAGACTAGGGTTATGTTTGTTAAGTAAAGGTCAGGCAAAAACCTTTAGCCTGACTGAGCCTAATCACACCAAACTTTTAACATTCCCCAGCAAAACGGCTGTGTAGGTGTGGGTTTAAGAAAGTACTCTAGGGAAAGAATTTAGGTATTCTGAACAGTGTTGTGTCTGCATTTTCAGTGTCACAGCACAGAAGGACCCTGGTGAGAGATGCTGATTGCTTTATTTCTAAGTTTCTAATATCACTAAGTGGTATTTTTTGAAGCAGTAAGGCCTTAAACATTGGGCTTTGCAGGAGGGAAACCTGGATGTTGGAAAAGCTTGCAGAAGGTCATCTGTAAACAAAATGGAGAAGCTGTGTTGATACTGCTTTGGTCTACGATGTGTGAAATTGTTGCTGCTTGGGTTGTGAGGCTTGGTTACTGCTGCTTATTGCTAAGCAGCTTATAGCTCTGGCAAGTGACGTTCATAGATTCAGAATAATGGCACATGGGGTGTGTGCCCAGCCTCTAATATGGGCTGTGGTGAGGAGGGTAAAAACATGATTGGCCTGAGCTGCTCCAAGGAAAGAAACCTGAAGCGCCTGGTGAGCTGAGGGCAGACTGGCCCCTGAGAAGGGAAAGGCTTCATCTCTCCTGTCACGGCTTGGCGAGAAGCAATGCAGAAACAAATGCCACGGCCATTACTGTGTTGGATGGTTTCTGCAAAGGACATCTTTGTGTCTCAAACACGATTTAGATCCCTGCAGAGGTTATATAAAGTTCATGTCATGTAAAGCCTTTTGCAAAGGCTGATTATCAAAGGCCTTTGTACCCATGAAATGATTTGGCTGCACAGATTGAGACTCTTGGGCAAGAAGAAAATTCTGCAACCTGACAGCAACTAAGATCTATTTTCAAAGGCTAGAGATACGCAATTCTCAGTGACTGGTCATCGCTCTGACACCTTGAGGCTTGTTGTGATGCCTCTCACCTTCACCACATGGGTTCTTGATGAGATTCTTCCTTTTCTTACTCAGGAAATAGAAGTTTTGCCAGTTCTCTGCATCTGACTCTGCTCTGGTGAGGCCTTCCTGCTGACACTTCAGGATCCAAAGTGCAGTTCCATCAACCAGGTTCTTCCACTGGCAGCAGACCAGGCGGCACACCAGCACCAGATCCACCGCAGGTATGGAAGCCAGGATTCGGATCAGGACTGCTTCAGGGAGGGACTCCATCCCTGGGGCAGGCTGGGCGGAGCTGCCTGAGAGAGAGTGGAAAGGAGTGGTGAGGGTTTCCCACCCTTAGCAATGTCAGACACTGATGCAGTAGAAAAAAAGGGAAAATGAGTATGTTATCTGAAGGCATGATTTTGCTTCCTAGCCTCAAGGTCTCCTGTTCCTTATTAAGTTAATATCCTGAAGCAGATTAATATTTTTATATTCTAAGTAAAAACCCTGAATTAAATCTGCCCTCAAAATGGATGTATTTGACGACTGCAACTGTGGGCAGTTTGTTCATTTCCCAGGCTGGAATCATTCCTTCCAGAATCTCTGCTGCTGCAAAAATCAGCTTCTTAGTAATGATTTCCTCTGCAGAGGGAGGCACATGTGTGCTCGTTCTGCCTTTAAGAACATCCCTGATAACAAATGCTGCAAAGCAGTACTCCAGTATCAGCGTTAAGCATCTTGCCAGCCACCTTTGCAGTGGTTCATTCTATATCTGACAGGCTTTCCCTCAGAGGGCTAGCACTTAATCTCCTTAGTCAGGAGCCTGTATAAAGTAAAGGTCTGAGCATAACGGAAGATAACTTGGCTGACATTCTCCAATATTCTATTTTCTATGGCCTCATAACTGGAGGAATTAAGTCAGAAGTGTTTGCTCTAACTTCATGTGCTAATTCTGGACTCCAAACAGCTCTCTGCTGCCCCGAGTTCCAGGTCCAGGTGCTGCAGGACTATGGGAAGATGAGTGTGCAGATTCATAGCCCATGTCATCAGTGAGGGATGCACTGTGACATTGCTTTTATGTCAGCCGAGTCCCGGTGCTGGGAAGCCGGTGAGATTGCGGCAAACTGCATGGATGCAGCCGAACTTCTCAGGAATGACTCATTAAGCTTGGGAGAGCACTAAGAACAGAGGTGAAATACCCTGGCATGCAACTTAACGAAATACAGCAGTGCCAAACCTGGCAAGAGAGGGAAGAAACAGGGAGTCACTACTGTAACAGCATCCTAAATCTAGACGTTCAGATGCAGAGCATCATGCGTCCTCTATCTGCACTGCACCCAGCAGGGGCACTGTCACTTAAAATGCCCTGGCTTTTATGGAAGCAGCATTAGTGATTTCCCAATTCTCCCCACAATTCCAACCCTCAACCACAGTCCCGAAGGCTAAAATGTAATCTTTTAAAAGTAGACAGGAGGGATCATGCTGGTTTCATCTCGTACAGGAATTTCAGAAGTCTCTCCTGCTCCCTGCCTGCTGATGGAGCACTGTTAGCCAAGCTTCCTCATGCACTCGGGAGAGGGGTGGAGGTACCTTTCCTTTCCCACCCCGGTTAAGCATCCAAGCTGTGAACGGCTTTGCATCACGGACGTGCTCGCGGGCAGCGCCCATCCCTTGCCGTGCTCGAAGCACACGCGTGTCCCTCCTCTCTCCCCGGTGCTGCCCAGGAGACAACCCGGAAAAGTCGCAGAGGCTCGGAGGAGGCACCGAGCGCTCTTACCTGGGCCGCTGCTGCGCGGGCGGGGCGGGCCGGGGCCGGGGCCGGGGCCGGGCCAAGCTGCCTCGCTCAAGGTCCGCGTGTCTGCGGAGGGCGGCCCGGGCTCTTGTGATAAAGGACGGCGACGGCGGCCCCGTCCCCGCCCCGCCCCGCGGAAGGGCCGCGGCCCCGCACATCCGTGTCCGGGAGGCGCAGATAGGCGGAGCCAGGTGGGGCCGGGGGCACGGCGGGGAGCGGGCCTGGGGCCGGGTGGGCTGTCCGTGGGTCTGTCCGTAACGAGGGGGAACTGCCTTTGCTTCCGACAGTTCGGCTCGTCGTGCCGGGGATTCCCCATCGCGCTCCTGCGGCCCGCGGTCTGCCATGACAACCATCGGCGACCTCCCCGAGGACGTGTTGGTGGAACTGCTGTCGCTGCTGCCCGTCCGGGACCTGCTCCGCACCTGCCGGCTGGTGTGCACGCAGTGGCGGTACGTGGTGGACCTGACCACCCTGTGGAAGCGCAAGTGCCAGCGCGACGGGTTTTATCGTCAGAGCTTGGACAGAAGCATCTCTGACTGGAGGATCTTCTATATGCTCTGCCACTTGAAGAGAAACTTAATCAAAAACCCTTGTGCTGAAGGTTCGTTTCATTATTTATAATAAAGGACTAAGAGTTTCCGAGCAGTCAGAATGAGTCGGTGTCCTGCATGCCTCAACTACTGCTGGTGCTGTGGGACTGTCCAGCTACTGGGTGGAGCTCTGCTGGGTCAGATTCACGGCTCAACTCCTGCAATAAAACTGCTCTAGGTAGATAGGGATGTATTTACCAATACTTTGTGGTTTCAGCCAGAAAAATCTGGAGTCGTAAGGCCCCAGTACTGCAGGCAGTGACAATTAATTTGCACTGCAAGTACAATGTGGTAGTGAAACGATCAGGTACTGGGATTAAACATTTGGGCAGCTGGAGAACTTTTGTTACCAAAGAATTGACTAATATGATTACAGTGATCTTACTTTATTGCTGCTGCTGATTTTCTGATGAGGTCAGAAATCTGCTACCTACTGTCCTAGATGCTGACAGCCACATTAAAGGTAATGGCAGCATAATGACAGGAGTCACTTACAGCTGTAGGAAAAATACAGTGGATCTGAAAACACCAGGTAGCTTCCTAGAATTCTCCTGTTGCTGATTCTAACGAAAGCTGAGATCCTGCTGGTAGCTGAAGTGAGGTCCTAACCCTCACCTTGGACACCTGTGTTTGTAGAGAACTTCCAGCACTGGACACTTGATGATAACGAAGGAGATAAGTGGAAAATTGAGGATCTGCCTGGAGCTCATGGAAATGATATGCCAGACCCCACAGTACACAAATACTTTGTCACTTCATATGGGTAAGAACTGGATTCCAGTAATCCGGAACTGGGAAACCTGCTTCCTTCCATCTGTCTGAAAAGGCACCATGGTTAGAAGGCTGGTGGCAGGTTAATGAACCTTAGATCACCTGTGGGAAAAGGAAGGAACTTCATTAACCCTTTATGCCAGTTAATCTGAAGAGAGGGGTACTGCTGAGAGAATTGAGAATCGCTGAGAGAATTTAGCAGCTGCTAAATTTCTCTGCCTACCAGGAACTTCTTGTAATTTTTATAGTTAGGATAATCCACGTAGGATCCCTGCTTCTCCTCTCCCAAACGTGGCAGGGAATGGTTAAGGGCCTGGCAAACTTTATCAACTGCACTTACACGACAAGGTCAAAGCTCTGTAACCTCCAGGAGTGGTAGGTGTGTCACACTAACAACTTGTAATAAAAGCTGTCACCAGAGGAGGATCAACAGCTTTTACATGCACTAGGCACTGGTTTCCTGTTACCAATATGTAAGTGCAGGGACACCTCTTCATCCAGCTTGTAGGTAACTATTCCTTTTATCTTGGGGTGAAGCTAATTCAGTTCACTTCCTTGCCAGGTTCTGGCTATGGATAAGGCAGGGTTTAGCCAGGTCAGCTTTGTGGGCCTTATGGATCTGGGCGGGTATTAAAGCTGTCAGGGAAAGCGAGAGGGAAGAGATGTGTTGCGTAGAGCTGTATTTCCATGTCTGTTTCAGGCCATGCTTCAAGTCTCAACTCATTACCCTGAAGAAAGAAGGCTACTGGAATCAGCTGATGGATGAGAAACGGCCTGAAATTACAGTCAAGGACTGGTAAGTGGAAGCACTGAAAATCAAGAGTTTCTGTCACTGGTCTACAGGTAAGCTAGGAGCTTTTCATGCTATAAAATCAGTTCTTTATTCTTTGGGAGTTGTAGTTCTTGAGTAAAGAACAAGCTAAATCTAAACTTACTCAGTGGATTACAAGGTGAATTACTCCTGTGAAGGGCGGGATAGCTGTAAGTTCTAGAACTTCTCTATAGCTATGGGGATGACATTCCTTTTCCTCTGCAGACAGGGATCCCCCCTTGGAGACTGCTTTTGAAAAATAAAGAAAACTGAATGCTGTCTATACAGCGCTGCTCCTTGATTCCTCCTGCCCCTCCAGGTACGCTGCCAGGTTTGACTGTGGGTGCCGGTACGAGCTCACAGTGAGGCTGCTCTCGAAGGATTATATCGTCCTGGAGGAGTTCCACCCTGAGCCAGTGGTCATTGAACAGTGGAGCGATGCCAAGTGGAGAGAGGTGAGCAGCAGCCCCGGAGGCAGGAGCTTTACAGCAGTGTTGTGACATGTGTGTGTTGCAAGTCTTACTTGGCCAAAAGTGCCAGTGGACTTTCTCTGCTCTTCAGCCTCCTCTATTCTGTACAGATGAGTCCTTGCTATTGACAATGCTGAAGAAGCAGTAGTGTCCTGAATGAGGGAGGTGCTATTTTTAGGTGCCCAGCATTTTCTAGAGAGTATCCTGTGGGCTTCTGTGTTGTTTTAGTACAGTCTTTTAAATTGTTCCTTGGTTTTAATGTAAGATTCTGTCTAAATAATTAAGTAACAAGAGCAGATTTCAGGGTTTCTTTTGGATCAAAAAGCTGGTTTAAAACTACTGCATAGATAGCCAAGTATTGCAGACTTAACTTTTCTTAAACTGTTACAGGTGTTTAACTGGTTTGATTTGCTGTACATTCTGCATTAGATGTTATTTATACATGCACTTAAGACTCGAGCTTAATGTCAGTTTAACTCAGGATTTTGGGGAGAAGGCTGAGTGAGAAAGACTTCCCCCCCCCACCCCCCAAAAACAGGGTATGGTGCACTTTCAATGAAAGATATCTGGGCTCAGGAAAAGCTCCTTCTAAGACTCACACACTGTAGTTTTCTGAGCTTCTAGGTGAGTGCTGGTTTATTTAGGCACATTAAGAGGAATTATCTTTTCTCTTCTCTCCAGATTTCTCACACCTTCCAGAATTACCCAGCAGGAGTTCGTTACATCTGGTTTCAGCACGGAGGCCAGGACACCCAGTACTGGGCAGGATGGTATGGGATCCGTGTGACAAACAGCAGCATCACCATCGGGCCCCAGACGTCATTATGAAGCACAATGTAAGGGTTTGCTTTTACCTCAGGACTGTAAGCAAGTGGCCTCAGGTGCACTTTTTGCCTGTACTCTCTGGGTGTGTCCTAGCTTTCTCTTTCAGCTCTTGTTCACAGCAGAACTTCTGCAGGCCCAGCCCTTCAGAAGGGCTTCTGTCTTCATCTTCCATCCTCTTCTACCATGGATGCTACTCCAATTACTGGTGCCCTTCCAGAGAGAAACTGGGACAATTAAATATGACATCTATCTTCTCTAGTTAATACATTCTTATGCTAACACACACAGTCTTAAAGACACTTTCTTGTTTATGGAACTTAAGAAGGATAAGGCTAAAATGTTTAATTTCAGATTACCAATGCTATCTACAAGGAGTCTGCTACAGATTGTTTTGTATAGTATTTTCTTTTTCCTGTTTCAGTTTTAAGATTCAGTTAAGATTTATGTTCTGCATCAGACCCTTCATAGCATCAGGAAACTGTCACCCCTTGTTCCTAAGTGCTGTGTCACTGGTAGTGAATTCCTTACCCTTTCTCTAAGTGTGTATAATCAAAATGGTACCTGCCTTCCTATCCAAAACAGTCCCTTGGTGTTGGAATAAACAGGTGGGGAAAAAGGAGGTATGGAGTCCCTTCAGGCAGCTGCCTAACAACACAAGTACCTTTTGATTGTGCTGGGCTTTTCCCACATCACCTTTGTGCTTTCAAAGGGCTTGGTTTGTACTGAGCAGTGTAACCCAATATAAAATGTTAAAGCAGTGCCCAGCCTTGATCTATAGTGTTCCTACACTTGTTAGCTGGAGGAAGCAGGAGGTGCTGGACAGGCTATTGTACCAAATTCTCTGACAAACAAGCTCAGCTCACTATGAACTGTGTCTACCACCCTTATACACCCAGAACCAATGCTAAGGCCATGTTCCATCTCCCCTGACAGGCGCAGGATTAAGAGTGCTTTCCTTGCCTGTTCTCTGTTAGGAGTAGGATACTCGGCAGGTGTCCTTGCTGGACAGACAAATTCCAAGTTGCTAATGCCACCTCTGGGTGAAAGGGGAGAGACCAAGGTTGTACAGCCTTTCATAGGAATTGACAGAGTCCACATACGGGCCAGAAAATCAGTGGAAGCTCCACAGAAAATAAAAATACTTCCTCACTGAAGAAGGGAGCCTGGTTTTGACAGAACTCAGCCCAGTTCAACTGGGGTAAAACTTAGTATTTATTGAAGACTACTTGGGACGGTCACAGTGGACAGACACTACATAAGGCCTCATTCCCCCTTAGCGCAAGTGTTGCTCTCGTGGATCATGTGACAGCTCCTTGCTGTCTATCACTGCCTGTGTGCAATGGAGCTTCCCCGTTCAGGTGAGAACTGGACTGGTAATAAAGCACTGACTCCCCAGGGATGCACTGTTAACAACACCTGTACTCTCACATGAGTCAACATGGGAACAGGCTCTGGCTCCCCATTCCAAGTCAGTTCTAGATACAGTGGTAAGAGCACTTGAAATAAAGAGGCAGCAGCTGCTCTACATTCACCCAAAAGGCCAGCTGAAGAGATGGTTATCAAGATACGGTTTGTGACAGATCTTACTCCACTGGAAGATCAGATGAAGCTTGAAGGCAAGCAAAGTTTGAAATCAGGTGCCTTTGTGAGCTCGCTCTTCTACATAGAGCTGCATCTGGAGAGAGAAACAAACATCAGTCCTGTTGGTATACAGGTAGGTGAATGCAAAAAAAAAGCCTGCAACAGGCTGAACGGGAAGTGTTTATACCTTCCCCTATAACCAGGTTTCCTATTTTACTATGAAGAGTCTTGCCCTGCTTTGATTACTGGCAGAGACATCTGCAAGACTAAGCTACTGCTCAGCGGCATTTAAAGTTGTTACACCACAGAAAACTGCAGAGCTGGTGTCAGAGCAAAGCTCAGAACTACAGCAGGTTCAGCACCTCTTGGTCAGAATGCTCTGCTCACCTTTAAGATGTCAGATGTCATGGTTTTCAGGGGAATAAGCCGGGGGTCATGCATGTGCATGTCCTGCTCATCAGCGAGGATCCACGGGAAATCCTGGGGGCGGGAGCACAAGGCGTTATTGGCAGAACCCAGCAGTGCTGTAAAGTGAGCTCCTCCTCAGCACTTGTTTTGTGTTAAGTTGAAAGAGAGACAGAGTAGCTGAGGGAAGGAACAGGTAATTCAAACCTTCCACAACAACAAAACTTAACACTTACACACTTGTCCCTGACACTCAGCATAATTATCTTCAGCTACAGCATCAAACTGAGAGGTCAACCGACTTCACTTACTGCAAAGGTGATATCTCACTTCTTTAGAAGATACACTCTCGGCTGTCCTGAGCTACCGTGCCCAGTTCATTACACCAGCATTTAACTGCAACGCCAGAACGCTTAGAGCATGGGTTTCCATCCTGCCTTGGAAGCCTAAAGGTGGGTCTACTACACCACAAGTTTCCATTACTAAGCAGTGCAGAACAGACTTTCATTTTGAAACAATTTTATACTTCGCTAGCTTTATTTGTTGTGCCTTAGGACACCTAAAATAACTTGGCTCAGGAAAAAAGTTTCCCTGTATCTAAGCCAAGGATTCTTTAAAAATAATCTTGCTTCAGAAAGTGTTCTGCTTACAGTTTCCTGTAAGAGAAAATGTATTTGTGCCCCCAAACCTGCTCGTTACTTGAATCTTAGTCTTTCTTGCTCTTTATACAAAATCGGCCATCCACACAGTGGAAGGTGGGTGAGGACTGCTTTTTTGCTTGATTAAATTCAAGTACCTGTTCTACACGCCTAAGTATTTCTAAGTGTCTGCGCAAGCACTGGGCAGCGAGTATTGTTACAATCTATTTCAAGACTTGAAGTTGTCTGCAGTTGTGGCTGTGTGTGGTGAATGTGCCGTCAGCTCACCAACATAAACCATTTCACCACATTTGAAGTACAGTTAGGATGCGCCTCATGTGACACCAACCTACATGTTCAAAATACCTCTCAGCCTTAACCTTAGGGATGCCAAAACTCTGCACTGCCCAGTCTTTGCTCTGCAGCTTCTCACACACAATCAGGTGCCCAAGGATATCACTCACCTTTATCACCTGGATCTTTTCCATGTTGCGTGTGGCAGCCTCCCGTGTGTGAACCAGAACTGTGAAGGTGCAACCTAAGAGAAGTGTCAGGTTCCAGCTCAGGCGACACCTCCCAGAGGATCGGCCAAGCCAAGCAATGCCAGGCATTAGGCTGTTTGGATCCAAGTGACATTTACCTGGGGGGTTGTTGTCCAGCACAGCATCGCAGACACTGATTTTCAGGATGAAGGCACGCAGTAACTGCTCCACATGGGACAGCAGGGACTCGGAACTGTGGAGGAGACAGCAGTTGTTACTGGCATGCAGCAAAGGCCTGAAGCTGCTCCCAGAATATCTCCCAGGGCTGGGTGTTGGATGCCATGGGCAAGCAGAAGTGGAAACCTCACCTAATGGAAAGAAGAGGGGGCTGGGTGATCTCAAAGACAAATCTCTCCACGGGGTGGTGCTCTTTATCCAGGATTACAACCACAACTTTCTCCACATCGTTCTGCAGGAACCAAGACAGAAAAATCCCTTCCTTAATACGAGCTGTCTGCTGCCCACAGTGTGCTTCACATACTTTGATGCGGTGGGAGTACACTCAGTTGCTGGGGCTCACAGCACAAGCCCTCATCCAAAACCTGAGTTCAGATTATCCTTAGCAATCAGAAAAAATGCTTTTGCAAAGCCATTTCTTGCTGAGTGTTAAGCTGCCAGCTTGTGGCTAAGGCTGAGGGAGATGAAGTGTGCTAAATTGTACGTTCTTCTAGATCCCGTTTTGGAACAGCCATCTCACTGCATCACTCTGGGATGGACACCGATGAAGTTAAGATACATTCAGACCGTTGCCCAAACAGAGCAGCTTCGTACAACCACAATGTAAAACTGACCTAATTCCATTTTCTACACGTGCATTAAAATTGTCTGTAAAGAGCAAGGCATACAAAACCTGCCAGCAGCCTCCTGGAATGTTTAATCGGTCATACTTTTCTCTCGCAAAACCAGGAGTCCAGACCGACCTTTGCTTGCTGGCTCACAGAAAAGCATTCAAACTGTTCTGCCACAACAGGTGCTTAAATGGGGATGGATTGTAAAGCAGAATGGTAGGATGATGTAATTGGAAATATACAGACACATGTCCTTGTGTGGCGTATGAGACAAGCAAGGCAGGGTCTTAACTGCCAGGAGAGGTTATGATGTTTTTAGTTTTGTTAGAAACTTTTATCAGCTAGTATAGTTTATATGGTAAATTTTTTAACAAATGTTGCAATTAAGATAATATTTATATTCTCTTACTTTCTATCAAATCCACTCGCAGTACCTTTGCCCAGGTCCCTGGTCTGAGCTCACCTTCTCCAGCAGCGGCTTTACACAGTGCAGTGTGTCCTGGATGTACTGGTTCAGCTCCGGGTGGCAGGACATCTGTAGCAAACACAGAGAAGAGTCAAAGCTGTGTTTGATATGAGCCAGGACAATGCTAAAAGGGAAGATTTAAAGAGAAGCACCAGTGTGCACAAGGCATTCAAGTCATGCTTCAAATAGTGCTGAAAAATGCTGAGTTGCCCATTCGAACCAGCAATTCTTTCAGGGAAGGGTTAATCAGCTGAGGCAGATCACTGCACCCACACAGTTGTTGTATATCAGGAACGTATACCCACAACAGCATATTGGGAATAGCTTATTCCAACCATCTCTACTTCCTAGCAAACATGCTTTCCTGTTACCTCACTGCACAGAGCTGGGGAAGCCTTCTACTACTGTTGTCCATGACCTGCTTGTTCCATGAGCACTTGCTGTATCCTCAGCTACGGGGCTGTTCTCTCATGACGGGAACTAAGTTCTCCTCAAAAATAAGTCTGTACATTAAACAATCACTTCCAGAGTGTAAGTTTGTTCTGGTGAGTGTTGACTGATCCTTGCTATTTCGCTTGTCCATGTGGCTGTCAGCTTCCAGGAAAACCTCCTACCTGGACAGGTACATTGTATTTTTTCCTCTTCTGAAAGATCCCAATAGGGTAAACTTCTCTGACATACAAGATGAGGTGAACAGCCACTTCCAGGAATTCTGAAAGAACATCTGCAACAACTGAAAAACAGAAGTAAAGGATGCTGGAATAGGATGGGGGGAAGCAGAGCAATACCATAGACTCAGGGGAATTTTTTTTACAGGTATTTTTTTCTGCATAAATTTCACCTGCCTCCTCTTAGCTGCAGGAAGTTTAGGGATAGAGCAACCCTACAACAACACTCCCCCAAGCTCAGTGCCAAGCAGGAGCCTGACAAGGACAGACACCGGTTGCAGCTTAGTACAACACATTACCTTGCCCAAAGTTAAGGTCCTGCCGTGTGAGAGTGGTCATCTTCCCCAAGCCCTGGAAGTAACCACAAAAGGGATGGTTATTCTCTGGCTCCTGTATTATTCATCTAGTCAGTTCACGGAGCCGTACACCACAAGACTCTGCGAGCCCACAGTGAGAGGTGTGACCACCCCCCATAAGTACAGCACATCCTCAGGGATTACCAGCAGTGCACAAACCAGCGCTCACACCTCAGGATGAGAGATTATTCATCATTTAATTCCTGGGGTTTTCAGTCTCTCTCCCTTTCTGGGATACAGGAAAGTTCAGACAAATACTTTTTAGTAACACAAGAAACACTGGTTTTTTTAAAGCTTCATAGTACTTGCCTTTTCTAAGCCCTGTCTCCTACTATAACACAAGAACTTCTCGGATCTTTGGGTTTATTCCAACACCACCACGAACCATTGCTTGTCCAGGCTTGGAGCTACATCTTCCACTGACACACCATCACACAGGTTCTCATCTGCTGCCACTGCCAACAGCCTCTGAGTTTCTCTCTGCAGTCCCAAGGAACCCAAACCGCGCAGAGCTGCATAATTAAGTCAACATGGACTTTGTCACACAGGATTATGGAATACCTCAGGTTGGAAGGGATCCGTAAGGAACATGGAGTTCAACTTCCTGCTCCTCACAGCACCACCTAAAACTAAACTATGTGACTTAGAGCATCATTCAGCTGCTTCTTGAACTCTGACAGGCTCGGGCCATGACTACATCCCTGAGGAGCCTGAAATTTGCGAGCTACAAAGGGCAGCACATTATTGTGACAAATTGAGTTTCATGTGCCAACAATCAAACAGCAGACGCTGGAGTTCAGCTTCCAAACAGCTTTCCCTGCATTGTAGACTCCATGCCTTACACAATTTAAGCCAGTGTACATAATTATCTATTAGAAACTTTGTTTCATTATTTTATCCACACTCTCTGCATGCAAGCAAATTCTAACCACTAACAGCAGCACCGTTCATGAACTGTAGAGGTTTTTAAATGCCTCTGGAGCACCCTGGCTCCACCAGTAACTCAGGTGTCCTACAAAGACTTTTGATGAACCACAGATGTTCCAATCAGCTCTTTAGACACTGATTTTCAAGCTGTTTCAGCTGCAACAAAACATGTTTTTCAGACCTACAAAGAATTAGTTCAACGTTCACAAAACAGGGAGCTACTCTCATCCCCATTTTTTAAATCAGTTATACCACTGTATACAAAGACTTCCTGGAATATTAGTGATCTGCTACACTAAATAAAATTAACATCGTTTAGCATCTCTCTAGCATCCCAGCCACAGTGACTCTCAAATTAGTACAAAAGATCTACAGAGTATCATAAACAATCTGTGTTTTTAGAGGTTTAGGTTCACATCGTCACAAAGTTGGAACTAGGCACCACACGCTCAAGGACTGCAGGCTGGGAGATCATGGAATCACAGAACAGTTTGGGCTGGAAGGGACCTTAAAGCTCATCTTATTATAACACCCGGCCAGAGGCAGGGCCACCTTCCACTATCCCAGGTTGATATAAACTCCAAACTTGGACACTTCCAGGGATGGGGCATATCATGTAACTGTAATCCACCATCCTCCCCGTGCCTATCACCAGAGCTCCCGCACTAGCCCAGAACAGCAGGCACAGGCCACCCCAGCAGCCCGGACGTGCCCTGCCTGCGCCTGGGCTCCCAGAGTCACCGCCGCTCCCTCGCCCGCTTCGGTGTCTCAACAGCCAGAGCAGAAGGGAGGGCGGACGGGGACGGATCCCTCGAGCGCCCCGGTCCCACTCAACGCACGGCACCGCCTTCCTCAGCATTCTCGAGCCTGGGAACCGCCCGCTCGCCGCTGCTCCCTCCCGAAACGGGGCTCCTCACACGGCCCGCCGCCCCCAGTGCCGCCCAGGGTACCCACCGACTGCCCCCGCCTCAGCACGGCCACCTGCCCCCGTGTCTCCCCCAGTCCCCGTGTCCACCCAATGCTCCCCCCCGCCCCGGTGTC
>VZTA01001998.1:19373-39189 GCA_013398855.1 Mohoua ochrocephala
CCCTGCGTCCCCCCCGCACACTAGCAGCCCCTCCCAGCCCCACCTCCTCCCGCACCATGCACCCCAGTCCCCCGGGATTCCCGACGTCCCCGGTTCCTCTCCACATTCCCCCACTACCTTCCCCCTGTCTCCTCCTCCTGCCCCTCCTGCTCTCGGGTTTAAACACCCCTTGCCCCCCGCAGACCTGCCTCCCTTCCGCCGCTCTCACGGCTCTGCCCTGCCGTGCCCTGCCTGCCGGGCTCCGCCAGATCGGGACCTCCGGACAGGTAGGCAGCGCTGCTCGCGCCGTGCTCACCCCGCCCCGGGGCCGGGGGTGGATGCTCCGCTGAGCTGATTCCCCTCTGCTGTCGCAGGGACCGGGGAGGAGTGGGGGACAATTTCCCACTTTCCGTGCGCCCCGGAGGAGACAAAGACATGGGGTGACGGGGATCCCCGGTCCTGCCGCCGTCGGGATGCGCGCGGAGCTCCGGTCACGGCGGCATCGCTAAGCGGTGCGAGCGAGCACCGAGCTCGGACAGCGCCGGTGCCGGGGCGCGGTGCCTTCGTCCAGACCTATTGTCACCCGTGCTGGGGAGCGGGCTCCGGGCTCTGTCGCTCCCGCCGCGGTTCTGCCACCCGGGTCGCCTCTGTGCCCTGCGCCGTGTGCCTCGCACGGACGTGCGGTACGGGCTCTGGGGCTCACGTCCCACCGCCCCACTGCGGGTCACTCCTGCAAGCTCTCTCCCCAGCTCGCTCACCCCTTCCTTGGAAGCAAAGTCGCCTCGGACAGAGAGGTTCCTCTCTCAGGGCCTGAGCCCCTCGCGCACCCCGGGGGTATGTCCCGGCTCCGAGCCAGAGAAGCCGAGGGGTGACGGAAGCTTTTCCCACCGAGTCATTGTGTTTACAGAGCCGTGCGCTGCCATGCACCGAGCCCCTGGGTACCCGCGGCTTGTTCTCTGCTCTTCCTCTGTTGATAAAAGTGAGGTCTCATTTCTGAACTAAATCAATTTGGCATCACTTAATGGCTTATTACAGCTAGTAATTTATCACGTAGAATTTAAGTGGCACTTATCCAATTCACACCTGAAGTTTTCTGTCAACCGGAGGGTTTAATGGAAGTGGTTTTGTATTCCCATCTCCTCTCCCTTGAAGAAGGAGGCATTAATTCTATACGTAGGATTCAAAGTGAGAATGTCATGCAAGGAAGACTGTTGAAAGCACAGCCTAACTGTTCTGCCAGTCGGGACATATCCATGACTCTCTCCCAGCGAAGATCAGGGCAAATCTGCCCCGTTCTTCCCTGTCACGCTGGAGAGTACTTTCTGGCCGGGTGAGCAATGACCTTTCCTATTGATTGTGTCCCATTTGTCACCTGGCATTGTGCATGAAACTAAAGAGTCTTCTCTGCCATGCTGACAGAAGCAACTATATCTTGGATGCTAATCTCAGGCGTATTGCTATTTTAATCTCATTATTGGGTAGAGTAGACTGTTTGATAGCAGGTCGCCTGTAATGGCTGTGTCAGCCACACTGTGAAGTCCCAGAGGGAAGCAGAGCAGAGGGTATTGCATATTCATTCACGGGCCCCTCTTCCCCTTCAATGCAGTGACTTGCTGGGCTGCTCTGTCCCTGGCGGATGTCGTGCTGGGAAGCTCTCAGGGCAGGTCGGGCTAGGCTCAGGAGAAAGGGTGGCAGGGCTGTGGCTAGGGGCATGTAGTGACTTGAAGGTGTCCAGTGTCGACCAAAACCAGGGTGCTGGAGCTCAGCAGGGACTCAGGCAGCTCACAAGCCTGGGCTGCAGGAGAGGGCGTTCCCTGGGTTGTGCTATGTGAACAGATGACTGCTGTCCTGATCAGGAGGGTAGAGCACAGGCTGTCAGCTAGAGCTGATGGGTGAGGGGAGTCCCAGCTCCAGCCCTTCAACTAATGTTGAGTGAATCAAGTTTCCAGTGGTCGTTGGATACAAATTGCCCCGGGAGAGGCTTTGTGAGGGCACGGGGGCAGCTACAGCTACTACTAAACGCCCCGCAAGCCTGAATCCTTATGTCCTGTCTCTTGTGCCACTAATGCAATTGGTATATTACTGAATTTGGCCCTTTCTATGCTGGAGTGATGTCTGGGGATGGCAAAAGTGAGAGAAAGCAACACAGGTAAAGGAAACCAGATGTTTCAAAGGGCAAGGGGAGGGGATTCAGGTAGCCTAAATATCTGCAGAGAGGAAATGTCTTGCATCACAGTCATGAGGGACAAAGAAACTTTGGAGTCTGGTAAATATGAAAGGCAAGGTAGGGAGGAATGGTGATGATGGAAACAGGAAACCTAAGAAAGCAGGGCAGCTCTGAAAAGGAACACTAAAGGACTGAAGATCTGTGAGCAGGGAGTTCTGCTGTTCTGTTATCCCAAGGATGTCTGGGACAGCAGCAAAACCAATTAAAATTCTTTACAAATTGAGTATGCAAGAAGTGTTGGAAAGAATAAAAGTGTTAGTACTTTTGCCCTGGAGAGGAAAAGAGAAGGGTGAATATTACCTGCCTGCTTTGGGAGACCCTAGAAAGCTGGGATTGAGCCTTTGGAAATGGGAAAGTCTCTTGGCAGATTGTTTATGAAGCTTCCCAGCATTTGCCTCCAGAAACAGAAAAACAGATGGAAAGAGACCCAGCAGGGAAGTGAAATCTCATTTATCTTCACAATGCCATCCTCCTGGCTCCAGCCAGCTCTCTGCATGTCAGCTACCATAGAGCCTACCCCATCCATTCTGCTCCAGGCCTTCCCAAGCCCACCCATCACCCTATGGCTTCTTATTTACAGGGAGCCTGGCACACAAAGCTGGGTTTATTGTCTGTCATCCCTGCCACACAGGCACATACACAAAACACCCATGTAGATGCCCATACATTTTGTGTATTGCTGCAGATTGGGATTGTCTGGAGTCCAGGAAATCTTTACACATGTCTGCCAAAGTCTGAGCTTATCAGAGCCAAAAAGAAATCTGGCCCAGCACACGTGCTTGGATCCAGCTTGGTTCAGCCCTTGAGCATACTAACTGCATCAAGGATCTTGAAAGTCTCTCGGTTCAAGGGTTTTGTTCCTCTTGGCTGTGACATGAAGAACATATGTGAAAAGTTAAAGCTAGGACTGTCAGACTGTCATGTTTTAAGTGAGATATGTGAATGAATGTAGATGATCTGATGTTCCTGCTTTGTCAAATACAAAACAAACACACCGGGGCAGTTTCAGAGTCTATTTCAGAGCCAAGGTGACACAATTGTATTTATAGGGGAAAAACATGCATGTATTTCTCTGCGTACCTGCTCAGTGCATGGCTGCCTTGCAGGATTACGAGCAGAGAAACAGCAATTATATTAGTGAGTCCAGAGAAGGAGACTTCACAGAGGGAAAGTTATCCAAGATGCAACCCCCCCCAATCCCCCAAATTTCTCTTACAGGATTGTAACCATCCACTACTAACCCCAAATGGATCAGAAATAGTGGCTGGAAGACAGCACTGCAAATCACTCCCCAGCCCTGAGTCTGTACTCTGGGCAGCTCTAAGGCTTTATCTTTGCTGTACAGGTGTTCTTGTGAGAGGCAGATTTTCAGGTGGTTTGTAATCCTGAAGGTCTATAAAAGCAGTGCAGGTAGAGGGGTGGAGCAATAAGGATGTAGGTCTGGTGTTGTGAAGAACTACAGGGGCAGCTTAACCTGGCAAATACTCCATCTACTTCCCTTACTAATAGATGAACCCTAAGAAGAGGATGAATTCTGGGCTTTGTTGTAACATGTGTGTTTGTTTATAGCAATTTAGGAAAGGTACCTCCTTACGAAGCCAGACTTCTTTCTGCCTGGTGTGTGTGTCTCAGGCAGATTTTCATCCTTTGCAGGCTGCATTAGCAGGGTGAGAACCTTGCTGTCACCTACATCAACGAGCCCAAGGCTAGCATGGGCTTCTTTTGTGGACTGTGGTCCTGCTAGAAAAGAGGGCGAAGTTTACTTTGGTGCTCAGCCATTGAGGAACCTGAGCACTGAGAACTAGGGATGCTGTTGTGTTATCCAGCTGTCTTCTGTAAGTGTGAATTCTATAGGGTAAGAAAAATGAAGGAGGTACAAAGAGGTTTCTGGAATTAAAGACAGATCAGGATATGGAAACAAGTGGTTAGGAGAAGGCTGGCACTGCTTTGCCTCTAGCACAGCAGTGTTGCATTAACCCAAAACTTGTCCATGCACTGGTTTGGTTTAGCAAACAGCTCAGATCTCCCCTGACAACAGTGTAGTACAGGTATTTATCTGCATTATTAATGCAAGATTCCCAGTGGCAGTAATGCAGCATGTTAACCTCTCTCTGCTCTGCCAGTGCCGAGATGAGGCAATCTGTGTCTCTACCTGCATTTTCATCCTGGTTCATGCCAAGAAGACAGCTGGGCAGCTTAAATAAGTGTCCCCTATGCTTTGAAGCAGACCTTCTGTTTAACTGCCCTGCAGCATTTAGCTGCCTCTCAGCTCCCACTGAAAATCAGAATGTGTCTGTCAGGTTCACCATCAAAGGGCCATGTCTGTGAGAGTGAGATTGGAGACACCCTTGCTTTCTCTTTGCACTTGTTCTCTTCTCTTGGTATTTTTGCTTACAGATGAAAAAGTAAGATGCTCTTTCTAGCTCTTTGAGTTGTTCTGAGTGATGTCTTAATCCAGCTGGTTTGCTCTGGTTCTTAAAGAGAAAATCCTAGGAAAAAAACCCAAGGATCCCATGGTCTGGGGGAAAAAACAAATGACCCCATGCAGAGCTGTGTGTTGCTATTTGTTCTACTGGTTTTGAGGAAGCACTTCAAATGCTTTTTTAAATAGATTTAGCTGTCAGTCTGGTTTTCCTTTGTTCCAGGTAGTTGCCAATAAAATAGTATTTCTAGTGTTATGCCTTCAGCAAGTGAGCTTCCCAGTGCCTCCTAAATCAGTCCTCAAGGAACAGTTTATTGTCTTTTATGGCCAGTAGAAAGACCTGCTTTTTGAAAACTGCATGCAAAGAAGGCCCCCGTGCTGCCTGCCTCTTTCCAGGAAATGGCTGAACTGAAAACTTGTTCCCAGGCTATGAGCAGCAATAGAGAGGAATCTTGGAAAGGCAGGATTGGCTGGTGAATGCACGAGCAGGCTCTTTTCAATTAACAGGATGAAGGCATCTCTCTCTAAACTCCAGGATGCTGGGCTGCTGTGATGGCAGAGTTTTCACTGACTCAAAATTCTCCACATCTGTCTCTCAGGCTGAAAGAAAAGAGGAAAGGAAGAGCCCAGGCTACTCCTAGAGTATCTTCTGTCAACTCCGCAAAAATTGGAGTCAGAATTGGCCTCAAAGGCTGTTACCTGCTGCCCTTCCCAGGTGACAATGGCTGGTAAAGCAGAAAATCACCTGGAGGAGGGAGTATGAGCCCTTGTAACTAAGCAGCAAAGTGGTTCTCCTGGTGAACAGATGGAAATCAGGTGCAGCCAAGGGCTGGCGTGCAGGAAAGACTGGGATGAGGTTGAGTGAAAAGCTGTGGCTGTAACTGTGACGGTATTTCTCAAATGTAAGCACAGGCCTGGTTTTCTGGCAGTCCGTATCCCAGGGAACTCTGTTTTTAAGCATGCTGCCCAGAGAGAGAGAGGGATAGTCTGGGAAAGCTGCACTAGACATGCTGCAAATCCCTTTCCCCATTTTGTGGGAAAGGACAAGGGAGAATGACTGACTGAATAACTTAGAGAATGCTCTGACTTGTGCAACATCCCAAAGCCATGTCTTGTAACACAAACGCAAGGATGAAAGAAGACCCTCAAAAATATGACAGTGAAGCAGAATGAATGAGAGTAGTCTGCAGCCACTGTGGACTCAATGAAACTTGGTCTCAATGTTCTTGGGACTTAAATTACCCTCCCAGTGACAGCCTTGCCTGGTGACCTGTGCAGGATCAAGGAAGGAAAGGGGGACAAGCTAAAGAAACCTCAGTCTGCCTCTGCCCCTTGGTCCTTAGGCCAGCATCCCCTGCTCTGCTGACAGCCTTTTTATTTCCCTGCTAGGCCATGAGATATGAGCACAAAATTTCTAGTGTTTTTTCTTCCTTTGACCGAGTTCAGCCACCCTGAAGCAGTATGCAAGCATGTGTGGAAGTCTCTGTCTTGAGCTGCTCAGGGCTGTTGCTGGTCCTGTGAGGCCACCATCTGCCCCCAGTTCTGTTCATTTTGACATCTTCATTGCAAGGAAACCAGCTGTGAGGAGGGGCCAGTGCCCCTGGCCCAGGATGCCAACCTGGCAGCAGACAGCCCTGGCTGGGCAGCTGGTGTTGTGCCAGGCTTAGGAGCTGTGGGCAGGAGCCAGCCCCTCAGATGGTGGGCTGTGAATAGGAGGGTAGGGGGGCTAGTGAGGAATCAAAGGGAAGTGTCCTACTGATTAATGGCCTCATTTGCACATGAAACTGGGACCTCTCAGCCCTGCAGGCCCTTCACCATGTGTCTCAGCTGCTGTAACCAGGGCTGGGAGAAGAGATAAGCAAAGAGAGAATAACTTACTTCCAGCTCAGGACGCTATAATGGTTTTCATCTAAGTGTCCTAGGACTGAATCTCGATGGCCTGAATCAAGACTGAATCTTTACAGGTCCTAAGTGTTGGTTGTTTTTTTTGGTTTTTTTTTTTGTTTTTTTTTTTTTAAATTGCAGGTGAGACAGAGCACCCATGATTATGGAAACTTCTTCCACCTTCTCTTCTTTCCTTTTCCTGTGTGTGCTGGTTCTTTCTGACATCAGTCTTGCAGTCTCCCTGAACCCTGGCACAAAGCTCAAAAATGCCCCAGAGAACAACAACCACCTTCAAAACCAAGAGATGTGGCTGCAGGCCAGAACTGGGCGCCATCACAGGCAAGGCTTGGCCAAGAAGGAGAGAGTCCATGCCATGCCTTCAAGAGGGCAGCTGGCTGGGGAACAGACCCTCAAGATGGGCAGCGGAGCTTCAGCTGTGGAAGAGCTGGTGGCAGAGGGACAGCCGGCAGCCCTGAAACAGAATAAGGATGCGTTCCTGGGGTTTGAATTGCCGTATCCTGAGAGGGAAAATCAGTCCCCGGGCTCTGAGAAAGGAAAGAAGCAGAACCGAGAGCATCGTCGACATAGCCGCAGGGACAGGCTCAAACACCACCGAGGTATTTGAGCTCCAAGGGAAGCTGGGGCTGTTGTGTCACTGGAAAAGAGTGTCTGTTGTGTGAGGGCAAGAAGATGCAGCTGTGGTGGAGCCACATGGGTGTGTGGAGGGTGTGGGGTGCGTGCCTGCTCTGGGGAGAAATCTGCCAAACAAACGAGGCACAAGAAAAAAGGGGAACTGCAGAACCAGAGAATTTTAGTGCTGGCTGCAATTTTGTGAAAATGACCTGGTTTATCTTACAGGGGGAGTTCTGAGAGTCCCTAAGACTTGAGGGGTTGTTTTGGAGTGGCCTGCTTTGTTGCTTTTTTGTTTGTTTGTTTTTTTTTTTTTTAGCAAATGGCCCAATTTAGGAACAGTATGTCCAAGCCATGCTCAACCTCTCCACTGACTTCAAAAAATGACCAGAATTAGAAAGAACACAAACCCCTTATTTTGCTTTGAAGACCAGTTTCTTCTCACTAGAGCTTGTATTCTTCTATGTTTATGCTGAACTACAAAAAAAAATCAGATTTTGCGTATGTGAAATTGCACTGATAACTTTAAAATGTTGCTTGTTTTTGATTGGGACTGCTTTCCTTTGCAGGTCAAGTTGTGGGTGTGTGTCTCTGTGGTATGAGCTCAGTGTGGTAAACCTTGAGTTCTGTTAAAGCAAGGCAATTTGTGTCAATCTACACTATGTGACAAGCGGGGTGTCACATCCTTGAGTTCCATCTATCACTTCTCCCTGCCTCAGTAAGAAGAGCTCTATTGTTTTTTCAGGGGACTGGCTAAACGGCTTGTGTTGGCAATATAGAAGAGTATGCAACAAAGCTGGTTTGAAGCAATATTTGCAGACTACAAACAGGGCTTGTTTCTTGAGGTTAACTTAAGGTCTGTATTTAAATTAATACTTATGAAGAAGAGGGATATATCTGTGAAGATAATAATTTCAAGTTAGGTAAGTCCTGACTTGAGCTAAATTGAAATAACTCACTACTAAAATCAAATAAGAATGTATTTACAGGTATTTGCAACAGCTTAATCCATTCACATGGAGAAAAGGGATGAGAAAGGTAATGCCGCTGTACCTGTTGCCCTCTGCAGGGAAGACTCCCGATGCTGGGCCAAGCTCCCTGTACAAGAAACCCAAAAGCTTTGAAGAACAGTTTCAGAATCTTCAGGCAGAAGAAGCTACAAGTCTGACTCCCACCATGCTCCTCATTGCTGCACTGGACACAGCTGTTTCCACAGAAGAGCCTCCTGTTCTTCCAGCCACTTCACCACGGTCACAGGTAAGGAGACAGCTGGGAACTGTTCTGTACCTCCAAGCCTTGCCTCTCCCTTAGCTTTCCAACTTCACTGAGCTTCAAGGACCAGAGAGACAGTAGGAGCCCTTGGCCGAAGAGCCAGCATGTCCTAATACTCACTGCTCACCTTTTGTTCTCACACAGAAGCAGTGGAAGCTTCCCTCTTGGTTTCGGCCTCAACAAGGGAAAGCTTTTCCCTTTTGAAAATGAGATGCTAGGAATCCCCGGTGGATAAGACAGGAGTGGAGGAGGGAAGGAAGAACCATAAAGCCTTTTTAATGTCTAAAAGCACCATGAAAATTTGCAAAAACTTCAGTGTCTCTACAGAAGTGTAATCCGTTGTCCGTCTGGTTTTTTTGTGGTTTGCAGGCCCGCCTCAGGCAAGATGGGGATGTGATGCCCACCTTAGATATGGCACTCTTTGACTGGACCGATTATGAGGATCTCAAACCAGAAATGTGGCCATCTGCTAAAAAGAAAGGTGCTAAACCTCCCTGTCCTCTTTCCCAAAAGTCATCCTGTAAGGCTTGTCTACGGTTAGTATTCACAGATGTGCTGAAGGACATGAGATCATAGTGGTGGGGAAAGAGAGAAGCAGCATAATGCTGATTGTGTTTTGTGCTCAGTTTCAGAATGTTTCTCATTTTGGATGCATGGTTGGAGGGCAGAGGAAAAATGATAAATGGAGAGTTGAGAAATAAGGAGGAGATTAGACTATGAAGGTTTAGAGTTCAAACCATTAAAATGTGAGGCTGTTTTTACCCTGGAACAATATACTCTTCAAAATGAAAACACTAGCATGACATTTTCTATCAGCATCTTTTTTTTTTCCATAGAAAAACGCCGCAGTAAGGGCCCCAGCAGTGGAAATGAAACCATGACAGCTGAAGGAGAGCCATGTGATCACCACCTTGACTGCCTCCCAGGTCAGGATCAGCTTGGCAGAGTCATTTCTCCAAAGATGAGATGTTTTAAATCTAGCCCAGGTTTTAAGACATGCATCCTGATTTCTACTACTGATAGGAAGTGGTATGCAAGGGAAGGGCAGAGGCTCTCTAGGTGTGTTGTGGGATCAGATGATGTCTGTACAATGGAGCTGTCATGGGTGCCAGTAGCCCTACAGGTAAGGGGATACCTGAGCTGTGCTGACCCTTGGTCCTGTGTTGCAGGCTCTTGCTGTGACTTGCGTGAACACCTCTGCAAACCACACAATCGAGGCCTTAACAACAAGTGTTATGATGATTGTATGTGCACTGAAGGTGAGTCCAGCTCTTTGCTCCCTGTCTCAGTTTAAAAGACAGGTGTATGCCACGGAAGGTGGGAACATCCCTTGGAATGGAAAATATGACCCCCTTTCCCTCCAAATTATTAGAACTTTGAAATTACAGAGCTTTCAGGCAAAGATATGAGAAAAGGAGTAACAGAAACAGTAACTAGTACGTATAACAAGGCAAACAAACAACAACAATGGCAGCACCAACAAACAGAACCAGAACCCGGTGCCGGCCTCTCTCGGCTGTCGGGCCCTTTCCCCTTCGGTGCAGTTCCGCTCACCGCCGGCAGGGGCGCTGGCGGCTCCCGGCGGGCAGGGCGGGTGCGATGGTTCCCCCGCGGCTGCAGGGGGCGCTGTGGCGCGAGCTCAGCCACCTCTCCACATGGTAATGGCGACTCATCCGGCGGGAGAGAGAAAAAAGGGGCTCCAGCTGCAACCTCACGGGGGGCAGCCGGTCTCAGTGCCCCTCTGGATGGCAAAATGGACTGCAGCAGGAACCTCGGAGCAGCAGGCTGGAACAGCAGAGGCCAGCAGACCCCCCTGGAGCGGCCAATCGAACTGTAGCACTAAGCCCCAAGCCGTGGCATAAGCAGAAGCAGCAGGGGGGTCCTGGTGGATGCCGAGTGTTAGGCTAAAGTGTAACAAAAACCCCGAAGCAGTGGCAAGAAACTACAGGGGCTGGAGGGGGGGATGGCTCCTTTGCGCAGCTTACTGGCGAGGAGTGGCCCGACCGGGGGTCCCAGCACAGCACACACCGGCTCTAGGCTCTCAAGCAGCAGAGGAGCAGAGAAGCAAGCCGGCAAGCCCTAGTCACAGTGCCGAAGGAAAAAAAAAAAACGTGGGAAGAAAATAAAAAGGCAAAAACCACAGGGCAACAGGATCTCAGGTCAGACCCACCGTACCACATGGCCACTGAGCCAATCACCCCCACCAGAAGGAAGTGCAGCCCCTGGTCCCCAACCTCTGCAGGATCCCAGGCTGCCCCTCACCCGTCATGATATTCCTGGAGCCGGGGGAGGCAGTGACCATTCCGGACACAAAACAAAAACAAAACCAAACATGGGCTATAAATCATCCCTGACTTTGTAGTTGGCAGTGCTGACTTGAAATAGTGGCTTGTATGTGAAAGCGGGGCCAAGCTGTGCTGCTCTTAGCCCTTCTCTGCCACTGACTCACAGTGTGACTATTCAGTCTTCTAGGATATCTTGTTTTCCCTCTTGAAAACAAAGATCCTGATGTCTACCAGCCTAACAGAAGAAGCCACAATATTTTAACATTTCAATGGTGCTTTCAAATATCACAGGCTATGAAAACAGACTGTTTTGCATGACCTTGTGCCTAACATGACTTTCCCAAGTGAATTTCAACTGAGCTTGTAGCAATTTAGTAGATGTGGGAAGGACTCAGGCTTTTGTTTCTTAAAACTATTTCTGAAGAATCCACAGCAGCCCTTACTAGGCAGGTGCATTACGAAGGTGTTAAAAGCCACTCTTCTAGTCTGAACATGTTCAGGATCAGCTCCAGCCACTGAGCCTCATCTGCCAGAACAAAACTCTGTTTGCCAGGTCTTGTGACCTGCATTAGGTACCCAGTGATTTGACCAGGCTGTTCACCTACTTTTTACCCAGTTAAAGGGGCAGCTCTCCTGGAGTTGCAATGTTAAATGATAGTCTTCAACTTGGGTATCTTGTGTAACACCTCAAGGTCCTAATCGGAGATGACCTTCTGATAGATTAGCCTAGAAAAGTGTTTCTGCAATACCTAATGAGGCTGCCCCAGGCCCAGCTTTATCCTTAAGCCAGTTATAAGTTGATAGCAAATGTGCATCCTGTGTAGCATAAAAAAGATCCCCAGAAATGGAAGATCCAGGTAAGACAGACAAGAGGCTTAGGTAAGAGCAGAGCTCTGATCTTGCATGCTCTCCTTCTATGAGGCCAAATTGCCCTAGGATGATTGGTAATGAGGGGTACAAACCCAACTTTTTAAGGTAGCTGGTCTCAATGTAGCCCAGGGACATGATTACAAAAGACTGCTCTGTGACCTATGACATCATCTGGGTCTCCAGTGCACAACCAAGGACAGTTTTGGGCTGTCTCATTACAAAAGCTATAAATCCTCAGCCTCCCCTGCTCTCCCGGGGTTGCTGGCACTGTTGCTATCTGCTGCCTGCTCTGGAAGTTAAAAGAGCTGCAGTTTCTAGAATGATCAAATCAGCTCCTGCCAACCCCAATTTTGAGATCCTGCACTACTGAAAAGCAGGGTTTTCATGAGAATTATTTACCCATAGGCTGTACCCTGTCTGGCCCAACTAACTATGCATTCTGGTGTAACAAAGTCAGACAAGAAACACCATAAAATCAACCTATTGGTGCCAGAAACCAACTAGTTACCATGACCAGAGGCTCCCATTGCCTTCCACTGCCATGGGAGAATATGTACTCATGGTTTTTACAAGCAAAATGCCTTTTTTTCCCTTCATATTCACCAATGCTATATTAACTAGCTTCCTTCAGACCCTGCACATTGAGCATCTAAAGAGAAATTAAAGGAGATGAGCACTGGGCTTTGGATCAGACCTCCCAGTAATAACACTTCAAAGTCTCTTCCCTTCTGTCTTGCAGCTTCGGGGCAATAAATAGCAAGGGGAGGTCCCTAGTCATTGCTGCTGCACATTAAGTCTATAGTAATTTCCCAATGGAGAGATCACTTAGACAGTAATGAGAAGTAATGGAGGGAAACCAAGCAAGGCTTCTATAAAATCACTGGAAACAATTGGAATAATTCATTGGTATTTCAAGAAGCCAGTGAAACCTGCCTGAACCAATGAATCCCAAACCAGAACAGTGAACCAAACAGAATCCCAGTGCCCAGAGAGCAATATGCCCTATCTATGTGAGGCATTTCTCTGCCACCCTATTTGACATAGCACTGGGACTGTCCCCAGTGCAACAGGATCTGAGGCAGAGAGAGAGTTGGTGTTACTGCTGTAGTGAGCCCTGGTCCCTTCTCACTTCTACATGTCTTTTCCGTAGGGCTACGCTGTTATGCCAAATTCCACCGGAACCGAAGAGTGACCCGGAGGAAAGGGCGCTGTGTGGAGCCTGAATCAGCCAATGGAGAGCAGGGATCTTTCATTAATGTTTAGGAGGGTGGGACTCTTGCCTGGATGGTCAGGAGCTGGGGTCAAACTGTTTATACCTAGCAATGGAAATTAGAGGAAAAAGTTGAGCAAATGATGGAAGCTGCAGGCTCCGAACATGCCAGATCCCAGCTAGACTGAAACTCATGCTCATTATAAATAGAGTGGCATCAGCCTTTTCTATAGCAGGATTGCACTCCCCCTCCCTTCCCTCAGCACATTCCTGCCATTGAATTGAGTCCCCCTCTCCCAGTTAGTAAGCAATGATCATGACTCCCATTCTGATGGTCCTGCCAGGAATAGGCTCTGCAGTTTCGTCTCCTCCTCTCAAGAGAGGCAAGATGTGGAAGATCCTTCAGGGCAAAGGGGATATGAGCTTAAACTTTACCCCTTAATTATTGCTTGAGAATAAAGGTAGGTAGATCCTCCTTAAGGACTGGAAGTTCCTAGAGGAGAGGAAATTTGTAGCGTCCAGGTGGAATCAAAGATGGGAAATGGATCAGCAGGAAGCTGCCTGCCTAGGTGAGAGAGGACCCTCTGGCAGACCTCTTGCTCTCTCCCTTTTTCACTGCTACAGACATATTCCCTAGCTGTTACACACTACCACTTCCTACCTGTCATCTTTGGGACCATCCAATCCCACTCCATCCTTCCTTTCTTGCTTTCAGAGAACCACCTGGTTTCTGCAAGGATGTGGCAAGTCATCCCAGCCTGTAGCTCTCACTCATTTAGCTATCCTGCCAGGTCTGTTATTTTTAATGATTATTTTTAGGAGCTTTCTGGGGAAGTGATAGTTTTCCTAGTGAGCCAAAAATAAAGTTTTTGGTAACAGGAGATAGGGACAGGCTGTTCCATTGTAGTAAATCCTGTGACATGTTGCATGTGTGTTTCCATGATATGTAAATAAAGATATGATGGATACCCTTTGTGCAACTCTTCTGCTTTTTTGACTGCACCCAAGGATGAAGAGGAGCCAGGAAAGCCTATAAGGAAGTTGGTCAGCAGGTAACACTGATGACTTGAGGTGATCACAGAACAATTGTGCCACTGGCAGAAAAATTTCTCTGCCCAAGGTTGCCTGTATTCTCATTCAAATTGCAGGTCACCGTTTCTGCCTGGTGTAGCCGGCCAGATGTTTCAAACTTCTTTATATTAATACTTAATTATTGGCTTCAGTGCTATATTGGAGCAACAAAGGCTACCTGTGTTAACCTGGAGTAGTGGTAGCTGGCGAAGACGTTCTTTGCTACTGCTAACACCCCAATACCCTGACTTGTGCGGGGAGGTATGAAGCTATGAAGCTTTTTATATCCAAGAGCCTGGAGACGTATAGTACTTTCTGTAGGAATAGAAATATTAATCGTGGTGCTGTGGGCAGAATCTTCTTTACACAGCTTCCCTAAACCCCCCGTGTTCCATTTAGTTAGTCAAACCTCCATTTTGCAATCCTGTTTATGCTGTGGTGCCACTTTGCATTGTGTATTCACTCAAAGACTCTGAGCATTATAATTTGCATCTCTAATATAATGAATGCCCAGTCATGGCCACAGAGAGATGCTGTGAATACAATGTCACTTCTGACCTGCACGCACCTGCACTGCTAAAGGAGGAGTTTGTATGGGAGCATTTAGGCAAAACCTACCACAGGGTTGGATGTAGCTGCTTAGGTTTCTGTTTACAGCATGACAGTCTTAGCCCAAAAGACAGAAGTAAAGAAAGGTGGTTTGCCTTCAGCTCGATGCCACAGCAGCAAGGATTCAATTTGTATAAACCAAGGAGAGCAATGCAGCCCCTCCTTCAGCCCAGATGCAGAATAGTGGGTGGTGCTGCCAGTGCCATTGTCAGTGGAAGCATAAAGGGAAAAAAGGCTCCTAATTGATCACATTCAATTGCAGAGCTCTCAGCCTCTGGTCTATGTGACATTGATGAGAACCACATGCACAGGCACTATCAAAAGCAGGTTTGATATCACACTGCTTTTTAGTGTAGGAGCCAAGATCTGGGGGAAACAGTGCAACTGAAAGCAAGCAGGAAATGTTGCAGGGGTCTTTATCCTTGGTGATGCAGGTATTCCTTGCCCCTTACACTACATATGGGATCCTTGTAGGATCATGGACAGTGTTTGAGGCAAGACTTTGTTGCAAATCATGTGAAATAGAAGCAAGTCTGAATTTTGTCAGAGCTTTTAGACTCTAAAAGGAGACTTACTCCTTCAGCTCTTGCTTTTTCGGCCTGCAGTCTGCTATTAACTCTGAATATAAAGAACAGATTATTCTTAATTGGTGGGATTAGTTAAATTAGTTAAGGTCAGTGAAACTTCAGTTAACTATTATCAGTCAAATCAGGGATTACTGGATTGATTGCTCACACTGGAGTTTCAGGAAGAGAGCCAGTGACCAAGTGTCATTCCTGCTGAGTCAAGCTGTGGTGTGGCAGAGGTGGAGCAGGAAAGGTGAGCAGTGGTACAGACACGTGCTGCATAGCCACAGCAGCGTGAAAAGAATCAGCCTGAATTATGGATCAGCCAGATCAACTACTGACTTCACAATTGCAGTGCAAAGGAAAGCTGTTGCGTAAATAACATGCAAAGGTGTGGAATGCAAGAGCAGCCTGTGATATAAACCCCAGGGCAGCATTTGTACAAGTCCAACCCACTTGTGAGCACAGCAAAGCTTTTTAGTGCTGCTCTGTGCTGTCTCAAAGGCATGACAGCAGCTGCAAGAGCACCACCATCACTGGGTCACTTATAGCAGCTTTCCCCTTCCTTCCCAGTATCTCGTACTCACAGTGCAGTCAGTGACAGTTTTGCCTTTGGGGGCATTAGGTCTGAACAAGAGAGAGATACAAATGTCAAGCAAGACTTGATTTATATGTTCTTCTCAACTGATTGTTTAAGAAACTCAAATTAAGAATTCACACAAGCTCAGCTTCTCTGTTGCCCCCAGAGAATTTAAGTCAGAGCTCTTGCAAGATTGTCTATTGTCTTGAAAGGACTTTGGACCAGGCCCAAACCAGCCATAGCAGGGCTCTGTGCAATAATTTCTAAAGTTAATTGCAGGGCATGCATGCAAGAAAGGTGAGCGACAAAATACCACCCAAAGTCCTGTTCTACAGCTACTGCTGTTAGTAGCCTCCGAGAGTCCAAGGGTTATGCATCACTTTAAACTGCTTCTCCAAGGGTGAGAATCATTAAACATGGAAAAGAGAGAACAGCATGCTGATTTGACATAATCATTTCAGCAGCTGCCTGCTCTGCAAATGCTGTTGAATCTCAGGGATGTTGCTGGTAGTTGCCAAAATTATGACTGCAAGAGAGACAAGGAGTGGAAGCACAAATTAAAACACTTGGGAATCATTCTGTCTCAGGTCTGTAATAGTCTGCATTCATTTTCGCTTGGAGGTGTTTTATTGAAACCCTCTCTCTTCCCTCCCTCCCCCAGTAATTACCCTGTTGTAAATCCACCGTGTGTGAAAGTGCTTCAATTTCAAACCCATGCTGTACCAAATTGTTCACATCCATGCCAGTCATTCTCTGCTACATAAAGCCTGGAAAAAACGTTGCTTTCATATTTTTTATCAGAAAAAAACCCGAGGGCTGTTGTTTTCTTGGAATGTTCTGAGTGAGCACATGTACTCCATAAAACCACTTCTGGTGTGTCAGTTCATTTTCTGGAGTGTCAGTGAATCTTGAAGAGTAGTCTCTTAATGTTATGTCAAAGCTTTAGTTAGATTTTAGAAAATCAGAGGAGCAGCTTGTTGCTGCTGAGATTGAGAAGGACTTCCAAGTGCATTTGTCAAGATACCACATTAGTGTGACCCTCTTCACTCCCCAAATCACCTTGCCATAGTCTGTTTTGCGATGCAATTGCAGGAGGAAGCTTCCCACCAGCATTTCAAAATGCCTTCAGTTTCCCCTCCAATCCAGGTAATGATTCTGTTTGCTGATTTCCCATTGGGATTTAAAAGGAAGTTTGTAGAGCCAGGCAATTTCTATATGCTCTTCCTCGCTACTTATTCAGAAAGGCTCTGTGGCTAATATATGTATTTGTGATGAGCTGGTGCCTTCATTGCTCTCAACTCCATAGCCGGGGGCAAAACTCAGAGACACCGGTGTCAGCTGCAGCCTTTAGTTATCTTCAGACTAAACCCCTAGAGAGGGGAAGAAGGGCAGAACTATGAGGGATACGCTTGTCTCCACCCCCATGGGCCAGTTAAGGACAGCAGGAGCAATTGTATTAACTCCTTTACTTTCCTATGGAATTGCTATCACCTTACCCACCAAGGGTACAGTGTCCTGAAAATGCAAAGGAAGGCATTTCTGCCTTATTAGCCTCACTTTTATGCCTTATTAGCCTGTCAGGAGGGGATCCAGCTGTGTGTTAGGCTTTTACTCAGTCTGCACAAGGCAAACCCATTGATTTTTAAAACCAATAGATTTCACGTAAAGCAGCTAATTGCTGGGTATTGGTTGCAGTGAGCTGAACTCACCTGGAGCAGTCTTCTAGTCACAAAAATCTCCGTATCCAGTCTCCTGGGTCACCTGCTTCTCCCTGCAGGTCTTCTTTAACTTGCTGCTTATCTTCCTCTCCATGTTGTGTTGCTTTATCAAGCTTGGGGAAGGGAAGAGAGACAGTGGGTTGCACAAAGAGGCAATTTACAAGGTACAAGCAGCACAAAGTAGAAATAAAAAACAAGCAACCCCCAGATCACACAGGTGTGAGAGACATGCAAATGCATAATGTCTGTCATGGCTCTCATTGTTTTCATATCATTGAGACATTTCTAAGTCCCTTGAGTCCACGACAAGCAAGCCCAGGATACAGTAAGCAGGGCTGAATTAATTGCTCAATACATCGATGAACAAAATGAAGTAAAGTGCTTTTACTACAGTACAAGGGGAAATGCTTTGTGTTAAACAGCGGACACATCAATTCAAATTATGGCTCACACTGCATAAATGATAATGAGACTCTGTCTCAGTCTGAGTGAGAATGCTGAAGGGAGAAAAGACGCCCACATGCTGCTGCATCCAAACAGTGCTTATCGTTCAACTGGGACAGTGAAATTTGTCTTCATAACGGTTCTCCTTTGATAGATACCTGTCTTAGCAGAAGGGCATCCTAGTGCGCTTCACACACAGCACTGAGCCAGCAATATGGCTATTCGGTCTCTCTTCCCCCCCATCCCAAGTGTCATATATTTTTGTCATTTACGTTGAAATCCAGTCATTCCTTGACATTACTGGAACCACTAGCATTGGTCTCATTTGATACCACTGCTTCTGTAAATGCAGGGAAGGCAGGGAAGGCAGGAAGTCCTGAGGCAGGACTTCCCTGTAAGACACAGTCATGTGTCCCTGCAAGATACAGTAATGGAAGTGAAGTCACAGCTCACGTGTCATGTGGCAATAGATGAGTTATATTTCAATCCTTCACTTGAAAGTGACACATTCAGAGATTCCTGAGGGGACTCTCACAGCCTTTTTGGTTTTTTTACTGCTGTTCTGAGCTATGCAGCCAGTCAGTTTTATTATGATGCTTCCTAGCATTTTCTAGGTAATTTCAATTTGGCATTTAATGCTTTGCCTTGGGAGATCTTTAAGTGTGCTGCATACAAACAGTCCCTAGCACTCAGGACACGGTCAAGGACAGGCTGGATAGCGCTACATTTGTGGCTTGTTTGAGAATGTCTGATGGTAGGTTCAGCACTGCACAATTCTCACTGCTTGAACTGGAAACGAGACTGAAGGATGACTCATGCATTTCCACATCCAACTTCTGCAATGAACCTCTGACCCAGCTCATTTCTTAGAGGGCCCGTCTTTTCTGTAAGAAGGAATAATGACAAGAAAGGAACTGACCTAGTAAGACATTGCAGTCTTACACTGCAGACAGCACACATTAGGCAAGGAAGGGAGGGTTTGAGAAGTGTCATCCTGACCTCTGGGTTCTGTTATTTTGTTTGCCAGACTTGGGGAGAAGGCTGCTGGTATGAACCGGACAGGAAACGGTAAGTTATAGCTGAACTGTGTGGGGTTGAATTGGTCACTTACCAACCTCTCTAGCTCTAAAATGAAACCAGCTTTCTTTCAGAATGAGAAATGAAGAACTTGTTATTTGTACCAGATTTTTAGGCAAAGGGTTCAGTCATCTAGTTCTAGGGAAAAATCCAGGGCCAAAGGAAGCAACTAAGTACCTGCCAGCCATCCTAGCTACCTGGCTCAACCCCTAAGACTGACCTTAAATTGACTTAGCTGTTGGGTGACATAGCTGAGCACAGTTAGCACCTTAAAATAGCCTTTTTATTGGTGTCTGTCAACAGTTTCTTTGTCACGCCTCACTTTTTGGTCATAGCACTGATGTATGCATAAAAACTCCCTGCAGAAAGCTGCTAAGTCCTTCGCATGCATTAGCTTTCCTGGACACTGATCACAGTCAAAGTATAATGTCCAGCCTTGTCTCACTACATTGCACGTGCAAGCAGCAGGAAGAGTTTGGCTGGGCGTTTGGAGCCAACAAACTGATCTGTGCATATTCTTAACTTAGCAGTGGCTGTGGAAACAGAATCACAGAGTTGTTAGGGTTGGAAGGGGCCTCTGGAGATCATCTAGTCCAACTCCTGCCGCCCCCTCCCCCTGCCAAGGCAGGGTCACCTGGAGCAGGTGGCACAGGAACGTGTCCAGTTGGGTTTGGAATGTCTCCAGAGAGAGAGACTCCATGCCCTTCTTGGGCAGCTCTGCCACCCTCAACGTAAAGTTCTTTCTCACGTTGAGCTAGAACTTCTGGTGTTTTAGTTTATGCTCATCGCCCTGTGACTGGGTACCACTGAGAAGAGTCTGGCACCATCCTCGTAGCACCCGCCTTCGAGGCATTAACGAGATCAGAAGCCGTGCGGTTCACATCAGGTAGGCAGAGCACCCGGACTGCCTCCTCCGCCGGAACACGTCTGACCAGCTGCCACTCAGCGAAATCTAACAAGAGCCCCCGAGCC
>VZTA01001998.1:39352-80559 GCA_013398855.1 Mohoua ochrocephala
GCTGCCGGGGCGGGCTGAGCCGCGGATCGGCCCTCTCTGTATCCTTCCTCTCCTCTCGCATGTTCTCCAGCCTTGTGCCTGGTCCAGATCCCGGCTGAGGCCCTGCTCGGAGCTGCGGAGCCCTCTGAGGAGGAAAGACTGATGTTTCTACTTTTTTCATCACATGGGCATAGGCTGCAGAAGTTGTGAATGTCATGAAGCTGAGTCGTGGGAGGTTTAGGTTGGATATCAGGAAAACGTTTTCCCTAGAGGGTGGTCAGGCACTGAACAGGCTCCCCAGGGCAGTGATCACAGCACCAAGCCTGTCTGAGTTCAAGGAGCGTTTGGACAACGCCCTCAAGCACAGGGTGGAATTCTTGGGGTGTCTCGTGCAGGGCCAGGAGTTGGTGATCCTGATGGGTCCCTTCCAACTCAGCGTATTCTATGATTCTTGGTTGTTAAACCCACCAGGTGATGACTCCAAAGTTTGCTCTTACTTCAGGGATATTGCTAAAGTGGCCAAGGACTGGGCAGAGACAACAGCTGGCTATTAACTAGTGTCCGTGGAGGTTTCCAGCTCAGCTGACCAGAGCTAAGCCAAGATAAACACTGCACAAGATCCTGAGGAGACAAAGTTTTTTGTTGTCAGGCAAAGTATCCTAGAAAGATAAGCCCGCTTACTTTGGGCTTATCATCTGATAGATAACTGCAATTGCTTCTCTGCTGGGGAGGGCAGGCTCCAGTTGAGGGCACTTTGGACATTTCAGGGAATATCTGACGACTAGAGAAAGGAGATCTAAGTTACTTAACCACAGTTACGTTACATTTTTCACTTTTGGGAGAAGCACTTCCTCGTGGACAAGCCAGTGGATGTTAAAATCACACTTTGTTTGCTTTTGATGTCGGTGTTTGATACTGTTGTCTTCTGTGCTACCAGACAGGTGACATTTTCCTCTATTTTTATTTTTTTTTGTCTTTCACATTTTCAGAGCCCTGAGATTTCTAGGTGTGTGTGTCCCTTCCCAGCTTGACTACTCTGTGATCTCATTTAATACAGTATGGTTCAGGTGCTTTCTTTGGTTAAAGCTTTGCCCGGAGAGTGAAAGCATCACTGATCGCATCAGGTTTTTTTGCTGGTGATTCGTTAAGCTGCGAGCAGTGGCCTTGGACCAGGCTGCCTATGGGTTGGATGGGAGAATAGTAGTATCTCAGCTGCCATTATTAATTCAGCTTTGTACAGGACAGCTTTCATGTGGCTGGGTTAAATAAAAGATTGGTGTTCATATAATGATGAATACCCCTCTTACTAGTTCACCAAGAAAAGCAACTTTCCTTGTTAGAGGCAAGTAAGCAAATGGATTTTTCAAGGCCCTGCAAGTGGATTATATTACATTCTGGAAACTAGCTGATACTTTGCTCTGACAAGTTTGGACTATTGTGTGATTCCCAGGGCACTAGGAAGATTAAAAGATCTTGCCTTCTGCTTTGTTTTTTAACTTGGTTTGATTATTTTTTTTCCCATGCTAAAACAACAGTGAAAACTAAGGACATTTAATTTAAAAGTCTGCCAACACAAAATACGTGTTTCTACCATGGAAAATGGAGATAGGGGAGCTGAAGAACACTGACTTTTCAATGAATGAGTCACAAAGACAACAAAACTAAAATGTTGCCTTTCTTCTCTTGTTTCGGACAACCATTCCCCAATCTCTTACTAGATAAGCGTGAGCTTGTCCTGGGAAAACTGTTTTCAGCATTAAGAAATTCCTTGCTGTTGAGTCTGCCAGTTCTGCTCTGAGCTGAAGAGCCAGGAATAGGGAGTTAATAGTTGTACCTACATCTTCATACTGCTCCTAAGTTAGGGCCTGATTCCCTGGAAAATACCACAAAGGTGGGGAAGATTCTTACTCAGAAGGGGCCTGGAAATAACACACACTGCTACTATTCATTGGCATGATCTGCTTACGGGTTCTGTGAGATTATAAAGATGAGCCTCGTGATAGAAGTAGCTCCAAGAAAGCTGCATGACTGAGCTGTGTTTGTGCCAGAATGTAGCAGTATCTTAGCCTTGGGGTCTCTCTTTAAGCTACTTGCAGAGCTATAAAATTAATGTAGCAGGCTTTGCCCTGGAGTGGGTGGGGAACATGCTCATGGAACAGGATCTGCTGGCTCTGTTCTAACAGCCATGCTCAGCAAAACATGGGGGAAGCAGCCCAGCCATACTTTTTCTGTGACAGCTTGACACCTATCATTATTGAAATAATCATGCAGAGCCTCGAAATACAACGTTTGGCTTTGATCAAGCCTGAACAATGCCCTACAATCCATGTGCCTGGAAACACACATTTTGTGCTTAGGCATTTTTAAATGCTAAGTCACAGCATCAAGGAATAATAGAGATGTCTGTATGTCATGTGGCTCAACCTCCTGCTCAAAGCAAGGCAAACTGAAAAGTTAGATCAAATAGCTCAACTCAAAAATCAACTGAGTTTTAAAATAAGAACAGAGCCGTGACAGCCGCATTGGATAGCCTGTCCCACTGCTTAAGCACTCTCATTATTATCACTCTGTTATGATAATGAGGAGCATCCTCGCAGGTGGCCACTCAGATTCATATTTTGGTTTTGTGTGTTCTCAGGTGAATGTCACTCATAGAGTAGATGAGCTCACTCTAAAATAAAAAAAAAGTAAGTAAAACAGAAATTTAGATACAACAAGAAAATAATTGTAATCTGGAACTGTTTAATTTTTAACTTGGTCAAAATTCAACCTTGTGCTAAGTTCTGTGCTGAAGCATGTTTAAAGGAGTTCCTGTTCCAAAGAGTTTCCCATCAAATGAGACCCTGGCAGACCTAGGCTCTTTTTATGCTTGGCAATTAGTTCCATCACATGCTGGGATTTGCAAAGGAGGTAGGAATTCTCCTTAGGTCTTGCCAGTTTCCAATGGGATGCTTTTAATCACATGGCCATCCTTCTTCCCAGAAGAGACGAGGACAAAGGACCCACCTTTCTTATTTTCTGCTCTCACCGCTAGTTCAAGTCTTAGGAGTTATTTTCTCAAAAGAGGAAATGTATGTCTGTCTTAGCTACAGACTTAAGTCCTTGGACAGATGGAAAAATTTTAAAGTCTTCTGCTGTCTTATCAGGAGGCTGCCTGCAAATTAACTAATCTCACATAATAACTGTAGCTTTTCATTAACAGTATATTTTCTATGTTAAAGCATACCAACACCACCAGCCAATTCCATAGTGCGCTGAAGAACTGTCAGGTAAATTGGACTAATAACTAAAAAGGGAATATCTTGGTTTTATTTCAGCAGTCACTCATAGTATCAGCCCTAGTTTACCTGACTTTATGCAGATGACTAAAAATACTTCATCATTTAATAACTGCAGTATTGATCTAGACGGCTTTAAAAAAAACCCCCACCCTGCCTAATTATGTTAACTGGTGAGCCTTGAGGGGTCTTGCGGGTATGTAACATGCAATTAAATACTACCTAATTAAGAATTTTCCTGATGTTGTGATAGTCTCTTGAGTAAACGCTATTTGCATGTCTCCATTCTTATCCAGGAACATCTTGTATTTTACTGATTAGCAGTTTTTCCCTTGTGTCTGTGGTACAATTTGGGAGAAGGGGAAGCATGGGGGGTGGTGAAGCATTTTGTAAGCTTTCATGAACAATTAAAAAAATTAATTAATAAAAATCTATCTAAGCAGTGTTTGAAGCTACAGCAAAGTCTAGTGAGTGCTCAGCAGCTGTGATGGGGCACTGCAGTGAAGGAAGAGCAGGAAGTAAGACATTTGCATTGTGGTGTCATGGCAGAGCAGTGTGAGCCACAGCAGCTGGGCCACCCCTGTGCTTTCCTGACTGTGCTTTGCTTACGTCACAGCTTCGCTCTCTTCTCCAGCAACTAGTTTTGTTTTAAGTTCGAGCATGGAGAGATGTTTTAAGTCAAGGAATCTAGCAGGGTGTCAGTAGATCTTCATTTCTTTTTAGTGTCTTAATGCTCCTATCCGCATACAGCTTTCCTGTATCCACCGAATAACTTAGGCTTTTGCTATGTACTCATTTCCCAATTTTCTTTTTTTTTCCTTTGGGGGGGAGTGTGCTTCAGAGGAGTTTTGGTAATGTGGGTCGGGGTTTTTTTTAGACCAAGGCCAGCATAAATTCCAATTTGGAGCCTTTCTCACAGCTAGGAAAAAATGGAAGCGTGCCTGTATCCCATGGATCCTCTGATATGTCCAGGCTTCAGCCTTTCTTTAGTGAGGCTGCTAATAGAGCCTGTCTTCCATATTCTTGTTTTCACAAATGTTTAGAGAGCAAATATGAGTGATCTCCCTTTGTTGGAGTGACCAGCAGGCTACAGATGTAGAAGAAGCCTGAAGTGATACATTGTTGTTCCCATTTGCTCTCTGAATAAACATGTAGGGGATGTTTCCTTGGTTACAAAAATGGCAAGTGGTGGTGAAGAGAATCCTTGTATCACTTATTACAGTATGATCCTTTCTTCTTCGATTTGCCCCCTTGAGCACAAGAATCAGGATCATTAAGGACACGTGCAAAGTACAGAATTTGTGACAGCATTATCTTACTGCTACTCAGGGCACTGTTGGCATTTGGAGCTGGTGGCTTCATTGGGAGTGAAAAGAGCCGTGTGCTCTGGCAGGATCAGGTTCGCAGAGCCCTCGAAGAAGTCTTCAGGTCTGTTAATACTGCAGTGAGGTTGGACCACTGCTCTGAATAGACTGGAAGGAGGTAAAAGAAGGATTTGCTGAGGACTGGAGTGAAATTCCAGGAGCTGCAGGCATGGCTATCCATGAGCTTTTTGGTGATGGGACGCCAGACTGGTCATGTATAAACTGTGCTAGCACGGTGTAAATCAGATTGCCTGGCTTTCTGTGCAAACTCTTCTGGAGTTCCAAAATCAATAACCCATTTAGAAAAGGCTAAGTGGTCCCTGAATCAGCTGTCGACAGAGATGACAAGAAGAATGAATGACTACAGTGTAGCACCACAGGAAATATTCAGCAATAGATGTGGAGAAAAATAGTTTTTTCTTCACTGTCCCCATTGCCTCACCATCCTTCTGCACTGGTTCATGGGTCCAGGCCACTCTTCCACCCATCCCTTGGGGACAAGATGGTGTAATTTCATGTTGATCTTCCCAGAGTTCTCCCAACATGCTGACCTGTCTTCCTGTTTTGTTTTTTTTTCCATAGGCTATCATTCTGGTACATTGGCTGCTCACGGTGTGGTGAGTGATTAGTGTCTGGCCTGGGGGAGAAGAGGGTATTCCTTCACTCTAGGAATGGGATGTTCCCTGGGAATCAGCACTCCCAGTTTGTGCCTGCGTGCAAGAAGATCCTAAATCTAAGAGTGAGGTGTTTGTATGGGAACAGGGATGAAAGGAAACTGTTGCAGGCTTATTGTGAATGTGAGCTGGTTTTTTTTGCCTCATTTGGCAGGGGATGCATGAATTACATGTTGCCACTCTCCTATGCCTGGGGAAATTTCAGTGTCCTTGCAGTGGGGATCTGGGCCATTGTGCAGCGAGATTCCCTTGATGCCATAACGATGGTGAGTATCTGTGTGCCTGGGGCAGTACCAAGAGTGCTGTGTGATACTGGGGTGAAGGATGATTGTGTAACACAGATCTCACAGGAAACAGATGCTGACTGTTACTGTCAGTGGTTAAACCCTTGTTCTGTCCATGTCCCATTCTCTCTCCTTGTTTCCAGTTCCTGACTGGCCTGCTGCTCACAGTCCTCACAGACATCATTCACATCTCTATCTTCTACCCTTCACACGACTTCCTCAGTGATGCGAAGCGTTTCAGTATAGGCATGGCCATCTTCAGCCTCCTCCTCAAACCTGTGTCCTGCTATTTGGTGTATCGAATGTATCGGGAGCGTGGAGGAGAGTACACCTTTAACATAGGTAGGACGCTTTCTCTGCTTCCATGTCAGTGTGGGCCACCTCCTCAGGTGTTAAGGGGACTGTCTTGCACTTTGGACCCTTCAGCCTGAGCTCTGTGCAACTGGATTCTGCCCTCCTTTCTAGGCAGATGGGGTGCTTGCTCCCTCTTGCTCATATTTGTTCTCCCATTTTGTCGTTCTGGTGTGTCTTTGGCCTTAAATTTATATTCTTCCTCTCTCCCCTTGCAGACCTGAAGTTTTTGACGGCCACTTTGCCCACAATGGTGTTGTGAGAGGCTTTTCCTCTCTTCCTCCTCCTGCATTTGTGTGTGTTTGTTGGAAACTTTTGGGTGTCCTTTCGTTGCCAGCCCTTTTCCTTCTGGGGGAAAGTAGAGGCAGTATTTCCTCTGGCTGGATTATGAACAAGAGGGAAATAAAGCTGGATTTATACCTCCATGCTTTCTGTGGGCCTCACATGTCCTATTTACCTCGATTGCTTTGGACTTTGTTCCTCACGTGGAAAATGGGACTAATGTTTACCTCATGGGAGTTTGCTTGGAGACATTTAATTTTTCCCCTGGTTGTACTTGATAATGATAATGTGGAAGATTTGCCAGAGAGGATGGGCTGTGGCTAGATGTTCTGGGTCTTGGTCAGCTTTGCCAAGCATGCCTGGTGCTAGTGCATGCCTGGGCAGCTGCCAGGGATTGATTGTTTGCCAGGGATTGTTGTTTTGAGTTCATGCTGGTAAAACCTGCAGCCTGGCACAGTTCTGTTTGTCAGCCTAAGAAGGCTGTGCAGGACAAAAGATGGGGTACCTGTGTTACAGTGTCTGGAAGCTGTCTCTTATTCTGCTTTGGTGGTAGCAAAGATCACACTCCTGTGAAAAGAGGTGGAAACCTGCAGAGGAGGAGAAGCCATGGAAGGAAAGCATGGCTTAGGGCACTGCGTGCTATTTTCATCTCTCTGCTAGTGCAGTGTGGATGTCATCTCTGCCAGCTACTTGTGAAAATCCAGACAGATGGGTCTTACCTGGGTCAGGAGGCATGTAAATCACCTGCGGTGCCTTGTCTGTGCCAGTTTTTATTAGCTGCTGTCTTGGTTTGAAAGACAGGTGTCTGCCAAAAAGGCAGGAGCCTCCCTTGGAATGGAAAGATGTAGCCCCCTTCCCTCCGAATTACTGTATTTCCAAAATTAAGGGGCTTTCAGGCAAAGATATGAGAAAATAGGAATAACAGTTCTTTACTGATATATGTCTATCAAGGCAAACAGAACAGCAATAACTGTGTCAGCACCAACAAACAGAACCAGAACCCGGTGCCGGCCTCTCTCGGCTGTCGGGCCCTTTCCCCTTCGGTGCAGTTCCGCTCACCGCCGGCAGGGGCGCTGGCGGCTCCCGGCGGGCAGGGCGGGTGCGATGGTTCCCCCGCGGCTGCAGGGGGCGCTGTGGCGCGGGCTCGGGGAGCACGCGGTAATGGCGGCCGAGCCGGGAAGGGATGGAAGAAAGGCTCCACAAACCCCCAGGGGCAGCCGATCCCAGCCCCGGCAGGAGCCTCGGGAGCAGCAGGCTGGCNGCAGAAGGCAGGATCCTGCAGTGGTGACGACCTCCCCACAGCGACCGCAGCTCCTCTCCTCTCCGAACGCCGAGAGGGCAAGAAATGCCAAGGCCTGCACCCACCCCCTTTTTCCCAGTTCAATTCTCGCGGCATCTCTGCCTTTTCAGGAGAAAACCCCAAGGGGAAGAAAAAAAAGAGTAGCCATCAGGGCCACTACCCCCTGTAGCCAGGGTCTTTTTGTCTCTCTTAAGTATCCACCCATTAATGGCCCCTGGCAACATGTATGGGGAAAATTCCTTAAAAGAAAAGGGAAACAAAAGGGAGCTCCTAAAAACCCTAACAGCTGCTCACTGTGTTTGTCATTGGGCTTCAACATGTGTATCCCACTGAAAGTGTAGGTATCATTGAGGAGTCCATCTCTTTGTTTGGAATTTGGGAGCACTTCTTTTCAACCGCACTATCCCAAACCGAGAGTCTCTCAAGCACAGGTGGGAATTCAGACACTTTGTAGTTTCATATCCTCTCCTGAACTGTCTTTCTGACAAGATTTTCAGTACTAACTGTGTGTTGTTTGTGCTGAATGTGCTTGACAAATTTCCTCTCGTTTTCCTGCTATCTGGCATTCTCTTTTGAACCCAGCAGTGTTGAAATTTTCCTGGCCTTTTCTGTCTTGTTTTCCTTCTACACGAACTCCCTCTCTGTTGCTTGGGAGCATCCTTGCTGCTTAGAACAAACCCCTCATAGTCTGGTGGCTATCTGAGATTCAGGTTGCTTTCTCCCCCTGGCAAATGCCTGGCCCATATATAAAGAGCTGTCCATGCACATTCTCTGCCTCCTCTTTCCCTGCTCATCCCCTGGACAGTAACATGATTTTGCACAGACAAATTGTTCATAGTACAGTTAGGAGCACTGTTGGATTCAAATTTGGTGCCACACTGGAGGCATAGCTGCATTTGTTGGGAAGAGTGGTTCATGGATGTATCACGCCTTTAAATCTATGCTGTCAGCTAGCCACAGTTCCTGCAGCTTCTGGCTCCATTCATTTTTCCATGAGCTCTCATATACTTTATCTTGCTGAAATACACTGTTACAGGAACCTGTTGTGCTGCTGTGGGGTGTTGTGGGTCTTGCTTTCCACACAGCCATGTGTGGCTACTAAGAGGGCCGTTCTCAAGGAAAGAACAGGCATGTTGGAAGCATGACTTTTCTTGCCACCTGCCTCTTTAGTGAGGATCACAGACCACAGGTGCTGGGAGCTGGTAAAATGTATGCTCCTGAGCTGTTGGTTTCTTCTAGGGCATTCAGTTCTTGTGCTTTTGCCTTTGTTCCAAGCTTGTTCTCTTCCATCTCCATTCAGGTGTCACCAGTGCAGGCCAGGACCGCAGCACCTACGAGCCCATCGATCAGCCAGACGCGCCTCCACAGTGGCCTTCCTCAAGCAAGGCAGCCCAGCCACCGTACTGAGGCACCCTGCAGCCCAGGACAGACACTGCCCTCGCCCAGCCGAGCCTTCCACTTTTCCCATGGAGCAGCACCTGCTACTGGGCAAATAGGAGAAGATCTGATATTTCTTTTGCCTCCCTAAAGGTTAGGTAGATGGGTTCTGCAGTAAGTCCGGAAGATCCTGGAAGTGTCAAGCATTGTGACTCACTGTAATCCCAGTACTCTCCTTTCCTCCTTCCCCCTAAACCCCTCCTCTGTACATGTGACTGGATGCACCTTCTGCAGTCTTCCAAGTCTTTCATTGCGCTTCCTCTTCGTTGTAAGAGAACCACTCAAAGTACTCCTGGACAAGCAATCTTTAAAAGGCTTATGCACGGCCCTAAAACAATACAGTGTAGCCTCATTTTATTCAGATATAGTTCCAGGAAACATCTGGGAGTTCCCAAGAGCTGTTTTTGATGGCATTATTTAACTTCTTGTGCTCCCAGTATCTGGTATTGGGTTCTATTAACTGATGCTTTTATGCAAGTTGAATGTCCTTCAGGATACTTAAAATGACTGTTGAATGTAGATTCTAGATCCTTTGTGCCTTGAAATATCCTTTTGCCTTCAGCTGCCTGTGTTAACAGAACTTGAAATGTTACATTTTTCTAAGAAAACTATAAAATGGACACAGTTTTTCTGTGTTAGAAAAAGTTACACTGGTCACTTATGTCTCATTTGAAAATGTAGTTTTTCCTGAGGGCTTGGGACTGTAGCCAGCCAGTCTGGGAGGGTCATTATGGGGGAAGGTTTACAGGGCTCTGATGGCTTTTAGTCCAGGCTTTAGTCTGAGAAGTAGAAGATACTGCTTATAATTGTGTGACTGGGAAGGTGGACTAGTAAAATGGGAATTGGGGAAAGATGGATTTATTTACACTACAGACGTGAGTTCCATTGGGTGTGACAAACTATAGACTCTGTTGTTATGCACGATAAATCTGTCCTGCTGTGGCTTTCAGGTAAGATTCTAAAAAAAGAAAAACAACCAACCAAAACCCCAGAAGCAAGCAAGCAAACAAATTCCAACAGGATTCATTTACAGAAGAAAAGGAGTATGTTAGCTTTGGCAGAATTCTAGTGGTAGGAAGATATGTATTTTCCTGAAGCAAGTTCGTTTTCAAAGTTTATATCTGTTATTTCGCAACTGCATTTCTCTTGACAAGACCTGCTGCTGTGTTTGATTCTTTGGTAACCAAGACCCTTGTTGACTTTGCTCTAACCTCCAGAACCATTCCATTTGTATTTTTAAAACCAAGCAGTTTTCTCCCAACTTTGATCACTTCCAACATAAGCAGATGCTTCCTCAACTCTGTTGCACAAGCACTACAGTGGCCATAGAAGTGTGGTAGTTGGCTTTACTCTCTCAAAAGGAGTGGTGTGCATTCATTTTACAGGCTTTACGTATAATAGGGCACAAGAATAGGAATTGGTCTGTTCTTGTGATTAGATGGCAAAGAAGGAAAGAGTAGGCAGAAATTGCTGGGGCTTGTGGAGTTGCAGAGCCTTTATGTGAATGGGTTTTTTCAGCTCTTTAGAACTGTACAGTGAAAGCACAGATCCCTGAATAACACATTTAAATGCTCGTTGTTTTTTTTTTACCTAGACCTATGTACAGACTGAAAATGACTGCTTCAAATGCTGTGGGTTTTGGGTGTTGGCACAGTCAGTTATACCTAGGGAGGCCTTCCCAGATGTTGTACATTGGAAATACCCATCTAGCTGACCTGCCATGTGTTTTTCTGTGGAAAATTTGGTACATTTGGGAGCTCTGGGGAGCAGGGCAAGGCAGGAGTAACACTCAGCTTACAGTGCCTCAAGGATACCTATTCTGGGCAATAAATCAGAGGTGGTGCTAAAAACAGACCTCTCTCCTGGCTGAGGAGGAAGAGAGTGTTTGTACCTGGTTCAGGAGGGCGTGAGGGGATTCACGGAACTGCTGTGCCAGAGCATGGCCTCGCTGGCTTCCCGGTGGGGCTCTCGTGGGGTCTCAGCGAGATCTCCTCACCCAGACAGGTGCGATGCTCCATTTCGGCTGGTTTTGCTTTGTTTTTTAAAATGCTCGGGTCCTGCTGTGCCCCGGGTTTTGGTGGTGAGCGGGCAGATCCCCAGGATTAAGCCTAGCCCACCCAGGGCAGGTGCCTCCCCCAGCGCTGGCGGGTTCTGGTCCGGGGGAGGAGGGGGAAGAGGAAGACGTGGCGCCTGTCCTGAGGCGCTGCCCAGGACGGGCACGGTTCCCGTCCGGGATGAGCCCCCCTCTCCCCGGCCGGGCCCCGGCTTTAATTAGCCATGGCCCAGAGCGGCTTTCCCTGGCCATCTGTAGCCCCGGTCATCTACCTAATCGCGGGGATAAGCTGCTTACGGAGCCGCAGCTGGAGCGGGCGTGGGGCGCGGGGCGCGGGCGCAGAGGGGGCCGAGGTTGGTTATCGCCGCGAAGGAAGTGCCGGCTCAGACGCGTATGGCCAGTCCCCGGGGCCCAGCAGTGCAGGCGGTGCCTCTCGGAGTGGGTAAGTGGAGCCATGGGGGTTGCTGAGCGGGGCCTGGGCCGTGGGCGAGGGGCTTCTCGCTCCCACTGCCGCATCCCGGGACACCGATGGGTGCTTGGATGGCAGCACCGGGGAGGGAAGACCACCTGTGTGTGCGTGTTGATCTCACAGGCGTCATGCGACGGCAGCGATGGTTTGTTTGGTTTGTAGTGCTGAGCAGTGTTTAGGAAAAACCTGCTTTTAAGGCACTTGAAGTGTGATCTCGGAGTAAGCACTGGCCCCTACTTGGAATGTGAAATGGATCAGCCTCTGTCTGCAGGGATGGGGAAATAAGCACTCTCTGCAGCGCATATGTGTTTATTATGGGTCTGGCATTGTTACTGTATTGCTGAAATGGCATTTACTTGAAAGAGCTTGATTTACTTTTCATGAACTGTGCTATTTACGTCCTTTTGCTTATAACAACAGAACTAACTTGATCATCTTAATTTTTATTTGCTTAATTGAATTCGTTTCAGGTTTTAATGCATTAGTGTGCTGCTGCAAAGTGTGTATATAGTAAGCACGCATTAAATGTGTTGGTTGGAATCATAAAAACTAGTATAAGGTCCATTGGTCGTGGATTTTGCAGTTCATGAAATGTGCAGTTTGCCTTGAGTATCTCTTTTGGCCTCAGAAGAAGTTTTAAAAAAGATCTTCATAAAATCTTGTTGTGAGTGAGATTAACTCTACTGCTTAAAAGTGATTACGTTAGAAGTCCCGAGTAGCAATATCGGAAGGCAGACAAACATGATTTTGAAAGGATGCTATTTCTTCCAGATCTCAGTGAGACTGAAATTAGGAATGAATGAGGTGAAGGACACCACCTGAAATAACCACGGTGACGTGTTGAGAACCTGGTACTTGGCACAAAGAACTGAAATGGAGAGCTAAAAAACTCAAAACAAATTAGATTATTATCAAGAAAATAGATGATGTCCAGATTCTTGAGCATAAGGTAGTCCAGAGCCAGGCTTTGGGTGTTCACAGAGCAAAACAACACTGATAAACACGGTGGGTTTATGTCCTTTTGCCATTTAAATCCTTTGTAACATCCTTTTGTGATACATTGCTTGTTGATTGGATATTTCTGGGATGCAAGGAGTGCTTCCATGGAACACGAGTCCACTGCATTTTGTGGTTAAACTTCATGCAGTGATAGGCACCCTAAGGAAGGCAGCTGTGCTTTGTCTGTTCACTCTGTAGTTGCCAACTTCAACTTGTCTGGAAAAAATAATGGGATCTTTCCGTTCATGGCACCCTCGGTGATGTGTGAAAGGCAGTAACAGCAGTTCCCAGAGATAATTGCAACACCGCCTGACTGTCTCCTGCTGCTTTAGGAACTGTGTTTGCTCCCCAGATTGTGATGATTACTGAAGGAGTTTACATGTGAGAGGGAAAAACGAGCTGTTACAAACAGGGACAACTGAGCCTCAAATGCTCTCTTAGAAGAGAATGAGATAAACACAGCTTGGAAACAGAGTGCAATTTGACAGGAGGCTGTCTGGGATTAGAGTGTGTTTGAAAAAGACAATGGGCATTGATTTCATAGGCTGCTGCTGTCTCTTCTCAGATTGACTAGGGGGTTTTAAGATGATAGAGATGTGTGTGTCTTTATACAACACCATTTTCATTTTTTAAAAGAGGTGGAAAAGAATGGTGGTTAGAATGACAGTGATTGACAACTTGCTTTTAAAATCTGAGGGAATGGAAGCACAGTCCTCTCAAATTGCACTTACCTGTTAGCAGCAACTTAAGAATCCGTTCTCAGCATGAGTGTTACGTGTATAACCATCAGACTTAGTGGCTAGACTGCAAATTAGGTCTCCCTGCTATGCTATGCTGTAAATCTTCCAGATTAGGGGACAGTGTGGCTCCCCTGGATATGTAAACGTGGTTTCATCCTTTAGTGCAGACAAGAAGAAATAAGTCTGTGTAGCTTTGAACCTTTGCAGGGCTGTAGCATGATATGTGAACAAATTTTCACTTGTAAAGCAATTAAAGAGAACTTTAAGTCAAGGCCCTACCTTTCCTACAAGCCCTGGAGAAAATGAGAGTAGTGTGGAGCAGATCTGAGTTGGATTTCCCGTAAGCGATGAGGGGTAAGCATTGTACTCCAGGTGGAACCATGTTGCTCTGACGTCTGTGAAAACTTTTTTTTTTAGACCTGTTGTTGGTCGGTGTCATGTAGATCTGGTGAAATATAGAGCATCCAGGAAAAGCTGCTACACACTACCTTGTCTTGGCAGCAGGATAATTCAGCCTTGCTAGCAACAAATTCTTTCTGAGGCTGCAGGTGTATAATGCTGGAAGTCTTTGTTTTCCAGGTTTTTTGTTGAGAACTGAATCTGTCCCTTTCAATTATTCCTGCTCTGCCAGATGTGATTGTCTGCTGAAAAACAGGAAGAGAATAGTGTCCATAACACTTTCAGGACTGAGGCTGGTGGATCAGAGACGAGAAATTCACAAGGAAAGTACCCAAAGGCTTTGGCAAACTAGGCAAGATGAGATAGGAAATACGCATGGTCTTTTGCTTATATTTCTTCTTCTTTTTCTTCAGAGCAAAGAAACATTCAGAAGAACATGAATTTCAATCTGTATTTGGGCACTAGAAGTTGAGTAGACATTTCTCATCCCTGGCCTGAGGCTGCAGCATTCGGTGTAAGCCCAGAGACAGCAGCACAGGGCTAGCTGTGTACCACCCCTCTGTCAGATGGGAAGAGATCCCAGTCTGAGACAGACTAATCTCTCCTGCCCTTCTCAGCTGTTCCCGGACACTGCCAGCCAGTTCTCCAGTTCCTTCTTGCTGCAGCAGAATAATCTGTGCTCTAGGCTGCAGCAGCACAGCTCTAAGTGTGTGGCTCATAGAGTCCCCATCTTGCTTTGTCAGTGCTCCCTGCTGTGAATCTCCCCCAGAGGCACTTGCACCTTGAGGCTTGTGGTTTAGAAGGGAGAAGGAGTGAGAGTGTTGACTTTCCTCAACAACGCCATCAGGAAGTAAAGGCAGCTGGTAGCTGCTCCAAACACACTGCTCACCATCACTATTCAGAAAGAAGGAACAAGAATTGTGACTATCCGGTGGAAAACAAACAGCATCAGCCTTCTGCTGCTTCTTGTATGGATCCTGTGAACCCTTTACTGGTCAATGCACGTTTGTCATCTCATGCTGCAGATTCCCCTCTTAGGCATGAATTAGTGGTGGGTCCTTCTTTAAGGAGCTCAAGTGAAAATGTGAACACTTGTCACAGTTCAGCCTTGACCCTGGGGAATCTTGATCCATCTAATTTGGAGTCTTTTCAGTCTCTTTTGCAATCCTCACGGATTTCTGCTAGCTTGTACTGTTCAGTCCAGAGGCTTAAGCAAGAAAGTGCTTTGATGGGGATACGGGGCTCCCTCCCTCTGGAGCCCGAGTCTTCTCCAGTCATTGTCCATTCAGGCTTTGCTCCTGATGATTCAGGTCCCAGTATCCTGACCATGGGAGAACAGCTAGCTGCAGTGAAAACCAGTGCTGCTCAGGCAAGATTGAAGTGGGGTGTCCCATTTGCTAAAGACTGGAGCCTTAGTGCAGTGACAAGGGACTTCAGTCCTGCTGAGCCTCTCTCTGTCTCTCACAGATATGGATACATTGGCTCAAACACATGGAGAACCAAAATTTCAGGTGGCATCCAACCACAAACCCTTGCTTCTGGAGTGGGCTCTGGCAGGCTAGTGGATACAGAAGCAGATTCCTCCTTCAGTTGCTCCCCTTTCTTCAGATGCCAGTCCCTAGTAAAGCCATCTCTGGAAATTGGTAGTCTTTATGTTCACAGAAAAAGTAATTCTCCTGAAAAAGTTGTTAAAGGAGAAGAGACATCTAATGGGGTGTCTCCATGTGTTGAGTCTTGGAACAAAGACCTTCCAGCCAGTCTGTATCCAGAGGGTCTGCAGGTGTTACTGGAGACAGATTTGGGGGGGGCTCAGATGAATGTTGGTGTAGGCATGTGTGGGACTCCTACGGAAGTGTGTGTGAGCGTCGCTTCTCCTGGAGATAAAGAGTTTAGACCAGGCCAGCAGCTTAGTGTTAAATCTGTAGAAGTCAACAACTCTCGTGTTAAGTGCAGCAAAGAGTCAGAAGAGGTGTGTGACTCCAGACCACGAGCAGCCAGAAGGATGGCTGCAGTGGGCAGCAGCCAGTCCAGTCCTTTGGGTACACCGGCTGAAGAAGGTTTTAATGACCATTCTGATGTAGATTGTATGAACATGAGCAGAGAAGGAAGGAGAAACAAATATTCCTACCAAAGCAGCTGGAGGAATTTGGAAGCTGATGGCAATCTCAAGCAGTCTGAAGAATGTTCTGTAGAGAGGAATGCCAAAGAACCACGGTGCTGTGAAGAAGGGAGCCAGACACAGAAAACTCTGCCCAGAGAGGTGAGGGTGTGCTCACTGTGAAGCATCCCTGTTCACAGGTATTACTTGTGCTTGTTTCTGCCACCTGCTAGAGGTGCAGAGTTGAGGTACAAGTGATGGGGATGCTTGTCCTATAGTTTTTTCTCGTCACCGAATGGCCAGAATCTCATCTCTTACAGTTCTGCCTCATCCCAACGTATGCATCTTTCCATCTCACGTGCTTCTTCCTAAAGACCAGCTTGTCGACTTGGTTGTTTTTGGGAATGTAAACACCTGTTTATATTCTCTGATCTGCATGCCGAGGGAAAGCATTAAACTGGTTTTTACTCTGTGCATTGTTGCAGGGCCCTGAGATTTCAGGCTTTTTGTGCTTTTTCATGTCTGAAGTATGTAAGAATATTCACAGAGCAATGGCGTGGGAGCAGTGTCCAAGGCATCTGACAATAATACACGACCTTGAGGCAGCCCTGCTCTGGGTCTCCGTCCAAAATGATGTGTGCCACAAAGACAAATTCTTCAATAGAGCGGAGCAGTGTGAATAATTGTGAACTACTGTCTTTTGTCTGTTTGCAGGTCTCAGAGATCAGCTTCTGGTCATTGAAAGTGAATGAGCAAAGGTAAAAAGACTCTGTGTTTGAGTGTGCTGGTAGTTAACAGAGGAGCGCTTCTGGAAAGTGGCTAAGGAGCCATGTCCCTGGGAACATTTGGGTTTAGGACTTGGCCTACATTAATCTGCCGTGATTGGCCGAGGGGCTGCATCCACTTTTTTTCAAGGGGTCATTTAGAATGGAGCATGATCTAAAAAATAATTTCTGTATCTTTTCAATTCTATCTTCTAAATTCAGCCTTGGTTGTTGCTAGCAATGAAGAAGTGTTGGTACCATCAATGTTACTCTTCAGTGCAGCAAATTCCAGCGTGCTCACTGCACAGTTAGTGAAAATCAAGAGCTAGATTTATCCATGAGGTGGAATTCAAATTTGTGGGTAAGGCGTGAACAAGGTTGCAACCAGTTTAGCAACAGTGATTCCTTAATTTGATGTGAGATTGCATGTTTTCCATTCTCTAGAGAGAATCATTTGAAATAACCTCTTTACAACTTGATGGCTGAACTCTGATTGCCACCTCCTGGCTGGTTTAACTTTCCTTTCTGTTAACTGGAACTCACCTCTGCTTTTTGTTTTTGAGTCTCTGCCGCTTGTGTGACAGACAAATCCTAACAAGGTGTTTCCAAGCCTGGAGGAGGCATATCCTTTGCAAGAGGGCAGCCAGGAAGCTTTACAGACATCAGCTGCTTCAGAAGGGCCTTGGTGCTCTGCAGTGGGCCGTGCACCAGAGGAGGACACAATTGGAGGTGGCCCAGCAGAGACATGCTTCAACTCTGCTAGCTGCCAGCTTCCAGAGGGTGAGCACTGGCTAGGGACAGTGGTGCCATGAGCTTTCTGCTGTGCAGTCGGAGAAAGCACAAATCCTGTTTGGATAGGGAGGAGGAAGGGGTACCCTGTGTGAAATGCAGTGGTACCCTGGTACCAATACGCTGTCTGCAGGTTGTTCTAATCATGTAGTTTCTTCTTCAGTGGAAGGAAGCTGTGGCAAAACAGAGCAAGAAGGAAGCTCTGCAGCCTGAGCCTTACTCCTATACCCAAAGTTCATCAGCGGGGATTTTTGGAGTAGGAAGATTAGCAACTATGACAACCTCAGCTCAGCATCAGCTTACAACAGGATACTCAAAGGAAGCGGAGCAGGCTCGTAGGTAAGCAGAGAGCGTTCTCTTTCTGTTGTCTTGGACAAGGGAAGGTTTACGGACACAGGGAAATTTTTTTCTCAAATGATGGCAGACTTGTTTCCATGTCCTTGGATGTATTGCTGTGGATAAACACTGCAAGAATTAGTAGTTTAGTGTTAAGAACTAAACAATCCTATTTCAGAGCTTCTGTGCACCAGTGTTTGCAGTCTGATTTGAGTGTCTGACAGAAATACTCCCGTACTCATTCTTGGCTTCAGCTATCACCTGCATATGTGATACAGGTGTAAATGAGGTTGGAATGAGGCAATACTACAGTCTCTAGCAGTGGTTTGACAGTAGAGGTGTCAAAAGAAAAGCCTTTTGTTGAGCCTTCTGATTCTGAAGGCAGAAGAACAAGTCGAGACAAAAAGAGAGAGGAAAGCCCTGGATTCCGTTCTGTGTGTGCCTCTTTGGACAGCTGGATGTTAAGGCATGCTTGTGGCTCTTTCAGGATGGAGGGAGAACTGTGGACACAGCTTCGTCATAGGCAGAAAGGAGATGAGTTCTGCTGGAGAGCTGAAGCAATCAGAGACATGAGACGGCTGGCTGGTAAGCACACATTCCATAGCCTTGGAACAGCTTAGAGATAATCACTGTTTCATCAGTTTTTTTTTGGTTTGTATCTAGTTGTTGCTTTGAGCTCTTTCAGAACGTGATCCTGCAAGTAGCTGGGCCAGTATCTGTGATGGTGAGAGGATGGCCACTCGCCATGTCATACACCTTTTGCCTTATTCCTTGTATGAATTCAGCTGCAGCATGTGTTGCTCCAGCAGTGTGAGCTGCCTTCCTTAAATGTCCTTTCTCTGGCAGCTTGCAGTTAAGCTGGGGAACGTTGGCTGTGTGACACTAAGTTGTTCGAAGTTCTTCTGTCATTTCTCTTCCTGTCAATCTCTTCCTGCCCTGTGACACAGCAGCTTTCAGACTGTGGCGCCTGCAGAAGGAGTTGCTGTGCAAAGAGGAAGCCAGGCTTTTGGAAGCCCGTGCTCTGCTGGAAAAGAAGAAGCTACAAAACATTTTCTGGATGTGGCATTCCCGAAGCTTGGAAATGAAACAGATTCTAACACTGACAACTCAAATCCAAAGACACTTGGTCTCCCGGTGAGTTGATGAGGTCTGTTTTTCATGTGAAAAATGCATTCACTGTGAAAGTCCAAGGAATAACAGAGCCAACCCAGACAGTAATAGTTGTTCCAGCTTAAAGCCATCTATCCTTTTGTTTTAAGAGTTAATAAAGATGAAAGTAGGGGTAGAAACGTGAAAAGGAACTGCTGTGGCCAGAGATGTTAAGACTTGCCTCCTGTGCACTGCCAGAACTTTTTTGTCCTGACTTTTGATGTCTTGAAAGACCAAACCCGAGACCAGTCACTGTGCTGCTGTGCTCTAAGCATGACAGTGGCTTTTTACTGAAATAAACAGAAGTTCAGGGGACAGCTTCTGTCTGTCTTTCCTGAACTAAACCCAGTCTCAGGAAGACACATAAGCTTGTATAAGTGTTTTTCAACATTTTTCTTTGGTATTCTCAGGTGCTTCAGTACATGGAAGGAGACTGTTGAGCAGAAGGCACTTGACAGGTGCAACCTGGCCCATCTCAGAGCAGTATCACTGAGGAAGCACTTCCAGCAGTGGGTTGAGATGCTGCAGGTCAGAGGAGGTGATAAGCAGGCAGTGGTGAACCTCTTCCTCCTACAATGGAGGCAGCATTATGGTGAGCAGCTCGGGGTCTGTGCAGAATCTAAGCTTTGGAGGTGCTTAGGTTCCTTCTTCCTCTTCTTGTACACTGAAAACAGCCTGAAAACAGAGGGGTTCGGACGATGCAGGATATGAACAAACCAGAGTGGGCTAGTTCTGGGCTTGTCAGTGAAGCTACAGGGAGATTTGTCGCTCTGCTTCATAAACCAAACAGAAACTCTTAAACCTTGCTGAAAAGAAGCAGTTTCAGGGTTGGGCTGGGCCGAGTTGGAATGCCTTGAGACAAACGCTCTCTTGTTCCTTTATGTAACTGGTTAAGGAGCAGTTATAAGCTCAGTAGCTGACAAGACTGTGACAAAGAGGCATGAAGATCAGACATCATGGACTGGAGAGAGACAGTTTCTGGAGAAAACAGTCTACTCTTTTGATGACTTCTGCCAAAAACTGAAGCTGCAGAGAGTATATCTGCTGTGGAAAACAAGGCTGTGTGAGCATCACAAAGCTGAGTGAGTGCAGAAGAGCCAGTCCCTGGAGCTCTGCCCCCATTAGTAGTGTCCACTTGACTTTCTGAACCTTTTGCAAGAACCCCTTTTACCCCATCTGTTGTCCATCATGTCTGTGCTAGTCACCCCCTCTGGTGTTCTTCTTCTGTCACTTTACTGTCTCAGTATCTTCTGTCTCAGTTCTTTCTCTCAGACTTTGGAGCAGTGTAAACTCAGAAAAACTCTGAAATTATGGCACCAAAAGTATCTCATGCTGAAGACAATTGAACAAAGTTCTAAGCACCTGCATAGAGCTGTCTATGAGGAACCTCTTGCCATGCTGTTTTCTGAGGACCTCTCAACATCATCTGGCTTTGACAGCAGTGCACCAGCTACTCTGACCTCTCAAAGCTCATTGGAAAAGGTGAGAAGATCTTGGTACACCCAGACTGCTGTGAGGTATTAAATTGCTGGGATTTTTCAGGGGAAAATTTCTGCTTCAACATGATATTGTCATCGGCAAACTGTGCTTTAAATTTAGTGCTGAAGAGCACTGAATCTGTGGGGTCCTGAAGCTGAAATGTAATCTGAAAGTGTAAAGTCAATGCTCTCTGTGCCTTTTCTGGTTCATCATTTAGAGATGTGGGAAGGTGCTGAGCTAGTGAGGTTCCCTTGTATACTTGCTTCTGTTTGTGGCTGCAAGGTGGAAGGGATGAGATATAAAGAGCTTCCTCACTGAGACAGTGCATATGCCCATTCCCCCTTTTCTCAGTATAGAAACACATGTATTTCTGCATTCAGTATGGAAATTACTGGTATAGAAATAACTTTCCCATCACTTATATGTTTGCACTCTAGAGGTGTCCTTGCTAGCCTGCAGTTCCTTCGGATGCATTCTGAATTTGCCTGAATCCTTGATGAAAAAAGAAGTAAATGGCATGGTCAGAACTGTTAAGCTGAGTGCTTGCACTGTGAGGACACTCACCTCACCGTGTGTTCCTCCCTTCATACCTGCAGGAATGCGGTCTTAGTGACAGCAGCCAGCATGGCTTCTCCTCCCTTCTGACTGCTGAGGACGTCACGCACATGTTGTGTCACAGTTCTTTCCTGCAACTCCACCAGTGCACAGAGCTGCCAGCTGAGCTGGGTGGTGAGCTGTGCTTGCAGACCTCCTTCCCTGGATCTGGGTGAGTTGGAGACTGGTTTTTTGGGATGCTGGTAGGAGTGACCCCTTGTTTGGACTGGCCGAATCCCTTGCTTCTGGATAATCCCTCATGTCATGTCACACCATCCTTCCAGGGGACTTTATCTTCTTCTTTCTTTCCCTCCTCACCTGACACTTTTGTCTTGCAGAAGAAAGTGGTTTGTGGGGAATCAGTTCCAGTTGCAGAGTCCAGATAATAATTCCCAGCCTCTCACCAATTACTCTGCATGGGAAGAGGTGAGGCTAGAAAGTGTTGTGTAAAATGTAAATATACAAAGTGTTTTCTACATAGCCAAATTTAGCAAAGAGCCTTTGGGCTTCCATATCAGCATATGGAAGGTCTCACTGCTATTTTGTCTTTTTTATTCTCTCTCAGCCAGAAGAGTTGGGAGATTGAAGCTTTTGTCAGGGTAACTCTTCCCTACCATTTGTCAGCTGAGTGGAAGTGGGACAGGTGTCAAGGATTTAAAAGGGATGTGTTAGACCCTCATATCTGGGTGTTCATGTGGGGTTCGTGGGTTAGCAACGGAGCTGGGCAATCACAGAAGTCCCAGTGGCAAGGAGAGACGGCTGAGCTGTGTGGAGTAACTGTGATACAACAGCAGTTCAAGGCCCTTTTTGGCCTTTCCGGATTACAGGGCTGCAGTTCTGACAAGGAGGTGAAGAGTTGCTGGCAGCAAGCAGAGAAATACTGCCTGCAGAGGTGCTTCATTGTCTGGTCAGCTCAAACTCGACATCATGTAAAGGCCCAGCAGTACTGCAGGCGCATTCGGCTGTCTCGGTAGGGATCGTGCTTTCCAGAAGTTTCCTAAAGCTCTCTGTTTAATAAAGCTCTCCTTGCTTTAATAAAAAAAAGGAAAAAAATTCTTCCTCTAGCTATCTTTTTTTGTCTTCAGTGGGAGTTTTGCAGCCCATTATTTTGGGGTTTTTCCAGCTTCAAAATTACTATGTCAGAACACAGTAATTTCTGGTTTGATGGGATGCCTCACAAATTAGAGCAAGCCCAGCTCTGCTGATAACAAGTCCTGGTAACTTCCTATCCACTGAACTGGCCTTGCTCTCTAGTGATTCCAAAGCTGAAGAGCACAACAGGCTTGGCACGGCCAGAACAGAACACCTTGCTCCCGACAGCTTGTCCTGTCCATCATTTCTCCTGACATTTAAAGGGGAAAGGATGTTAACAGATCAGATGTGTTTCCAAAACTGCCTCGTGTGTGTGTTTGTTGTTAAATTTTCCATTACCAGTGTGTGTATCTCTGTGAGTAGTTGTTCTACAGTCAGTGCAGCGACCTTTGTCCTTCTCAGAGCCTTTCTCAGCTGGCACCACTGGGTCATGGAAAATAAGAACCAAAAAGCAGCAGCAGCCCTAAAACATGGAGTTCATTGTTTCCAGATGGCTTTCAGCCTGTGGAAAAGGAGACTGGCCCAGAAAGTGGAAGTTGACCGGAGATTCAGGTGTCACGTTCACCAGATGGCTGCTGATGCTCTGTGGCGTTGGCATTCTTGCTGGCAAAGTGAGTTACCCCATCCCACTGCATCACTTGTGTCTGTAGAAGAGGAAGCTCTGGGACTGGTTGGGATGGAGAAAGTCACACTTTTGGCTGTAATTCTGTGCACTGCTCTTCTGGAAAGTCACGTATTACTCCAGGAGTCAGTAGGTGCGTGTGTCACTGCATTCTTCTGGCTCTCAGCAGGACACATGCCCTACCATTTTGTAGCGCTTTATATTAGGGAAGATGCTCCGTTGGCACTTCTCTCTGCACTACCAAAAGAGTGTTCAAGCAGTGGTTTTTAGTAGCTGGGGAGTTAAATGGAGTTCCATATAGCATTCCAAGTTTGAACATGTCTCCTCAGACCAAGCAGTCAGGTTTTGCTTCAGCGGGAACAGGGTGTATCTTTTTTGGGGTGGCTTAACAGGTCCTGATCCCTCAAGGAATTCCATATGCTCTAAGTACTTACGCTGTGCCAGGGAAGAAAAACTCCCAATTTTTAATGGAAAACTGCCTTGCAGATAAGAGTGGAAGTGATCTGTGATCTCTTGCAGGGAAAATTTAAAAGAAGGTCTGACTTGCAGACAAAAAACTACGAGGTGAATTGAAAAGTCTCTTTAGCTGGTAAAGAGACACGGGAAATCTTAGCAAGTTTGGTCCCATTTGGTGTTTGCAGGAGATGTATTCTTTGCTCTTGTCTGGACTCTGCAATGGAGAAACAGTCATTGGGCTGAGCTCAGGAAGGTGTGCTCTCTCCCAGGGAAGCGTGTTCTGAGAGAACTGCAGCATCAATGGGCTGAGCACAGCTGCCAGGAGAAGAAGAGGCTGGTCCTGCAGACGTGGTATTACCAAACAAGGAAGCAGAAATATGCTGTTTTATTCTGGGAACGTTTTCTCCTGCACAGGTTTGTTTCTTGCTCTCAAAGCATTGCCAAGGAAAGCTCTGCGTGAAGAGCAATTTATGTAGTAGTATCCGCTGTGTTCAGAGCAGAGCTTGGGTTTGAAAGGGTGGATAGCTCATGCGTAAATGGAGCTTCTGTAGGAGGCCTTCTCTGAGGATGTGTCTATTTTAAGGGATGTCTTACCTATAGCCTCGCACCCCACCTCATTTTTCTCATTCAAAAATTCTTTTCTTTCTGGAACTTGCATTCAGTCTTAGTTGTGCAGGGTGGTATTTGTACACTAAGTGAGGGAGAGGTGCAAACAAATTTGTGAAGTTTAAAAATGGAAAGCCTCATTTTCACTTCAGTATTTGCTGAAAGGAATAGCGGGCAGAGGTCTTACAGAGATCTGATGTTTACAAATCTGAGTCTTTCGGGATTCTGGACACAGTGTGTTGATTTTATTTTAATGTGAAAAATTGAGTTCAATTTGTTCCTGCAGCAAAGCAGTATAAAGCTTATGAAGGGAGAACCATGATATTCAACTCATCCTGGTGTTATTACAATATAGGTGAAGCTGTAGTCTGTCTTTGAGTCTTACGTGATGTTGCAGATCCCGAAAACACGAGAATTTAATTTCTTTTCTCTCTTAATTGTGTTCAGTGGCTTTCTCATTGAAAACACTTTTGTTTGTGGTTTACGTTGTATGGAGCCAGTGCCTGCCTGTAGTGCAGAGAAGTATCCAGCTGTAGTGAACCAGGATTGTTGAGGTGTTTCTCTGAAATAATTCAGGAGGATAAGAATGAATAAGATTATTTATGCCAAGGGTTCATTCGAGGCATGAGAAGTGCAGGTTTGGCCCTCGCGGGTTTTCTTTTGAATTGCAGGTTCAGACTGAGAGGACACAAAGATCTGCAGAGGAAAGAGCAACTAAAAACCCAGTAGAACTTTGGTCGCTGTGATGTTTAGACTCTGCACTTACCCCACCCAATTGCATTTTCCTCTGCAAATCCATCTGTGTGGCTCCCTCATGGGAACTGTTTTTGGGAGAAGCCCTTAATGTTGCTCCTTCCTGTTGAGTACGTCTCCACCATTAATCTTCCTTCTGAGTCTCCTTTGATGAGAGAGTGCTTCTAATTTCTCACCTGGTTATGGTATAGGCTGAGCCCTGTCTCTTCTGAGGGGGGCATTTTTCATGCTAGGATAACCTGCAATAGCTTCTCTTGCTCCTCCAAAAAGCCTGCCAGGCACAGGATATTTACACCTCTGCCCTATGGTGCAGTGGGATGATTTGCATAATGAAGGTCCAAATGGAACAAGGAACCAAAAGGATAAGCCAGGAGTTAAAAGCAGATTGGATTCTCTGGTTGCACAGGAAGACTGGCCTCCTGTGCATCAGCCTGCAAGATACAGAGGGGTTATTGTGGGTGCAGATGAACAGTGCTGGTAATAGTAACTCCTGAAGTTGTTGATTTTTTGGAATAAAATTGTCTCCATAAAGATTCTAGTTGTACATCCCACATACACAGGGCCTTAGTTTGTGACAGCCAAGAAACAAAATCTGAATCTTGACAACAAGCTGCTGTCGTAAGTGCTGCAAGCAGACTTCAGGAATCTGCTGGGTTCCATGCTGAAGGAGATTTTAGCAGTTTTATTCTCAACCCATAATGAAAACGCCTTCATCGAACACCATCTTTCAGGTCAGCTGCTAGCACAGAAATAGATTGGAGACTGACTAAATTTTTTTTTTTTTTTTTTTTTTTTTTTGAGGGATCCGGTATGTGTAGTGGCAAGGCAGCCTAGGAGAAGCATTTGTTTTGTAGGCAAAGGAAAAGCGTAGTATAAGATTGGATTCAGTTTGCAGAGGCCTTTGAAGAGGAGGAAATGCTAAAAAGGCCAGAGGGAAGCAGACATTCTCTTGGGTTTTGAGTAGGTGAGAGGTAACAGTGCGAGGAACCTGAAGTAAAATGAGGGCAGATTTTCAGCAGAAAGATACTGTAGTTGAAGAGTCTGAACTTGCACCTCCCAAAGATGAGGCACTGGAAAAATAAGTGGCATGGAAAACAATGCATAAATCTTGATTGCAGAAGGAATAATAGGAACAGGCTTTTTTTCTTGTTGAATGCTCTTTTGGCTTGCTTTGACCATTTATGTGGGACACTGCAGGGCAGGGGAGAAGGTGGAATTTGGTCTGACATGGAATTGTGACTTTAATTGCGTCTTTCCTGCGCTTTTAACTGTTTTTCAGGTGCCTCGTCACTTGGGCCCAGGTCACTGCACGTAGACTGAGGCAGCATGAAGCGCTCTCTGATTTTAAAACAGTCAGAGAGTACCGTCTCTTGGCTGTGAGCTTTACTAAGTGGAGGGACAAACTCTTGAGAGCTGGACGACGAGTGCCAGGAGGGAGAAACCACAAGTGGCAGGAGCCCTCTCCAGGTAAAGCCTGTCACCGCTGGCGAGTGGCTGCAAGAGGACAGCAAGCCCTGCGCCTAGGATCTGCAACTACCGTCAAACAAGTAAGAGAAGACAAAGGTCCCTATGAGACAGTTATTATTAACTGTCTGTTCCCTCATGAAGACTCAGTGAGTCATGAGTCACTGAGATAGTGTGACAAGGCTTGTATAAAATCCTGTTTTGATTTGTGGTGACTGCTTAGTCCCTGCTGTGAAATTCTTCACAGACTGTGCACACAACTTCATCACCATAATCTGGCACTGATTGCAACAACCATATGGAGTACAGCAATAAGGAAGGGAGACATTTTGACCAGAGAGATGAGAGCACTCCTTCCTCTCTCCTCAAAGATGAGATGGGATAATCACTGTCCCTGCAGAGCAGAGTGAGCTGTCAGAGTTGCAGCTTTTTTCAAAAGACTCGCAGCTAGCAAACTACAAAGAGGTCGATTGATTTGGAAGGGCTGAGTCAGTCCTGCTGGGATCTCATCTGTGCAGTTTCCAGCCTGGGGTCTAGCACATTAAGCTACCTGCAGAGCTGTGAGCCTAACTGTCTCTAAGACTGGTTTGTGTGAGTGCCCTGTGCATTGTGTTTACTCTTGGCTGCAGCTGTGTTATTTCTGTTTGCAGGCCTGCAACTACTGGACCAGAGCAGCTGCCTTTTCCCAATGCTTACGGCAGCGCAGTACCCTCATAGGTATTAGGAAAAGCAGGAAGATGTCTCTCTCTCGGTCCATGAGTAAGATTTTCCCTCCTCTCTTCCTTTCACAGGGCCATGTGGGGAGTGTGAGTGAGGAGGGAAGGGGATTCGTATTTACCAGCTAAATGACTGGGATTCCTCTGTGGAGTAGCAGCTCATGGCAATCAAATTCAGTGGGTTTCTTCTGTGTTCAGGAGTCAAAGGACTAAGGGCTCATGGCAGCTTTGATCTCTCCCTATCTAGCTCCAAGGTTAGCTCCTGTGTGATTCCTCTTTTGTTTCTTAGAAAGCAGAAGAGGCAGAGAAGAAGATTCAGCACCAACTGGACTTTTTCCCAGTGCCATTCAGCGCTGGCTGGTGATCTACAGGAACCAAAACAGGGCTGAAAGGCTGCTGGAGGGACCTGATGTGGTAGCACCCTCTCGTGCACGTACAAGGATCCAGGAGAACACAGCAGAGGTGGACTTGGAGGAGTGGGATAAGAAGTGGCTTGGGCAAGTGGAGTGGAAGGCTCTAGGCTTCCTCTTGCTGATATCATCAGGGAAGGGCTCCCTTGTATGGCTGGTAAAGCTTATTTGCCTCCTTTGCCTGCAGGAGGAAATATCTGAGGTGCTGGCATCACACAATGGTACTGCACAAGTGCCAGCATGACAGGAGACTGCTCTGTCTGGCAAGGGGATGGCATCAGTGGAGGGAAGCCAGCAGGGTGGTGATACTGGCTCAGGTGTTGGTGAGTGTCCGGTGCCACTGGGGTGGCAGTGATGGGTGTTGCTGGGCAAGCCTGCTCTGCCTGTAGCCTCACATACATCCTGGGAGATGAGACCTGGGGGTTTTAACAAGTACCAGTGTGCACCAAAAATCCTGGTTTGCTACTGTGGCTAGTTTTTCCATTGTTCTTTCTGAAATGCCAGCTTAACAGACTGGCATATCCACAGATTTAGTTGTGCTTTGCCCTTAAGGATGGGAAGCTGAAACAGGATTTGTCTAGATTGTTTGTAGACTGTGCAAAAAGTTCACAGCAATTATTACAATCTTTGTCCTGATCTGTGTTCCTGATACGTCCCACTGGTGTCCACATCTTACCAAGAGCGGTCATTTGGCTTCCCCTTCTGCTCACACCCATGTTCTGCCTGGTTCCTGGGCATTAGCTGTGTGAGATGTGCTCTAACCTGCCCAGGTAACAAGATGATGCCTGTATAGTGTGGGCATCTCCATAGTCACTGAGGAGCTGTGCTGGAGCACAATGGGGCATTGTCCTCTCCCCAGGGTACTGTGACTTAATTAGCCACACTATCTGCAGGAGACAGTAGGTCAGCAAGAGCTCTGTTATTAGTCAGCTTTGTTTGTTACCAATGCAAAGTCATTGGTAGCAAGGTGGGACTGGAGGGAAGTGAGGTAATTTGCCTGCCAGAGCCCAATTAATCTGTGCGTTGCCTCTTTTCCTGGCAGGACCAGCAGCAGCTGATAGAAAAGGCCTGGAGGGTGTGGAGACGAAGATATTTGCAAAGCTGTGTGGTGCAGAAACTTTTGGAGGAGGAAGCCAGGAGCCTCCTGTTTCAGGTAAGCATTTATGACTGCTTCAATTCAGTGGACCTCAGTGGTACAACTATCAACCCCAATGGACAACTGGTGTTCCCTGTATCTCTTTCCCTGCACAATGGACTTGCTTAGGGAGAAGTTGAATCCATCAAGGAATGGGACTTATGCCAGTAATGCCAGTAAAAAAAGGAAAAATGCATTTTACTAATACCAGTAAAAAAGGAAAAAAGCTTCCAGCTTCACATGGGTTCATCTATGGGTGTTTTTCAAAGCTTTGTGTCAGGAGTCAATTTCCCTGACACGTGCCCCCTTCCCTGCTGTTATTAGTGATGTTAATCCTCTAATCCCCTGCCTCTTGAGACCCCACTCAGGGAAGAAACAGGCTCCACACTGGTGCAGGAGGACTACTGATTTGCACCCAGGGGCAAGCAAATCACTATGAATTTGAGCGAGCAGGCAAAGCCTTAGAACTCAAATCCAGTTTGCTCCTCTGCCTGCCTCCGGAAGATTCATGAAGGATTAGGTCTTCCTTTAAGGAGACAGGAGCAGGTACTGAAATTAGAGGGCAGAGGGAACATTGGTCTTTCTTTTCTCACACTGATTTGTACTCTGCATGCCCCATATTGGCTCCAGGAGAGACAGGGAAGGGTTTTGAGTGAAGGGTGAGGCAGCTGGCAGAGCCATTGCTAGAAGGAAAGCTATGTTTACAGGTCCTGTAACAATGGCTACAGCCCCTCAACGGTCACTCGAGTGTTTGATTTGTCCACTTTCCTCTTTCAGGCCTTTGGAAGGTGGCGGCAGCTCACAGCATTCCAGCGCAAGGACAAGGGATCTTGCTGAATGGAGGAGGCCTGCCTGCGGCTGCTGCTCATTTCAGGACACGTGGAGGATACAGCTCCTGTCACAACAAAGAGCTGGTCCTGTGCCGTCAAGAAAGAGAACACTCTGCTCTTGCGATAAAAGCAGTGCTGCAGGCCAGAAGGATGACAGCCAAAGAACAACCAGGAAGAGATGGTACCTAGTGAAAGGTCCTCTTTAAAGGACTTGTATTCTACCTCCTTAGCAGCACAAATGGAGAAGTTACTCCCAGTTGCTGTGAGGTTGCATTCTCTTCTCCTCTGGACCCTGCTTTTGCTGGCGTTCTGATTAAAGGTCAAAAAAACACCCCTTAAAGGCTTTCCTTTTACTCAGTGTTTTTTCCCTGGACAGGAGCTTGGTGTCAAGGGGGGAGTATGCAAATACAGTCTTAGAGATGAGCAGGAGTTTGTGGGTGCTAGATCCTGTTGATTCCAAAGTCTGGATTGGGTAGGTGCAAACACAGGCCTTTCTTTTTAGATTTGGCTTTTACCCTGGGGGGACAGATTTCCACATGGCTCCCACCTCCTCCCCCTGTCTAGGTCCATCAGCTCTTCATTAAGCCTTTCAGTGGGTGGCCAACCTCCTGACTGCTTCCTGCTGGTTCATTTCTGTGCTGAATGGGCAAGGGATGAAGAAACCTGCTGGGAACAGCTGAGCACCAAAAGCTTCGCTGAGGCGAGACAGGCGTGTCTGAGCCCCAGCCTTCCCATTACTTGCCTCGGTGATTGATGCCCTGTAATTACCCTGGATATATGAGCTGGGTCTCAGACAGCTGTAACAAGAGGGTCTGAAGAATCTGGAAAAGGCTTTTCTTCCTTGCTTGTTTGAAAGAGATGCTCACAGCATGGTGGGGATCTTGAAATCCCACTGGGAATTGCCCCGAGGTCGTTTTCCTAGCCTGTGACAGCTTTGCAGGATTGTTAAGTACACAAAGCAGCTTCAGTAGCTGCCCCAGCCCCTTATTCCAATGCTGAGAGGCCTAAGGCTGTTAAGAGTCATTAGGTCAGGAAAGATAGGTTATCTTTCCTGATCTAAGATTATCTTTCCCTACAGGCACTGGAAAAGGATACCACACCTCCTGTGACCTTGCAGAACTGAGCCAAATAGCGTAGCTGGTTACTTTTGGTAAATTCTAGGATTTAAGTTTTCTCTGCTCTACCATGGAGCTTCGGCCATACTTTGGGGCATGCATTGAAAGCGAAGGCAGAACTGCCCCAGAAACAATCGATTTTCTTAAAGTTTTCCCTTGTGCCAGGGGATTAATTAGCAAACAACATGAGTCTCTGCTAGAGCATGGCCTAGTACAAGAGACAATTGTATGCGTGTATTTTATTGTACATAATCTAGGAAATAGTGTGATTCCTACTTAGTCTTATCCAGAATGGAAATTCCCATAGTCCTATTAAAAAGAAAACAGGAAATACAATACAAGGAGAAAAGTAAGGAAGAAGATTTGAACCTTCTTCTGGAGTGAGTGCAAAAGAGCCTGATGATCAACGAACAAGAAATACATTTTAGGAGTGCAATATAAAAGCAATTTGACCTTCTTTTCCAGGTTGGTAACTGCTGGAATAATCCCCTTGCATAGCTACAGCTGACAGGAGTGTTTCTGTCCCCATGCCGGCATTTCTGGCATGGGAAAGTTACCAGAATCTCCTGTTCTCCTGTTCCTGTAATTAGCATAACCATGATTAGCAGGTCTTCATCCTGCAGACCTGGCCTTTGGGCTTTGTCTGGAGCCTCAGCTCAGAGGTTCAGGTAGTTCTGGCTATTGTTCAGTGAGAATGGCTCAGGGAGCCCTTGTGTTGGGGACAGAAGAGCACATAGTGTGGGTAGATCAGTGTGGTCACTGGGTTTGGGAGTGTGGTCATCGTCAGCACAGGAGCTGCTGCTTTCCCCAAAGTCAGTGGACGGGAGGAGGAAGTAAGAGATTAGAAGAAGAATTTTCACTGCTGAGTTGGAGAGTTCAATAGCTCAAAAGTATCCTCCACAACCTGCCAGAGGCAGTTTTCTAGTGGGAAGTCGTTGTCCACCAGGTTGACCAAGTAATAGTTGTCATGGATGTACTGGATGATCATGCGAGAGGGCGACTCCTCTTCATAGAGCTTGGCCCATTGCTCGATCCACAGTGCAAAGGCCTCGTCCTGCCACGGGAACAAAAAAATGTTGGCAGTTGTGTAACATCTTCATGTTACTTAATTTAGGATACTCAGTGTTACACAGGACTGGCCAGACTGCGGCTTGTTTTTTCTCAGTAAAAATGGCAAGAATTTGAGCAAGGAGCCTTGTGCTTTCCAGTCAGCAGGAAGTGCCCAGAGCTGAAAGGAGACACATTTGCAGTACGATGGATGGCTCAATGCTGCCCCTGTGTGCGTTAGAGGGGAGGAAGAGCCACTGTCCAGCACCCTGAGGCCTGGTACAGTGACAATAGTGGCTCTCGATCCCCATTACTGGGTGCTTTGTGCCTGGGAACAGCTCTTGCTGGAGCTGAGGAAACAGGAGGAGCAAGACCTGTACCTCTGCAAGCCAATATAGCAACAGCCCTCAACTGTGAGGAGTGTCAGAGACTAAAACTAAATCGGACACTCTGAACTTCCAGGGCATCACAGCAATGTATCTAGCAGAAGGGAGGCCTCACCTTCCAGGAGAGGAAGCTTACAGGATCCACCACAGTGGGCTGGATGATCTCTCTTCCTGGGAAGATGCCCCAGGTGACAGCATTGGGTTGCAGATCTGGAGCGTTGGTGATATTCTGGCCCTGCCAAAGGAAGGAAAACCTTTCTGAAGCAACTGCTGGAGGAGGGGCTGAGTGAGTTGGAAAAAGTGCATTTACCCTCTCCTTGTTAAGGGACCAGACAGCTGCTGCACACTGCAGCTGACTTGCTTTACTTTCCCTTCCCTTCATCAGCCCTCATGTCTGAATATTTGGTATTTGTCTCTCTCCCAAGGTGGTGAAAGGAAAGTGTCCTGTGAATAATGGCCTACCTTGACATTGACAATGTGGTAGTTCACTCGCAACTCATACTTCTTCAGCACCTTGAGCAGTGCCGTGACAATTTCGCTGGAGGTGAAGAACTCTAGGTATGCCTGCGGGGAGGGATGGAGAAGGAGGAAGAGAATCAGAGCCTTAGATCGCAGCAGAACTGAGACAAGTACAGGTAAACAAGGACATTTGTAGAGTCTGGGCTGCCTTGTACGTTCATCCCCGGAAACACGTACTACAGAGGCTTGACCGAAGGGCAGAGCAAATTAGTAAGGGAGCCAGGGAAAAAAATAACTGGGGAGAGCAGAGGGAACAGCCCAGGAACAGTGCACTCAAGAAAGCTACATGCTTCCTGTTTTGCATCCACACAAGCAGACAAGCTGGAATGAACTCCAGTGTAACCACAACTGCTGCACAAGGAAGCAGTCTGTGCCAGAATGCTTGGAAGTTAAGCCTGAGCTTAACCTTTATTTTACAGCAGCGTCTTGCCAAGGCAGCCCAGCCTGGTTAATGCAGAACTCAGGGGTGTCAGCTGGGCTCTCCCAAGCACCATTCCCGGTCCTCATCTTTTGTTCACAATTCTCCCTATGTGCTTATGCAACCAAATTCTGTACTTGCTCTGTGCTTGGCTGCTCCCAACAACTGCTCCCCCTCCCCCCATTTCCTGGCTATTGTGTGAGATGATGGATTTCCCTCACCTCAGGGGAATTTTTTCCTTTGAAAACATAACTGCATTTGCCATCTGCTGGTCTCTGGCTTTACCGGTTTGGATCCCTTTTGAACAAGGATGCTTTGTTTTCCAGTATGAGCTACTTCCCTGGCATTTACCTTGATGGGATATTCCTATCACAGCCATTAGTGGCAAGGCTCTAGGGCCTGCAATGCCTGACAGTGGGAGACAAGCATAGCAAGCACAAATGCTTGCAGGCCAGGGAAGGAACGTGACAGTTGTCTGAACAGCACAGCATAGTGCATGGGCTGGGGGCAACTGTGGAGAACTCTGCCTTACAGAAGGACAGAGGAAATTTTAAAATACCCCTTTATCACCATGAGATGCTGGGTGGTAGAGATACTACTTCACTGATTCCCATTTTATGAAAAATCTGGGTGCTTTGTGCATCACTCAATCAGATGCAGGGGGCAGGCACATGCGTATATATAAAATGTCACAGCCCTGCTCTAGAAATAAGTTACCAATAATTACTTGCTGAGAGTAAAACCATGAAACTCTACAGATGTTCAATAGATGTTTTGAGGTGGGGGGAAAACAGCTGTGAAGTCAGCCATAGAGTTGGCATTGTGGCTCTTAAGACACCAAAGGAGCTTTGCCTCATCTCACCAAGAACACATTAAGATAAGGAGCAGGCAGAAAGATTATTTGGATGTAAGCCTGGGACCTCCCAACCTAACAGAGACTAAACGGGGTCACAACTCTTTACTGCCTAGCCCGGAATAATACAGTACCTTTTGGAAAACATAACCTCCACTGGGCCCCCAGCCTACAATGGGGTCTGTGGATGGTTTGCCATTGATGTTTGGCTGGGAGTTAATAGTCAGGATTCCTCGTCTGTTGACCTTCTCCAGTTGGTCCTTCAGAAGGTTGGTTTCAGTAGCAAGAGGGTCGTCATTCCAAGGCATACATGTAACCTACCATGAGGAGAAAGGATGGCTCACAATGGATGTAACAACCCTTTGATTACCATCCGGATGTTGAAGGAACTCAGGAGTGCCTTAATGGTCTCAAACGCACCTGCTTCAGGAGAGAATTCCCAGGTTTGGTTCAAGGGTTAGGATATGCTCAACTGTAAAAATGACTGCTGAAGTGAATTGATATTGATCCTGTCATACTGTAGCACCTTTCCTTTTATGCTGAGCCCTAGCTCTGGCTGCTGGACCCCCTTCAACCAGTGTGCCAGCAAATCCTTTTGGATGGAGAAGTGCCAATCCTTCTTTAGAAAAACAGTGTCGTACCAGGAGCAAGAGGAAATGTGCACTATTGTTTGTGCCACACTGACCATCCCTTCCTGGGCTCTCACTCACCTTGTACCCATTCCTGTTGGGTTCTCCAGTGATGTAACACGTGAACACCTCAAAGACACTTTCCTCACCAGTAAGTTCTTCTCCCCACATCTTCAGAAGCTCCTCCCGGGGAGACTTGCTCTTCAGGTAGAAGAGGTAATAGTCCTTCAGTTCCCCAAAAGCTGGAGAGGAGGAGTTACCCCTGTAAGGGGAGAAGAACTGAAGTCAGAATTGAAGTCATCGAGGAAGATGAGCTGATTTGGTGATGCAGGAAGACAGCCAACCAGCAAGAGAAGTACACAACAAAACCCACCTAGACGCCAAAAGTCTCAGCTCAGCATCTTGGTGCCATTCGCCTCACCTCACTCAAATCCAAGCAACAGGGGACCACTTTGTTACGAAGCCACCTGAAGTGCGCCCAGGACACCAGGCTCTCCTACTGCAGCTCTGCCTTACTGCGGGTGACAGCTTACCATCGGCCATTGGGGAAGTCATCCCACTCTTGAGTTCGATAGATGTAACTCTTTGGCCTGGAGGCCCAGAAGATTGGCCGGACATCTTCCACTCTTCTCTTGGGGTGAGCGCTGACTGCCCAGGGCAGAGGCCGCCTGCATGGGACGAGCAGATGTTAACACAGTTCCTCTGCTGACTTTCCACTAAAGGCTGGAAGCCTTTCCCATGGTGCAATTTGCCCCTGGGGAGAAATAACAGGGGGTGAGAAGAGTTCTGTTTGTCAAGAAGTAGGACAGGAAACTCTTCTTCCTTTATGGAAAATATTTCCTACTCAGTTCCCTCACAGGATGCTCAGTAGGGGTCTATTTAATGTTAAGGTACAGGAATGATACCTGAAATTGGAAAAGGTAAGGGCAAAGCACTATGGGAAGCTACTTCAAAGAAAAATAAAAAACAGCTGTCAATTTTCCTTTGCTTCCTCTTGTCTGTGCTGTAGCCTGTGGACTCAGAAGTCCACATTCCCTTTCTCAGCTGCAGAGAACCCTAGAAATCCACAGTGGGAGCATACTGCTAGCCTGTAAGGGGTTGTGATGGGCATAAAAAACATGCTTCTTCCAAGTGGCAGCTCTAAGCTCTGGGATCTTAAAGTCCCAGAATGGCTACTTTAAAGCTACTTGACTAAAACAAACTCCTCCTTTGGCTGTCCCCTCTATTCCTCCCAGCTTTTGTTGGAGATCTGTGGGAAGGGTGAACTACTAAATGCAAAAAAGGTGATAAAAGAAAGGAAAAAAAAAGGAAAAAAGGAGAGAAGAGGTATTGACCCATCCATTGTTTGTACCTTCAGTGGATGGATGGGAAAGTGGAACTAACAGAAGCCAACACATTCTGCTCACCTGGGGTCCTCTTTCCATATGCCCAGGCGCTTCAGGACTTCGGTCGTAGCCACTTCCCGATTGAGGGTGTAAAAGTGGAGCCCATGCACCATTCCACTGTCCAGCAGCTCCCGGCACATGGACACTGCCAGCTCCACCCCATAGTTCCGGATAGCTGCATCGTTGTCCTTGATGGGTTCAATCACATCTTTGATTTCCTGAGGCACTTCCAGCTTGGAGAGCTTCACCAGCTGGCGCAGAGAGTGGTAACCCTGGATGAGGATGCAGATTGTCATTTTTCCAAGACCCTTTTTTGCCATCCCAGTAACACAGGTACTTGATCTCGATTTTGTGGCAGGAGATTTAGAATTGGGGCTCCTGGAGTCTACTCCCAGGCCCCATCTCTAGGATGGTAACACTGTCCAGGTCATGTCACTTTAGGTGATTTCTCCCCACGGCCTTGCCTGAGCCCAGCATGCTGACAGTGACCTCAGGACTGGCAGGCCATTGTCCTTTATATCCCTTTTTGCCATATGGGCACAAGAAACCTTTTCAGCTTATTAGCTGCCTAAGAGTTTAATTTGGCAAACCACCTACAGATTTATCACATTTGATGCCTTGTGAGACTACCTAAAATCAGAGGCTAGACAAAATTAAGAGAATAAGAAGCAGTTATATTTATTGAAGGGCCTTCAGGTACATTAGGGCAGACGAAGCCCACCCAGGGGCTACACCCAAAATGGACGACAGGGTCACGGGGTTTTCATCCTTTTATAAGTTTGGTCTATTTGCATATCAGGGGTTAATCCTCCAGTTACAGCTTCAGGTAATGAAGTCATTACCTCAAGTGTGCTCTCCCGCAACTCACTTCTGTTTACATTTCTCAGGGCCTGAGACAGTAAGGTGTCCTTGAGTTTCAGGCCTAGAGAGGAATGGTTCTGTCTGACCAAAATGGGAGAACAGTAGCTAACAGTCTACATGGAGTTTAGAGTTACACACCAAAGAATTGCAGAACTACAAATATACGAAAAATACAAAAGCTAAAATCCTAAGGCATCACATTCAGCACTCTCTCTTCCCTGAAATTTTGTGGACGATATTTACAGACCTCTCTGAGGCCCTGACCCACAAACACCTAACACCCTAGATCCTTATTACCTCCCCAAATCCAAATTACTGGATTTCACCTGTATAGGGAAGATGCCAGGAATGATGGGGCATGTGATGCCGATGGCTTGACAATCCTTCATGAACTTGAGAAAGGTTTCTGGTCGGAAGAAAAGCTGTGTAATGATGAAGTCTGCTCCAGCAAAGACTTTCTCCTTCAGGTGCCTCAGGTCTGCCTCATAGCTCTCTGCTTCAGGATGACCCTTGGGGTAGCCTTTGGGGAAAAGAGGAGAAAAAATGAAAAATATGGTCAGGACAATATGCAGAAATTAGGAAGTATCCAGTCTGATTGTACTGTAACAGCCCAGGTGCAGGGAGAGACTGCTGAGCTGATTTCCCTGTCTCAGACCCTACCGCACACTCTGCAATAGAAGCCATTTACCTGCCACACAGATGTCAAAGTAATCATCAAATTCATTGCGAATATGCTTAACCAGGTCAACAGCATAGTTGAAGCCATCTACTTCTTCCTCCCATTCTTCACCAGCAGGATCTGAAAAGAGAACAAATCCACAGCTCTCTCCAACTGTTTGATGAACTCAGATCTGCTAGTTCTGTAAAAACCTCCTGCTGTCAAAAGGAAGACAGAGATGAACTCCCAAATCTGCAGTTTTACCTATGAACTGGTTTTGTCTGCCCTTGAGCCGGAGGGACTGCTAACAAAGGGCTCAGGTGAAACACAGTCTCAGCATTTAATTCCTGCAGAAGGAGCCCCTAAATCTTACTTCTTTGTTTTTACCCTGGAATTGAACACAACAGCAGCACAGCCTCTGCACTACACATCACAGGACAGAAGGATTCACCTCCACGGAGTGCCATGATGTTCTTCAACCCAAGGCGCTTGGCCTTCTGCAGATGCCCTGTGATGTCATCCTTGGTCTGGTTGCAGCATGTCATGTGCAGGATGGTCTCCAGGCCACAGTAGTTGACTGCAGTGTTGGCAATAATCATGGAAGAGGTTTCCTTGTCAGATCCTGGGTCCCCTGCAGGGTGCCACGTCACATCAATGAAAAGGGGACCACCTGCTCCCATGCGGTCAAACCTGTGGAGTTTAGAGCTGTGTTAGCCTACACCAGCTAGCCAAATCCCCTCCCTATGCCTGGAGTATCTTGCTCACTGCTAGAATGCCAGCAGCAGGCAGAGAGAGCTTGGATGACAGCAACAGGAGAGACCACAAAAGTGTTGCACTAAGAGTTTAGCAAGTGGCTGATGTAAATAAGGAAAGCTCTTCCTCTATGGGGAAGAGCTTACAATCTCTTTGAAGAAGAGGCAACTGAGGTGTTCTCTGCACAACAAACTTTCTCCCTTCATGCTCTAATAGACTGATACAGCTTCTGACAGACAGCAATGCAAGTCCCATTCCTTTTGAGATGGGAAACTATGCTGCAGCTCCCTGTTGCCAGCTTGAACTGTAGAGGCCACAAATGCAAAAAGATGCACCAAAACTCTGTTGTGTTCCTAAGCGTGCCTAAAAGAGGAGACAAGGGCTTCCTTAACTTGTCTCTCTCCTCCTCCAAGGTGGAACAGGCCCTTCTGTTTAACATATGGCATTGGCATACAGCAATTACAAAAAGAATTATGAAATACCCTCTTCTCCTCCAGGTAAGGACATGGTGGCTCCTGGGGCTCCAGAATAACTCCTAGCTCTGCTGAGACCTATCAGCTTTCATTTAGCATGTAGATGGGGACACCTACGTCAGAGGCTAAAACTGCAATACTGAGGCACAAACCATAGTGGCTGGATGAATAATCGAAAGGAAGTGGGAATCTGTTTCAGAGATTTTGGCACATTGTCCATCAAGGAGTATTTTCTGCTTTTACTAGGTACTTTTCTGCCCCAGCATTGTGCTTCAGACCCAGAACATGACATTGGGGTTACTCCATCTTCCCAGGGCACGGGAGAGGGGAAACAGCCTGGCCCCTCAGTAATCCCACCGTGACACTTAACTCTTCAGGGCCTCCAAGGAAGACAAGTTACCTGGTGTCCATTACCTTCCTCAGCAGGAAAGCACAGCCCCATTACCTGCTTCGTCACCTAGAAGGGGAGACAGAGCATGGGGCAGAGCCTGCCTCATTAGCTATTTCCCTGCCCTCCACCACAGATACTTCCCCTTTCCCCTCTCCTACCCTGCAGCGCTCACCTGGAGATGAGATTGACAGCAGCATTGGCTGTGCGTGGAGGGAAGAACTCCAGGGAGAACCACTTGTCTCCAGCATCCTGCCGGCGGCGCATCTTCTCCCGCAGCCGCTCGTGTCGGTCAGCATCAAGGACAGGGGTGGAGCAGCGCGAGTTGTCCTTGGAGCTCTCGCTTCCACTGCTGCTGCCGCCATCAGACCTGGAGCTGGAACTGGCACTGCAGGTGTGCTGGGTCTCATTAACCATGGTGAGAGCTTTGGAGAGGGGAGCAGAAGGAGTATGGTCAGTACACAGGTCTCTGCAAGGAGCAGGTACTGCTGAGGTGGGCAGCAGATGATAAAAGAAGCCTATGCCAAGACACAACATTCCTCACCATCAAGGAGTCCCTTCTGCCAGCTTTCACTGTGAGCTGTAGTGGGAGATCTGGCAAAAACACAATAAAAAGCATATGTTTAGACAGTGCTGAGAGAAATAACACAGCACTTGGCTTCATGCCACTTTGATGCAGCTCCTCTGTGCCTGCTGGGTCAAACTTGGCTCTCAGAAGAGTCAGGTCAACATCACTTTTGCCCTGACTACAACTCAGCAGGCCAGGATGCCCATGTGAATTAGGCGATGGCCTCTGTCATCTTGTGGCCTTGGGCTGGGCATGCCAGCAGGTATTTTTTTTTTGTCTACTGCAGCTGCTTCTTGGACTGTATCCATCTTCAGAGTTTCCATTCTGTTTGTTCCCAAAAGGCAGCACTGCTTTACAGTGTAGGTAGGAAAGTCAGTGCTAATGGGGGCAGGTACTCAAGAATGCACAAACTATTGCTACGTCAGAAACAAAGTAAAGAACCCCCTCTGACCAGGCCATCCCCACAAACTGTTCTTTGTTTTCTTTGCTGGCATCACAGCTGCGTTTCCAACCATTAGCCTTCTCCACAAGACACACCATCTCCACAGACAACTGTCCCCTGTGCCAGTCCCACTGCACGCACTCCACTAACTCTTTACCAGATACACTGCTCCCTTTGTCACCAATCGTGGCTGCTTGGAAACAAGGCCAGCAGAGACCATCCTCATCTCACTGCCTTGCAACAAGATCAGCTGTGCACGCTTGGCTTTACAGAAAGCAAAGCAGCACTGCAAGTCAGTGGTAAAAGTAGGTTTAGGATACCCAAGTCCACTTAGCTCCGCAAAATGTCCCATCCTGTGCCTTTAAAATGAGGTAGGGATTACAGACAGTTATGGAAGAGCTACCACAAAATTTGGATCCGCGTTATTTGCTTTAGTACCTGCCAAAACTTAAAATTGTCACTGGGAAGCAGCATGTTGTCTGAGCATTACATAACTTTAGAGCCTGTTTTGGAGGAAGCAGTCGTGTGAGCCAGCGCACACTCTCAGTCCTTATCATAAGCTCTGTGGGTTTAGTTCGGCCAAGAAGACTTTGAACTCGTCTTCTACTGTTTACACTTGAGTTGCCAATCAAGCAAAACCCTTTGGGAGAAAGTCTACTTTTACCACCTGAGGAACCTCTCCAGCTGGCAGGAGATGTGAGAAAGAAGCACAGGCCTTCTGCTGCCAAGAGGAACTGGGAGCCTTAGATCTCTTGCGTACCAACATAGCGGCTGTGGTAAAAATCAGCAGCACAGACCTACTGACAAGTGAAGCAAAACCAACTGGGCGCACAGTCACAGCCCTGACCAAGGACTTTGCCTGACATCCACATGCACTAATCTGGGAGAATTATCCCCAAGCATGTGTTGGTGATCAAGCTAGCGGCTCACAATCACGTGCTGTCAACTCCCAACATCTCATTCCTAGCAAGCATGGCACAGCACTGTAGGCAAATCAAAGAAGCTTTGTTTTCTGACTTGAGATTTAACACCCATCACATTGAAAAAGGGTTCATGTCTTTATGTCTCTACAAAATGAGACTTGCTGTTGAAGAAAGGCCCTTATCTTAGTGGCAATATCAAATCATGAAGACTTCAGGAGAAAGGCTCACTTAGATTTTTGCCTACAGGCAGCATTTGGAACAATTTCCTTACCAGGATATGCATCACAGATTTGCTGGTAGATACTTCTAGTTATTGCAAAGAGAAAAAAGAGAAGCCTAAACAACAAGAACAGCAGCAATGTAAGACAATTTTTAACATCTGTCAACACTCCTGCTCCTGTCTTTGCCACATTGCAGAGCTCAAAGATCCGTGGCTCAGCACATTGCTGATGCTCAGCATGGACGTGCCTGCTGTGTTTTTGTGACGCTGGTGGTACGCAAACTCCTTCCAGCCCTGAGCTGACACCAACACACACAGCGTGGAGTCTGCATCCCCCTAAGCTCAGTTTTACCCTCAAGACTACACCCGGCTGCACCAGATGCACGCTTCACACAGGGTGCACACACTGCACGGGGCTGCTCCAGGGCCACGGCATCAGGCTGACAGCCGGGCGGTCAGCCCAGGGGCCCGCGGCTGCATCCACCGCCGGAACAGCTGATGGAGCGGCAGCTCGGCCACGGGGACAGCCAGGGGAGAAGGGCCGCCGGGGGAGAAGGGGAGCAGCAGCACCTGCGGTCCCTGGTGCCGGGGGGAGGGTCGGGGCCAGGCAGGTCACTGCAGCTCGATCGCCCCTTCACCTCAGCCGACCCCGCCGAGAGCACGGCCC
>VZTA01001998.1:81144-113663 GCA_013398855.1 Mohoua ochrocephala
CGGAAGATGGCGCGGTGCGGGGCCGGGCTGTGCTGCTGCTGCTGCGGCGAGCGGGAGAGCCGCACCCCCGAGGAGCTGGTACGGCCGCCGCCCCGCGCTCCCCCAGCCGCCCCTGACCCTCCCCCGGACTCGTGCGTGCTGGCTGAGCCCCTTCACCCCGGGTCTCGGCCCGGCCCCGCCCCCCTCTGGGGAACCCCTAAGGGCGGGCGGCTCAGGCGGGCGGTGAGCGGTGCTGTAGCGCTGGGCCCGGCGCCTCAGGGCCCGGTGTTGGCACCTCAGGGACGGTGCTTTCAGCCGGCGGCTCCTGGCCCAGCCTCTCATCCGATGCTCGTCCCGGCGCCACAGCCCGTTCCTGCTCGTTTTGCTGCCGGGCCTGGCACTTCACCGCCAGTGCCGGAGCCTCCCGCTGTCCCTGCCCCGGCCCCGCATTCTTTGTCTGGCCCTCGTACCCCAGCCCCTGAAGCCGCTGCCCCTCGCAGCTGTAAGGGGGGGTGGTGCTGGCAGGGGCTCTCTCTAACTCAAGCACTGCAGAGTGCTCTCTTCAAAACTGTTGTCCTGTGCTCCCCTGTAACCTGTTGCTGTGATGGAAACGGGATGTGGGTTAGGACTTTGCTGTCGGGAGCTCCTATATAGAAGTGATGTGTGTTCTGGCTGAAGGACAAGCTGTAAGGTAAGACCCTGTAGCGTTACCCCAAAGTAAGCGGTGGTCTGGTAATCCACACTCTCAATTTATAAGCAACAATGGTATAGGACTTCTGTAATTTTGGGTTTGCTACCAGTGTTCGTGAACAGCTGTAGATGCATTCATTCCTTTCATGATTTTCCTTTCTTGCCTTTCTTTGTTTTGCAGACGATCCTAGGAGAAACTCATGAAGAGGAGGATGAGATCCTTCCACGGAAAGACTATGAGGTGGGGAATTAACTAATAGCACCTTCTGATGTTAATGTGAAAAGAACTGCAGACAGGTTTTGATCTGTTTGAGTTTGTAACAGAGCAGATACTCAAAATGGATCATTAGGTCGCCTTGGCATCAGCAAAAGTACCAAGAGTTGCTGTGCTTGCAAAGAACTGTTCCTCATCTTTGTATGTTTCTGGGATAAAGCCCTGTTAGTAGGTCGAATGTCTGCTCTCAAATCGGACTCTTGTTGAGAAAATTCATTTTCAGAGTCTGGTGTGTTTTTCCACTTCTTCAATGTGAGATTTACAGTCTCTGGCGGCCTTGTTTCCTGGTGACTGTAGAAAGCATCTGTAGCTACTTGGCCACAGTTGCCTTTCTGCTGTCTGTGTTGTCGTGCTGGCTCACAGCAGATCTTCCCGTGTATCAGATTCTCCTGCTTACGGGAGATTTTTGCTTTTTTGCATCTCTGTATGGTGGCCCTGAAGTATTTAGAGCAGTTGCTATCAGTATGGGTGTCACCAGCCCAGCCTGTTAACGCTTGGCTTGAAAAGGTGAAGATGTGGATAGAACTAGTGGAGTTTTGTGAGTGTGACTGGGAAACTGTTGCTGCTAACTCCCTGCTGTGATAAACTGAAGAATTGATGCTGTTCATCTGGAGAGGAGTTCCTAGCTAGTGTTCCTGTTGTAGTGAGAGGGTGAATATAGAGATCCAGTGTTATCCCCTGCACTGTCAAAGTGGAGACACTTAAAGAAGTCTAAAACTGTACAATGTGACTTCTCTAATTTAAAAATGTGTAAATCAGTTGTGCTTCTGTTTGTTTCACTGTCTCTCTCAGCTTGGGCAGTGAAATTGTTCTGTTCTTTCACTTTGTGATTTTCAGGGTCTGACTGATGGAAATATTTAAATTAAGTTGTTTCCAGGAGTATTTTCTCCTACTGTTGTTTGCAAAATCTGCTGGGGGGGTGGGGGGGGGGGGGAGTAATGACTTCTGTAGTCTTTAACAAGGTCTTCTAGACATAATTTTTTTCACAACGTGTTGCAGCTGGTTCTCCTAAATTGACCTTTTGGCATTTCAGAGCTTGGATTATGATCGCTGTATCAATGACCCATACTTGGAAATTTTGGAGAGTATGGACAACAAGGTAGGACCTTGTTCTTTCATAAGCTAAAACCGTGGAAATTGTCCAGAGAAAGTGTGGATTGGAAGTGTTCAAAGCCTTTTTGGATGTGGCTTTGACCAACCTGGAAGGTCCATGGCAGGGGGGTGGAATGAGATGAGCTTTAAGGTCCCTTCCAACCTGGATTCTAATTCTGTGATTCTAAATATGCTCCACTGCAGAAAGTTTTATGGGTTTTTTCTTCTTTATGACAGAAATTCTATGTGTTCTCCTGGTTTCTCTATTACAAAAAAAAAATAAAAAATTGTGGAGATTATAGCTCCCAGCATCTCTTGTGATCCTCAGGTTTAAAGTGAGCAAGATGTTCAGTCTTTCAGTTTCCTATTTTCAGTTTGCTGTTGTCACCATCTTCTGTTGATTTATCCCTCTGGCTGTAATTGAGCTGTGGAGCCTAAACCCACCTTCCAGAAAGTCCCTGTTTCTGTGTTGCTTTTATTTTACTTTTTTTTTTTTTTTTTTTTTTTTTTTTTTTAATCTTCTTTCCAAACAGAAGGCCCAGAGATATGAAGCAGTGAAGTGGATGCTGGTTTTTGCTATTGGAGTCTGCACAGGACTGGTAAGGGTCATGCTGTTTGGGGAATGACGAAAATTCAGGAGACTAAGCAGGAATAATTTAGAAGTCAATGGCTAAGGAGTAAAGAAGAGGAAACATTCTCTTTCAAGATGATGAGAGCTTAGTAGCTGGAGTTGTCTTTTGGGAATTATAGAATGTTGTTATAGACCATTTTACAGGAAGCCTTTTTTTTCTTTCAGAATTTGCTGTGTTTTCTTTGTAAAGTAGTCTGGCAGATATTTTAATTTTGCATACAGGAAAACTTGTCCAAAGCTTAATAAAAAAAGGATGCCAGTTTATGGCTGAACTGTGAAAATTAGCTCAGCTGACTGTATGCCTCAATTAAACACCAGGTTTCTTCTGTACCCTTAAGTATGTTGAAGGTGTTAAAAGTGCTGCCAGGTTAGTATTTTAATGGGTACTAATCAGATGCAGAAATGCATCTCTTCAGGAATAATTCTAGGATGGATCTGTCCCAGTGAGAGAGAGGGAAGAAATCTGAGTTTCCAAAGCTGCTTTACTCTGAGTGATGCTTCTTTTGTCTTCTTCATCTTCCATTCTCCCCTGTGTGTATATTTCTTGTGGGACTAACTGGAGGGTGGTCTTTATTATTTGTATGTAGTAATTCCTGATGGCAATTCTGTCTTCTTTTTCCCAGGTGGGCCTCTTTGTGGATTTCTTCGTGCGGCTCTTTACCCAGCTCAAGTTTCGGGTGGTACAAAGCTGTATCTTTTACCTTGGGCCTTGTTAGACTCAAGTGACCTTTTCCTTTCTGTTCCCATGTTTTGCTCAGAACAGCTGACTCTCACACTTCTGCCGTTGGTCATGTTGTTCATGATTAAGCAAGTTTTCAACTTGCTTGCGTAATTCAGCCCTTGAAACCAGTAAATGTTTCCAGTATCGGGTACGTAAGCGGAGACGGAAAGAATTAGCGGTTTCCCTTCCTCATAATGTAGTGTTGAGCTTTGAAAAGGAAGCCTGGCTTCCTGACAGGTTGTATTAGCTGCTCTGGCTGAATTAGGAAGCGCAGGCTTGGCTCTTGATGCCAGTCGGAGGCCCAGATATTACCAGGTGACTGTGTGTTGGTGTGGGGAAATGTTGTTTTCCTTGACCATCCCTGCAGCGGTGGAGGAATGCACTGAGAAAGGCTGCCTTGCCCTGTCCTTGCTGGAGCTGCTGGGGTTCAACCTGACCTTTGTTTTTCTTGCCAGTCTTCTGGTCTTGATCCAAGTAAGACTTCGGTCCATTGCTGCTCCTTACACAACCTTCCTTTCCTCTCACACAGGTCTTTGATATGAAATATCCTTACTAGAAGACTTTCTGCCTCAAAACATCAAACTAGCTTCACAGTGCTGTTTGATTTAGCTAAGCAGGGTCTCTTGGTCCCTTGCTCTCTGATGAGATGTTGTTGGTCAGGTATGAAATCAGTGCACCATAGTGTCAGTGTTTCTTTTCTGCAGCCTGTAGCAGCTGGGTCAGGAATTCCTGAAATTAAGTGCTACCTCAATGGGGTGAAGGTTCCAGGGGTTGTGCGACTGCGGACAGTGGTGTGCAAAGCTATGGGAGTGCTCTTCAGCGTGGCAGGAGGTAAGGAGGGCTCTAGTGTGTTGATCTTTTTAGGGGAGGGAGGGAGTCACTGAAGGGGAAAAACTGTTGTCTCTGCTTACATAGGGCGCAGAAGGCCCTGCCTTTCCCGTAAAATCATTTTGGTGGTTTGGAGTAGAGTCATAAGCCCTGAGTGCATTTATACAGTAGAGAATAAACAGAAGGGTCAGGACTATCAGGGAAAAAGGTGGTTTTCTGAGTGGGGTAGTCAGATGTGACTCTTTGTGGCACAATCCAAGAGAGAGACCTGAGAATGTTCCGGCACACATTGTCAGGAGCAGCCTGAAGGCAGCAGGGCCGAATAACCTGGAGAGTTCAGAGTCCTTGTAACAGTTGATTTTCAATGATTCCACCCACTTGGAGTGCAAAATCTGTGCAAATCTTCACAAACATTTGGGGTTGTTGAGGGAGCAGGGGGTCAGCACCTCCCTGTGAGGAGCTGCAGGCTTGGCACAGAGAGCTGTGCCATGGCGTGGGAGTGGTGAGCTGATGTCTTCTGGCATTGTCAGCAAGGGAGGGTGGCAGTGGGGAAAGTGTGTTGCCTCATGAGCCCTGTTTTTCCAGGTCTTTTTGTCGGGAAAGAGGGTCCAATGATTCACAGTGGTGCTGTCGTGGGTGCGGGCTTGCCACAGGTTAGTGCTGGCCTGAGCCACTGTCCTGGTCACGCCACTGCTTTGTAAGAGTAAGTTCCCATATCCTATGTTTCTAAATCTTTACTTTGTTTGTAGTTCCAGAGCATCTCTTTGAGGAGGATCCAGTTTAACTTTCCCTATTTCCGCAGTGACAGGTACTGTACCCAGGAGGTGGAGGAGGGGAGAGGAGGATGAGTGAGCAGACTTCCTTGGGAGAAGGGTGGTGGGCTGGGGTGAACCCGTCAGTTGTTTTATCAGTTTCTTTCTAGAGTCTTGCAGTTTCATTCTGCAGCAAGACAGCAATGTCGCTCTTGCAAGCTGCTCTGGTCTCCATGTTCATAGATGTTCTCTTGTGCTGCTCAGCAGAGCTCTACCCATTCAAACCTTTAATGTGGGTGGTTGAATGCCTTCATTGTTGGGAACAAGCTCAGTTACTCACCCCTTATGATTAGGATGTACTACAGAGAAGGCTAGTTCACCTGGATGTGAACAAATTCTTGCCCTTTCCTCTCTGTAATTCTTTCAAGTGATGCTGGAGTCCGTGGTTTGGGGTGGTTCCTCACACACTGGGCAGTTGTGTAGTACCAGAATTTTGCTCTGTGCTCGTGCCCTACAGAAAGAGCACAATGCTGCAGCTTAATGAACAAATGATGGTTTCTGCCGTGGCCAGCTTTGCTCCCAGCTCTCATTCCTGAATCCCTGGGATATATCCATAAATGGGGATGATCTCTTACTTTGCAGAACCCAAGGATCTCCAGAGCTCTGATTTGCTAAACTGAGATTGTTTTTCTCTTCATTTCAGGGATAAAAGGGATTTTGTATCTGCTGGAGCAGCTGCAGGAGTTGCAGCTGCCTTTGGAGCCCCAATTGGAGGCACTCTTTTTAGTTTGGAAGAAGGTTCCTCCTTCTGGAACCAGGGACTTACATGGAAAGTGGTGAGTGATGACTCTGACTCTTTCTGTGTGTCTCTTCCTTGAGAAGAGGGCTCCCCTTAGGAGAGCTTGTCCATGAGGGTGTTCAGATTAACCTATCTCTTCCTGAACTCTCTTGGCAGGAGGGAGGTTGCGTGCTATCGGTGCTCCAGAACTACTACAGATCAAGGGCAGAGATGAGCCTGGTATTATCTTGAGCTGTGGGGCAGCTCTAGGCAGCAGATTTAGTGTACCTGGGAGAGAGGGCTTTTGTGCTTGGGCTCTCCGCAGTCTGATCCCTTCCACAGTCAGTTCCTTTCCCCAGGCATAAGTCTCAAGGAAGAACTGACTGTGCCAATCTTAATTTTGGGAACTTTTTTTTTTTTTTTTTNGTGTCTTACTTCCACAGCTTTTCTGTTCCATGGCTGCCACCTTCACCCTAAATTTTTTCCGCTCTGGGCTTCAGTTTGGAAGCTGGGGGTCTTTCCAGCTCCCTGGGCTACTGAACTTCGGGGAGTTTAAGGTAAGATTTATTGTTATTTCCCCACTCTCCAGTCTCTTGTTAGCCCTGTGTTTCTGTCTGTTAGTTTGGAGGTTTCTTTTGACACGTGCTTGTATTTCAGTGGAAGGCACTTGGTACTTAGCTGCAATACACTGATATCCTCAGACGGAATTGTTCCCCTTTGGTCTTAGCTACTCAAAATCTCCAGCTGTGGAGACGGAAGGGTTGGTAGGAAATTGCAGCAACTACTGTAATGCTTTTTTTCTTTACACTTTTCTGTACAGTGCTCTGAGTCTGATAAGAAATGCCACCTCTGGACAGCTGTGGACTTGGGCTTCTTCATTCTAATGGGGATTGTAGGAGGCCTTCTTGGAGCCACCTTTAACTGCCTGAACAAGAAACTTGCCAAGTACCGCATGCGCAATGTGCATCCCAAGCCAAAGCTGGTCAGGTATATGTGCTCTCTTGAGTTTGTACAGGGATCTCTGCTCCCAAAGCAAAAGCATCAGTCTAGAAGACTCAGTGAGTAGGAACTGGAGGAAATCCCAGACCGGTTATTTTAAAAGTCATGAAATGAAGCCTCCACAGAACTAAAAAGTGAACACCAGAAACCAGATGTTACAGTCCCTGTAATTTTTTGATGACTCCGGTGGTACAGAGAGAATTGCAATCCCTGTTATAAGGGCAGTGAAGGGAGCTCTTTATCATAAAGGCTGAACAAACCAGGACTTTGTCTCCATGCAGGATTTTTTTGTGTCCTTGTCCAAACTGATGTGGAAGGAATAGCTGATCTCACTTCTTTTTTTTTTTTTTAATTATCTTGGTTAATTAAATCCACAGTATCTGTGCTATTTAGAGAGGGAACTGCTGTGTTATTCTGAAAGTAGCTGTTTGTTTGCTCTAGACAGCTCCTAAACACAAAGCCCAGGTTTAAAAAGAAAAAGAAGTGTATTTCCGCAGTTAGAAAAGAGATTGAGAGACTGTGCATCACCCTGCCCAGTCCTATCTACCCTTTTACCCTGTAAGAATGTACGGAACATTGTTTCCATGTGAACAGCCTTAATACTGAGCCCTGGGGCTTTTCATGTGTGACTGCTGTGTGTTCTCTGGGCAGAAATAGCTTCTTTTTGGGGCAAGCAATTAAAAAGGGGAGCTAAGGCAATCCCTGAGAACCAAGCCATAATTCGTCTTGATTTGCAGTGTCCCTTGTTCTGATGCTAAGCTATGGTGACTGCTGCTTCTTGCAGCCTTATCAAAGTCATGTGCAGAGCTGAGACTAGGTTACAGTGCTGCGTGTGGCGTCAGTGTATGGTTTCTATTGTGTCTTTCAGAGTCTTGGAGAGCTTGCTCGTGTCGTTGACCACCACCGTCGTGGTCTTTGTAGCCTCCATGGTTCTGGGGGAATGCCGGCAGATGTCTTCCAGCAGGCACAGTGGCAATGACACCCTGAGCCTGCAGGTGAGGGGTTCTTATGTGAAGATTATATTCCCTGTCATATTGTTCACCCTGCAGAGTAGCACAGGCATGTAATGAGCTTTTGACAGCGTGCAGTACATAACAGAACTGCAGTGAGAGCCTGTGGAGGGTTGCAGGAGCTTAGGGTAATAATGAAAGCTGTATTGTGCTTTTGTACAAAGCAACTCAGGCTCTGAATCAAGGAGCCCATTGATGTTGTAGGCCCCATCTCTGCTATTGATGTTTGGTCTGAACTTCCCAAAGCACGGCTAACAGTAACAGAAGTGTTATTCCCATTCTGCCCAAAGGTTAATGTAGGAGACAGTCAATTTTAACCCTTTGTGTCTTTTGTGTCCTGCATTAGGATATATCAGAGGATGTAAATTCAAGCATCAAAACTTTTTTTTGCCCAAATGAAACATACAATGACATGGCCACACTCTTCTTCAACCCTCAGGAGTCAGCTATCCTGCAGCTCTTCCACCAGGACGGTGAGTAGCTAGGAGACTGCCTCATCCCACGCTTGAGCTTCAGAACAGCCTTGTCATAAGCACCACAAGGCTAGGAGCATCTTCAGGCCTTCGTGGCTCTGGAGGACTGCTAGCACAACTGGTGAAAGTCTCCTTGATGGGAAGAAAGGCCTGCTTTTCCTCTCTTTTCACTTACTCATTGTCTGCATGTATCTTTGGACTGGGAGACTTGGTAGCTGTTGTGAGATGAGCCTGCTGTGAACTGAGGGGTGGATGGTGCAAGACTCTATCTTGGACAGACCTGTGCCCCTTTAGTCATGATTCTTCTTGTGTTGCAGGTACTTTCAGCCCAGTCACCCTGTCCCTGTTCTTCCTTCTCTATTTCTTACTGTCCTGCTGGACATATGGGATCTCTGTGCCCAGTGGTCTGTTTGTACCATCACTGCTTTGTGGGGCTGCCTTCGGACGCCTGGTCGCCAACCTCCTCAAAAGGTGCATCAAGTGTGCGTGTGAGGGATGTGCTGCAGGTGCACCATGAGCTCTCAGGCAGGTTTTTCTAATCTGAAGGCTCTGTGCTTTGCTCTAGTTACATTGGCCTGGATCACATCTACTCAGGAACCTTTGCGCTGATCGGGGCAGCAGCATTCCTGGGAGGAGTGGTCCGCATGACCATCAGCCTGACCGTCATCCTCATCGAGTCCACCAATGAGATCACCTATGGGCTCCCCATAATGATCACTCTCATGGTGAGTGCAGGGCCTTAGCTCTGGCTTTCAGCAGACTGCTTGAACATGTGCTGGCCCTGAATCTTTGTTACTTCCAGGGCTGTCATAAGCCAAGGAGTCTTGTACTTGGAGCAACACCTCAGTAGACCTTCTGTTTGCTATGCAGGTAGCCAAGTGGACAGGAGACTTTTTCAACAAAGGCATCTATGACATCCATGTGAACTTGCGAGGAGTGCCTCTTCTGGAGTGGGAAACCGGGGTGGAAATGGATAAGTAAGGCTGCTCCTCTTGGCCAGGCTGTGGGTTAGAGTTCGTGGTGGGGGTTCTTGCTCAGCAATGCTTTAATGCAAGGGGATGATGCTTCATCTCCAATGAACCTGGTTGCTCTGAGGAGCAACTGTGAGGGCTGCTGTGAAAGGAGTTGTGCACCAGGCCTGCGGCAGGAAAGAGGTGCTGAAGCCCTTTCTGAGGGGGTGGATGGATGGAAATCTGCAGGGTGGATTTGGGAGGTTCACCAAGAACTCTGTGAAAACATTCCATCGGACTTTGCTTCTTGTGGAATGTCGTCTTCTTCCCACCTGTTATCTTTTCCCAGTAGTATTTAAAAACTGTCTTTATTTTAAGTTACAACATTCTACCTTTCCTCTAATGCATCACTGATACAATGTTCCGTTATAAAAAAAAAAAAATTAAAAAATCAATTGTGCCATCACTGCTGATACCACAATGAAGGTGAGCACACAGGTCCAAGGAGCTAGCAGAACTTAATTGCAGCAGACTCCTTCAGGATCTTGTTTAAGGACTGGTTTGTTTCCATGCTTGTTCATCACCAGACTTCTGTAACTGACATGATGCATGCAGCAATCTTGGATTTCTGTTTCTTCAGACTACGAGCCAGTGACATCATGGAACCCAACCTGACATACGTGTACCCGCACACCCGGATCCAGTCCCTTGTTAGCATCCTGCGCACAACTGTCCATCATGCCTTCCCTGTGGTGACGGAGAATCGGGGCAATGAGAGGGAGTTCATGAAGGGAAATCAACTGATAAGTAACAACATCAAATTCAAGGTAAAGTGTTGCTTGTTTGATAGGTTGAAGAGTAGAGAGCTTTGTTTTGCATACAAAATGGCCTCGCTTTAGTTATTTAGGCTTTTGGGCAGAATTCAGGTCAGAGATAAGTACCTGCTGCAATACAAAATTTTTAAGAACTCTCTTTCATTCCATTCTCTGGGTGATGGTAGAGACGAAAGAGTGGGCTGCATTCCTATAGGCAAAAGTTCAGAGGACAAAGTAGTCTGTTTAGGATAGACATGGAAAAGTTTGGATTTATTACTGAATTGCAGTCCTATTGGCTATTCTTACAAGTCCTGCAGCAGCAGTGGCTAATGACCATGTTATGTGGTGGCACAAAGCTATGATCGAGTAGTTCATAGTCACTCTTGGATAACTGTTGACTTGCTTAGTGAGTATCTGAAAATTGTTGTATCCAGAAATCCAGCATCCTCACCCGAGCTGGAGAGCAGCGTAAGCGTAGCCAGTCCATGAAATCCTACCCTTCGAGTGAGCTGCGTAACATGTGTGACGAGCACATAGCAACAGAGGAGCCTCCCGAAAAGGAGGATCTGCTGCAACAAATGCTGGAGAGAAGGTGAGATCCTGGTAGGCACAAATGTATGGAAACAGGGTTTTTCCATATGTTGAGATGTGTTGTAAAGAATGCTTCATACAGTCTCTGTCATTCCATACGTCAGTAGAAACAGTGCTGGTATCCGTGTTTTAGAAGTGATTTGTCGGGTCTCGGGAGCCAGTGCTCTGGCTCACACCTGTGACCGAGTCTCAGGCAAGTGGGTTGATTATGTCCGACCTCTTAAATTTCCTTCAAACACCCACACAGACATATTTCCTGGAGAGGATGGAGTACCTGGGAAGATCTCTGCAGAAATCGATGTCCTCTTGTCTGAAAAAATGTGAGAGCTCTGGAAAGCTCACTTATCCTAGCTAATGACCTGGTGCCACGATAGTGATCCCACCTTTCTGGTAACTGGGCTGAGTCACCAGGCTTGCATTGCTGTTGCTTCCAAGCAGATGGCCAGTCTAGGGAATAATTTTCTAAGTTAGTGAGTGTGACTTTCATGAATGGCATCTTGACCCTGACATTTTGCCAGATGCTTTAGCTTTTATTAGAATCTGAATAATTTGGCACCGAAAATTGTTTTAATTGCAAGTGATTTGAAATTGAGCTAGGAGACTGTCCCATTCTGCTGCTCTGACCACATAATGGCTCTTGACCCCTTTCTCCTATTTTGTTTTGTGGAGTGAAGACTTGCTTGTCCCTAGCAAGAGTCCCTGAAATGTTCAGGAGAAGGTTGCAAAGAGCTGAAATAGCTGCTCTTCTGGGAGTTGGGGTATGTGAAGCTTGTAACACATGGTGTTAAATCCATCACAGATACACTCCTTACCCCAACCTGTACCCTGACCAGTCTCCCAGTGAGGAGTGGACCATGGAGGAACGCTTCAGACCCTTGACCTTCCATGGCCTGATCTTGCGCTCACAGCTGGTCACCCTTCTTGACCGAGGGGTTTGCTACTCCGAGAGCCAGTCGGTGAGTCTTCCGGTTCAGGAATTGCAGCAGAGACATCCCTGCCTTCTCAGCTGAGGAGGTTGGGAACAATATTCATGGGCTGCCAAAAAGAATTTACCTATTTTTACACTTTAAGGAATGCATGCGTGTTTTGAAAGTTGCAGACGGGTAATGTGAATTCTCCCTTGCAGCTCTTAGACTGAAGGAAGTTGAACTTCTGTTTAAGTATCCCCAGAAAAAGGACAGCCACTGTTTAAAAAGTAATCCAGCAGACCCGTTTGTTGCATAAAGATGTCATCCTGTCAGAACTGGAGAATGGAGGGCAGATATTAAATGCAAATAGAGCACCCAGCTGTATATACTGTGCGTTCTACTGCTGTCTATTGAGGTCTTACCAGAACAATGTCAGCTGTGTCACTGAGAACAGTGAGAGTATCTGAGGCCCAGCTCCCACAAGGCCGATTTCCTGCTGCCCTCCAGTGTCAAGTTTAGATTTGTCAGAGATTGGGGAGCAGGTCCATTCTCTGTCAGCTAAAGGCCTGCATAGGTTTGGGCAACAGCACCTCTGCAGAAGGTGGATGTGTGGGTGTGGGAGGAGAAGGAGATCTGGGGGAGCAATTGCAGGGCACGGTTTGCTGCGCTGCTTGCAGCCCCTGTGTTGTCTGGAATGGTGACACATGGATTCAGTGGGGTTTGTTTTAATTGCAGAGTGCAAGTCAGCCCCGTCTGTCCCACGCAGAGATGTCAGAGGATTATCCCCGCTATCCAGATATCCATGATCTGGACCTCACATTGCTGAACCCTCGTATGATAGTGGTAAGATATGCACTGCAGTGTGACAGTGTCTCCTGATATATATTTACGAGTGTCCAAAGCCTTTAAAAAACATTGAGAGCGTGCTTAATACACCCTTTGGTGCAGTGGCCAACATCCTGTGCTCCTCGAGCACTCAGCCTTCTCTGCATGTGGAAATCCCCTGCTATGAGGTAACAGTGTCTATTGTTGCTTTACTTCTAGAATAAGGTGTTGCCTGTCCAGTTGAACTTCTCAACAAACCAAACCAAAATAATGTCGTATTTGTGCAGAGATAGAAGATGATCACGGTCAAATACCCTGTCCAAGCACCAGTGCCATGGAGGACTTGTAGGAATTGCTTGTTGGTGATTCCAAGAGGCAGTGAAAAATGCCTCTTGTAAATAACGTGATTGTTTTTCTTTCTTAGGATGTCACCCCATACATGAACCCATCACCCTTTACTGTCTCTCCAAATACTCATGTGTCACAAGTCTTCAACCTGTTCAGGACAATGGGACTCAGGCATTTACCGGTTGTGAATGCAGTTGGAGAGGTGAGTCCTTGTCTTGTCTTAGCCGAGCAAGGAGGCTACAGTGTTTGTCCAGCATTTTCCGTCTTTGGGACAATTAAGATCTCTTCTAACATCAAACAGAAAAGCTTTACAGAGATCAGAATGCGATCTTTTTAGGGCCCTGAAGGCTTGTTGATTACTGTGACTTTGTTGCCATCTTTGTGTCCCAGCCTGCTTCCCCTTTACCTGCAAAGAGCAGGATGTGCATCCCTCCTGTCTCAGGTGTGCAGCCTGTAGAAGCTGTCCCATTCTCGTATCTGTTGAGAGGCCTTGAGCTCATCAGAGGCCACTAATTTGCCTTTCCTTTCACAGCTTTATTCAAGGCCAGGAGCAAAATTTCCTATATGTTGGGGCAAGAGGTTTGTCTGTAGGAAGGGAATTGTATTCTGTTCCTACTCACAGGAGCAGCAAAGCAAAGGAGTGTTCACTGTCCTTGTCGCTTTGCCATCCACAATGCTCAGGAACAGTCGGTAGATGTCAGCAACCTCCTAGAACTACAATGAGAAACTGTTTCCTTTAAGCCTGACCTGGTCTGTGTGAGGCAGCACTGCTTTTTCTGCCTCGGGATTCCCCACAGTTACTCTGCAGAGCCTGTGAGTTGCAAACAAGAGATGTTGGCTTGTTCCGTTTTAGTACAAGATGCTCTTGCAGTACTAGAGAACAGCCTAGTTCTAAACGCTTTCAGTGTGTAAAATCAGTGAGGTGTTTCATCAGCTGAAATGTGTGGTTTGACTGCTTCCACAGCAGGCTGGGAGAGGGTCCCTTTTGTCACCTGCCAGCGTGCAGTCACCTCTTAGCTAGTCTTGACCATTTCTCTGTTTTGGCCTTTAGAGCTTCCTTGAATGTATCTGATAGGAACTATCTGAAGTCATGCCATGTAGAATACCAGAAATGTCTTGAATGAAGCCATTAAAGACAGCTTTGTTCTTTCCAATTGCAATTCTCACTTCCCGAAGGATTTAGTTACATCCTTATGCCATCTGGCATGGAAAGGATTTCCCTTCCTAGGCAGGGGGTCCTGCTGGTTCCAGACACCACAGCAATGGTTAAGCTATTTGCTTGGGTAGTTAAATCAGCATTCTTGCCTGGAAGAGTAAGTGTTGGGAGAGGGATGGACATTGTTTCTGTGAATTTGAACTTGAATCCACTCTAACTCAGCATTGGCCAAGAACTGCTTTCAGGTTTCCTCCTTTTGGGGTGTTGAAAAGAATGGCCACTGTTGTGGATGTCTCTTAGTGGCACATCTCTGATACCAACTTGTATCTTTTCTTCCTCTTTTCTTCCTGTTTAAGGTTGTTGGGATAATCACTCGGCACAACCTGACCCATGAATTCCTGCAGGCAAGACTGAGACAACACTATCAGACCATTTGATGCCCCTGCCCCACTGTCAGTGTGGCTTCCTCCCTCCTCCAAGCCTGCACACACGCTCGCATTCTGCTTGGACCCCACAAGGCCCAAGACTTGCCGTTTGGCTTCTCACGTGCATATCAAGCCTGGGGAACTGGAAAACATCTTGCTAGCCAGTGAATGAGAGGAGCTGCCTGAGCCCAGAGCTGTTGATTGGCCTCAGGCACTTGGTTTGACAACTCTTGATCCAGGTGTTTTCTTCCCCTGTCGCCCAGTTACCTCCTTCCATCAGATGTTGTCCTGACACTGCGTGTTCTGCCATTTTGTTTTGGGGTTTTCTTAAGAGTTGGAAAAAAGAACCATCTCCACTGTGTCCTGGGTAAAGAACTGCAGCATCTTTCTCTTCCTCCTGTATGACTGCCTTTTCCTCTTCCTCCCTTGTTTCTGCAACTGTTGCCTTATTTGTGTGAGAAGGGGGTCGCTGTCACAGCTGAGAGGCGATACTGAAGTTTGCAGATATCAAATAGCTGCTCTGGAGGATGGTTTTTTGCAAAAGCAGTATTAAAAAATCCAGCATTTTGGAAATATGCCTCTCTTTGCAAGTGTTCCCCTTTGCCCATGTTTTTTCACTCTGGCTTAATTTGTTCTTAATTTCTCTCCTCCTTTCATGAGGAAATGTTTCTGCTGTGATGTTTTTGACAGCAGATGACTTTTGAGAGCAGCTCAGCAGATTTGGAGTTCAAAATGGTTACATTTCAGTTACTGCTTGGGTTTATAAATATTTAATATGTTTGCAAAGCATCTCAGAGAAGGGAGATCTCTTTCCTGTTAGCTGTTGCTATTATCTCCCTGTAAGAGACTCTTCTAAGGCGCTTGGTGGCACTCCACTTTGACATTCCTGCATTTCTTGGCATTTGTAGGCACTTTGTCCTTGCACTGCTCAAACAGTGAGAGCCTGGGGCACTTTTCCAGCTGGAGTCAGGGACCAGGGAACCTCCAGTGCTTTCTGGAGGCAAATAGAACTGAGGGTCTCTGGGCTTGGTTGAATTATCTCTATGTCATGAGGGGAGCTGCTGTAGTTTCAGGCTGCCATAAGGAGGGGTACTTGGTGCTGGTGACTAAGGCAGGATCTGCTGCAGGTGATAAGTAGGGGCTGTCTGTGCTCTAAAAATGCTTGGGATAATGTTTGCAGCTGCAATAATCTGTGAGGGTAAAATCAGCACTTAGGAGCCAGTTGCAGCCAGTTCAGTGCTTTAGCAGGTACCATCCTGCCTAGCACCTGTATTGTTCCAGCAGGCACCTGCCCTCCTGAGTTCTCTGTGCAGATAACCCTCAGTGGGAAGCCAGTGCTGTGCCTCGGGGACTGCAGAACTGATTGGCTTGATAAAGCACAGAGCATTCTCTCAGCCAAGAGACTGGGCCAAGTTCCATGGGGAATGTATTCCAGAAAAGCTCCTACACAGCCTCTGAGCCCTCCGGTTAACCTGTTATCTGCCATAAGGAGCTAGCTAGGTGGGAGTTGGGACAGAAGGAAGGCAGACTCTGTTGATTTTCTGTATTTCCTCAGCGCATAGGAGTTGGCATCAGCTACTTCTCTTGATTTGCGAGTTCTTTCCCTGTAAGTAGAGTAAGGATGTTTGTTCTGTCTGGATAGTCTCTGCAGGTGATTTCTAAAATGCCTCTGCTCCCTGAGCTCTGGTCTTACACTGAGCTATCCCAGGAATCTTCCAGTACCCATTTGCACTCCCTGAAGCTGGACTCTAGGCTTGAAATACGCTTATGTTAGGCTACCTTTCATTCAAAGGATTTGTGCTCCTGGGTAGTTACAAATCACAGGAATCCTGGTTTTGTGAGATTTCAGATCACTCAAATGTGGAATTGGCAATCCTGTACTGTTAGAGCACCTGTCAAGAATGTCCTGTGTCTCTCCATGACAAATGCTTTTCCTCTCGCTCATGTTGAGTGAGTGTGTGTGGAAGGGAAGGTTCCTTCTCTTCCTACACACGAATAGGGCTCCTTAGGTTGTTTGCCTTGAGCTGGTCCTGTTTTATTTCTGTACGCAAACAGCAGGATGTTTGGCTGCAGGATGTCTTTGTCATTGCTGCTGAGGCTGGAGTTGGGCAATCCAGACAAGTCTGGCTGGAGAATCTTGTCAAGGTTTTTCTGGGCACCAGATGCTTCCCCATGAGAAGGCACCTTGCCTTCAACCTGTTGGCAGCACTGTCTGCTCTGCCTGGGCATCTCATTCAAATGTTTCAGCTAGAAAACACACCCCTTCATTCGTTCAGTAAAGAAGTTTTCAATGAGGATGGCGGGTGACCCTGTCAGCTGCTTTAAAGGGAAATCTCAGCATGCGGTTACTGTTCTGTAGCCTGCAGAAAAGGAATTACAAGTTCACCTGACATTTGGAGATGCAGCATTTCCCATCTGACAAGGACTGATGCCAAGGGACTTGTGTTGAATCAGTCCTGTTCTCACACTTTAGTTACTTAATTCCTTTCTTACAACACACTCACTGCTTCTACCCTGGCTCTAGTTGCTTAGTGATTTACCAAGAAACTCACTCTAACATAGGTGCCTGTAACATTTTAACAGAGGGAAAAATAATCCAGAACTGGATTAGTTCTGATGGCAAGGTTAAGGGGTTAGTCTGAGGCCTTCTCCCTTGCCTTGTGCAGTGTTAATTATGCAGTTTTGAATTATTAATTACTGTGAGCCATTCCAGTGATAGCGACTTACCTTTCCATTTGGTTTTTTTTTGCACTGTTTTTTGTTATGAAGTGATGTAAGCTAATTCCATGGTGTGTGTATATAAATTGTATTTTTTTTAAATTTGTATGAATATATTTTTATTTGAATTATGGCACTTGGGAAGTATTCATGTAACTGTAACATGTCTGAGAGTAAAATGTTTGTGTGTCTCCTTCAGCACTTTCAAGACTTTTTGATATTTCTAGTATTATTTTATTTTTGCCCTTTTGATGTTTCTAGTATTGTTTTATTTTTGCCCTTTATGATAATAAAACTAGTAGAACATGGCAACATCCAAGAGCATGATTTGAGGTAGTTGGGTAGTTGCTATTTATGAGCTGTCTGGATCTAACAGTTTGTGCAGAAGGTGCTCTTAGACTGGGCCGAGAGGAATGGCTGTGATCCTTTAGATTGTGACCACTCTAGTTCTACATTCTCTCACAACAGCTGTTTCAAAGGAGGGAATTGCCACGTTTGATAAGGAGCTAAATTGTGCACATTGTGCTGCTTTTCTTACCTGAGAACTCACCTTCCTCCCAGTAAGTTAATGAAAGAGGTTTAGAGTACAGTGTGGCACCTCTTGTTTTACAGTTGGCCTCTCCAGGGTGTGAAAGATGTTAATTTCATCTTTAACATTTATTTAGTTTGTGGCTATCTTTACCGCTTTGTCCTGCTGTCTGCCTTACAGAAAAGAATTTATGACAATTTTTGAGCTTTCATCACATGCTTACAAGCCAAAAATGTAAGTACAGTCTTTGAGCACTGTAGAAATATCTGACCCAGAAAGCTCACCGCCTTTCCATGTTTCTGTAGATCAGGGGGCTGTGTTGTACGGGATGCACGTAGTAACTCTCTGAGGCACTCTAACACAGAGTTAGCCAGCAACTTGTCTGGCTCCTGCCCTCTGGCTCTCCCTTGGTGGGTATGTAATGCCAGGGAAAGCCTGAGACAGGTGAAACCATCTCTTGAGAGGGAATGGCAGAAAATCTGGTTTGGGGAGCTAAACAAGTGCCACAGTGGTCTTAACTAAGCAAGGAATAGGAAGGATACCTAGCAAGGGTAGGAAGGAGTCATCAGGAGAAAGGACTGGGGAACTCTGCTTCAGCTCTCTTCTGCCTTTGGTCATAAATGCAGCAACATAGGAGGGAATGGGAGAGGTCTATAGACTCGTTGAATCCAACCATGTGTCATTGTCCCTGTAATGGCACACTGGGGCTCTGGCAGAAAAATTTAGTGGTGTTCAGTGAGGTTATTATTATTTTTTAAATTTTTGCTTTGCTAGCAGGATACAAGCTGCCTCTTCAGTGCATGTGCATTCCCATGCAGGCGTGTGCATTCCCAGGTGTGGATCGTGCAACGTGCACTGGAAGGAACAGAGGATGGCTGCCTAGAGCTTTGGCTGTGCAGGGATGTAAGGAGAGAGTGAAGCTGCTCTTCTTGTCCAGGGTGCTGAAGGGCTTTTCAGCGGTGGTGGGATACACTCCGTCTCCTCTGCATCCACTGTTTGTTCAAATGCAGTGTGTGAAAAGGCTTACTGGGAGCTGGGATGAGACATCAGTGAGCTCCACCACTGTCTGGGAAGGGAGGGGAGTCAGTGGGTGAGGTTTGGATGTTGAGATCACAGTTTAGAAGTGAGTAGGATGTCCCTTTCTCCAGGCCGTTTCAATTGCTGTATGGGCTATGTGTGGTTTAACACACATCTTACTGATCCTTTAAGCATTTTGGAGCAGAGACTGGAACCCATATAGGCCAGTTTCAGTAGAAAACAATACTGTGTTGAAAACTCATGACTAACGGATAAGACATGACAACCTTGAGACCTTTGTTGACTCCCCCAGCAGCTCTTTGATGCCTATACTAGAGAATATCTCTCTGGGATGGCCGAATTAACACACCGGTTTTATCTTTTTTTTTCTGTCCTCCCAATTCTCAGCATAGCAAGCCTGACTCTAGCTGCCTTCCCACCCCCTTCTGTTTTCATAAACTTCCCCTCCTCCCCACTCTGCTTTTTCTGTACAGGATGGTGCTGGTTTTCCCAAGAGAGCAGTCAGGAGATGGTAATAGAGGGGGAAGTTCTTAAAAATCTTCCTTCCTTCCCACATAAAAGTGTGGGACACACTTATCCCACAGATGTCAATCAGTAAAGGCCTTTAGGGGCCAAGATTCAGGGTAAGTAAATCAAGCAAGCTGGCTGTGGCCAGATTGGGATGTGAACTGGCATAGCTCCACATCTCCCTGCAGCAGCGGAGGGTGTGTGTGTCCTGTACTTCACAAACGATTTCTTAGAGAAACCAAGCAGTGCTGACAGCTCCTCTTGGTATTCTTGCCTGCCAACTTGGATTTCAGTGGAAGCATTTCGTTTAGCGGGAAGCTGGATAGGGATAGTGCAGTGTCTGAGGGGCAAAGAAACCATCAAATCTAATTTGCAAGTATACCCCACGCCAAGCAGACCCTATTCCGAACAAGGCTCATGCCTTACAGAGTGCATGGAGCACGCTAGTGGAATTACTGTGTTTCAGAGTCCAAAGGAAAGCAAGCTGCTGAATTATGCACTGCCAGTCATGGGTACTGCCAAACGCTGTTAGGAAGTTAGAATGAAGTCTGGCAGGGCAGGAGGTGGCAAATGTCATTATAGCTGTGTGGCTGGTGTTAGCCTGGTCCTTCTCTGATCCCACTGGGATATTCCTTCATTTACATGATGGCTGTTCCCGAGATTGTTCCCTGCTCTCTCTGATCCAGCTCTCACAGCAACGGTGGCAGCTTTGCCTGTCCTTGGAGGTGATGTTCTTTGCCTGTAAAGCTGATTAGTGTCGAGTTTCTCCCATTCAGCTTTTCGAAGTGCTTGCTCCTGAGTGCAGCACTATTCTGACCCGGCTGTGAGATTTCCCTGAGGGGGCTTTACAGCTCAGTGTGTGTGTGGGAGTAGCAGTAAAAATCCAGTCAGAGATGCTTTTTTCCTCGATTGCTTACCCTCAATTAAGTTCTCCCAGACCGCATGGTCTGTTAACATACTGTCTGCAAGCCAATACAGACTTGTTCCACCAGGAACTGGCTTGCTGCTAATACTGGACCCACCTGGCTTTAGGTCAGGCAGCATTGCCTCTTCTTGCCATTTTTAGCACATTCCACTGAACTAATCAGTGTTTTGTGCCTTGAGGGGCTGACAGGGAGGGACAGTTTACAGTGTCTGCGCAAGTTGTGCTTGACTGGGTAAAATTCAGCTCCAGCAAGAGCTATTGTTAGAGTACGTGGATTGTTTTTACTTTCAGCAGCACAGGGGAAGTCAGGCTGTTGCCCATTGCTGGTGTGGAAGGATCCACCGGCATGTTCCCATTGTGCTGCAGTGGGTGTGTTTGGAAAGCCTTTTTAGAAGACAAAGCCCCATTGTCCCCACAAGGGCTCCCCAAAGGGTGACCTCACACCCCCTTGATCTGTGAAATTGAGTGCATGCAAAGTCACTGTAGCGTTCACTGCAGAGATGTCTCATGGATGCTGCTGGGATCTTAACCTGGGAATTTGTTCTCCTGTCAGGGAAACCTTTGTGGACACTATTCCACAAAGTATTTTATCTGTAGCTGGTGCTGCTGGAAGGAGCGGAATTGTATCACACTGTGGTTTCCTGTTGGAGTGGAGCAAAATTATTCCCTCAGATTAGATTTCTGCCCTTCTTCCCTGGGAAAGAATCACAAGGCCCAGTGTGGAGCACACAGATCCCTCTTGGAGGCCATGTCAGCAGTGCAGGGAGTGACTGGGAGGGTGGCTTGTCAGAAATGTGATGTGTGACATGAGCCCTAATCAAGTGTTGCAGCAGCCTTAGCTGTGACTGGCCCTGTGCAGGAGGGGTGTGCACTTGAATTTACCCTTTCCCTGGAGTTGTGGTCCCTGAGAGCTCTTGTCAGCAGCTCTGGAACACCTGCCTTCCAATACCTTATCCTCAGCAGGTAGTATTTCTGTCCCCACGTGCATTTGCATAAGCAAAGTCAGAATTGGACTGTTCCAGCTGAGTCTGTCCTGGTGCTGCCTTCTTAAGCCCTGAACAAACTTTCCAGGGTACTCAGGTACATGAGAATGAGACTGGGAATGCACTGAGATTCTGGGAATGAGACTCATTTGGTGCTCAAAATAACACAGTTCCTAGCAGTACGTGCAGTCAATCACAGGACAGTTGCGTTGAGCTGGGCTTGATGCCATTGCTGGGGCTCACATGGGGATCCAAGCTCTTTGTTCCTTGGGATGCTGACTGAATGTGGTTTTGGCAATATTAACTTCTTTGTTGGGGTGCTAGAATATGTTTTGGGTCAAATTCAGCTCCTAGTTGTGAAATCTAGCAACTAAGGTTAAATAAACCTTAATCAGACTTCCAGTGTTCCCATTAGCCATGTTAGAACAGCATTGTGAGAGGCCATTCCCAGAAAGTGATAAATGTTCCGTACAAGCTGCTTTGTAGTTGAGTGATCCCACCTGCCCTCTCATGAGGAATATCGTGATAGTATTCAAATCCTTTGAGGATCCTTCAAGAAATTCTCAGAATCAGCATCTCAGCCACATGCAGAGTGAGACAAGACACAGTTAATGATGTATCTTTCTGTTGATGCTCGTAACCTTTATTTGGTCACTGCTAGAAAGCATATACAATGAATTCCCTTTCCTCCCTCTGGTCATCTTGAAACTTGTGGAGTGTTATGATTTTTCTTATTTCTTTTCATTTAAATTTTGCTTACATGAGGCATTTATGGCAATTCCTGTGACCAAAACCAGCAAAAGGACACTCTTATTACTGAAACCCTGTCTATAGGAAGACTCACCATGGTCTTTCAATGTTAAGCAAGGGTTTTTTTTTTCCTGCTAATCTGTTAGCATTTCTTAGTGCAGAGAAAAAGCCCCTAGTGAAAAACTCATTTTCATTTTTACCAAGTTCATGCTTTTTCTGTCTCATATAAGTAAGATCCAGGCTTGCGGGTACCAGAATATCAATAAAACTTAAGATTTTGACTTCAGGAGAATACAAGAAAACTTAATGCAACAGACAGGAGAGAGGTCCAGCACAGATGTCTAATGTGTTAGTTTTATTTAAAGATGGTCTTTCGGTGCTAGCGTAAGAAATGTTCTTTAAAAAACAGCAAATAAATAAATAAATAAATAAATAAAAATAGGAATAACTTTCTGTTGAGGAGCTTAGAAAGCATCTGGCTTTCGTCTTGGGAGGAAGGGGTACTGTAAAGCATTCTTCAGAGCAGGGGATAGGGAGGTTGATCCTAATTTCTCCGGGAACCTGCAAACCAAACATGAAATAAATGTTACTAGAATCTGTTTCTGTCTTGGTATGTGTTACCATTGTCAGCAGTGCTTTTAAAAAACCAATACTAGCTTAAATACTAGGCTTAAATTAATTCCATTCTCAAACCGTGTCTTCTTAAAGACTTAAATGAGAAGCTGCTCCTCCCCTGTCCCCTGGCACGGACATGGTCTGTGCTATTCAGTGAAATGGCTTAGACAGGACTCACCGTTGCAGCCCATCCCACTCAGGGAGCCAATCCGATCAATCCTCCTCCCAAAACAGCCGGAATCTCTCATCATCCTGGGCATCTGCAGCCCCCTCAGTCTCTTGAGGAAGGGGTCCCTGTAGGACAGAGGGGTGTTGGGTGCAAGCTTGTGTTCAGCCTTGTGGTCGTCACTGTCATCGACAAGTTCTGACAGGATCTCCTCCTGGGTTTTGGGTTCTTGCAGGTCTGGATTGGACTCCAGGGCTTCGATCATTGCAAACTTATCCTCCAGTCTCTCCAGCAGAGCCTGTAAGAGAAGGATTAAATTAATGAAACTCCTTGGTTTGTGGTCATTTGCTAACTCTTTCAGTCAGTCTGTTCTGCATTCATTGATGGTCCCATAGCCCGCCCTAGAGAGACTGACAGGTTGGATCCCAGCCTTACTGGTGGTCGTTGGGCTCTGTCCTCTGCATTATATCCCTGTTCACAGTAATTCCGTCTATGGGAAGATATAGCTTCAGCTGGTGAACTGAATGAAGCTGCTTGCCACCATGTGTATCTTACTGGCAAGATTAGAAGACATCTTGGCAGAGAAGAAAATGCAATATGTGGGTTGCACAGGGAGATACCACTCAGCCCACCAGTGGTACACAGTCTGAGAGAACCTCTAGCCACATAGCCCACTCCCACGTTCTCAGAAGTTGCTGCTTTGTCACCCCTGCTTATTTCAATGGACATCACCTGGAGAAGCTCTTGGTGTTTTCACTAATCTCTGTCCCAAGGGTTACAGGATTGCTACTCCTTAAAAGTAACTGAAAATACCTGTATGGTAAATTCATGCCTGCTGTGTGATTGTTTCCTGGGTACCATTCTTTTTAATTTGTAAAGCTTCGTGTAGCTGGGTTCAGATAACCTCCTCAAGGGCAGCTCAACTAATTAGAGGAATGTAATTGCCCATCTCTAGAACTTGAATAGACAGAAATGAGCCTTAAGGCTTGCCTGACAGTGAGTGCATTTGGAAGCCACTCTTTCTAGCTGCTGGAAACAGCCCAGAGGCAGCTTGAGCTTCAACTGTTCTTACCAGCTCAGGGAGTTTGTTCTTAGGGCCTGAGAACAGCTTTGAGAAGCTGGTCACTGGTACCAGCCCAAGGAAAGGTTTGAGCTTTTAGATTCCATCAGAGTCTCAAACTTGTACTGTGCTGTAACAATGGATTTTCTCTATTATTCGTTAAAATTCTTAGCTGGTAATTTTATAGCTCTGGAAGCTTTTCTGGATGAGCCACAGTAAATGATTATGTTATTCCTCTCGTAATATTTCTAAAAGTTTGTCTTTGGGTGCTCCACTTTACCGCCTCATTGCTCATCCATATGCAACCAGATCTCTCGAATTCACAAAGCTAGAGCCGTATGGCTGCCCTGCGTCACTGTTCTACCATTTAGTGGGATACACAGGACTCCACCTCAGAGTTTTCTATTTGTTCTTATGGAGCTACTCTGATGATTTTTTCCTTCCCTGGAACTTTGCTCCCAGGAAGATATATCTTTAAAAGAAAAAGAACCAAAACCCCAAAGAAAACATCCTACGTCACAATTTTGGTTCCCACTGCTTCCCAGGAGCTCAGGTGAACCCAACGCAGGAGGATATTGCCCTACAGAGCTTCTCTGAACCTCTTTGAAGAGCTGAGGCTTTGTCCCCTGGCATGTGATGGCTGATGTGGTTACTGCGGTCCAATCATGCAAAAGGAAGGCAAAGCACCACCTCACATTCTGCTAAGCACCCCAAAAGTTTAACCTTGCAAAGTGAGAGTCCTCACCTCCATGCTGGCCAGTTCTTTGGCAGGGCTGAGGTTGTAGATAGGGTTGGCTCTGCTGGACTGGAGCTGGATGAGCAGCAGCAAGAGGAAGCCATAGAAAAATGAGCCCTTAGTGTCCATGGCGCTGACTTCACTGGGAAGAGGGAAGTTCAAGCTGTTTCTTCTGAGGTGTCCCTTCAAATCCCTCTCTTCCTTGTCCTGTCGTCTCTCTTCTGAAGCTTGTCTTTTATACTCTTTGGGTGATCCCTGCTTCCTAGGTTATCAGTGGGTTTATCGTGGGCACATTCCAGTCCCACTGCAGGCATGCAGCTCTGTCAAGGGAAGATTCCCTTTATTAGCTGTCATTAGGCAGCAGCTGCTCATGCTGAGGAATGTATGTCACAAGTCAGTGATTTCATGTCACTCCCCCTCCTCTAGATACCAGGCGCTGTCATTACATAGTCCAGTTGGAAATTCTTAGCAATTCTCTTTCAAGAGACCCCTATGATCAGATTTACAGAGATGGGAAACAATCCCGAAATTGCTCTCAACTTTGCTCAGTTAGAAGATTTCCATAAGGAAATTGCCTTTTACAGGGGAAACAACAGGCTTTCAGGTGAGTATTTGGTGAAGAGTCAAGAATGAAGATAAATCGACTTTTAGGACACCTAAAGTATTGTGCATGCTTTCCTTCTACATATGGAATATGCGCAGCCACCGCATACCACGGACTGTGCTGAAAATCCCAGATTTGGGCCACTTCTCTTTTTCCACTGCTATTGAGGTGATTTCACCGCTGAGGCTTTGTATTTGTATGTTACCAACAAGAGCAGCACCTCGATCTGCACCTCAGTGCAGACTGACTGTGCGGACAGCGAGTGCCTCCAGCCCTCTGCGACAACCGGCTTCGGCACCGCTGGAAAACACTAGTGTTTATCAACAGCCAAATGTTTAAATAGTGGGATTTCTTTAAGCATCGATGGTAAGGCTTGACCCTGCATCAATAAAATTTTAAAAACAGGCAGCCAGATTCAGCAGTAATCTTCTTCATACAAGAAAGAAACTTGCTCGATGAGAACTTAAATAGATGGCTTTTGGTGTTATTCAGAAAGGTATCAGAATCTGTCCCAAAGGAAGAATGGATGAATTTGTGTATATGTGTGTTTTGCGAGGAGTTAAAATCTTTAATTTAATATATTAAAACCAAAAAGTATTTGTTTCTTTAAGTGCCAAATGTCTTAGAATTAGCTAGAAACTGCCTGTTCTTAAATGAGAAATTACAGAAGTACAGAACTGCTTCAAATTCCTCTTCCATTGGTGTCTTTGTGCATATAGTACAACTAAAAATTAATCTTTTTACAGAAATGCAAGAGAGTTCTAAATCATGAAGCAATGGCTTTTCTTGCATTTTCCTAGTGTTTCTTGTTACTTTAAATTGAAACAGCAGCAAATGTATGAATAAGTTTAATGTCAGTCTAGTAATAATTTGTTGACTCTTCATATGAACATAGATCTTGAAAGAATCTCCTGAGTACACTTTCAAAATAATAACAGAATGATAAAGTATTTCCCATGTCTTAAATGTCTAGCATGGTGTTTATGTACAAACATGTGCACATACTGTTCACATGATCAGCTACCAAAATTATACTAGAAGGGACATTCTCAAGGTTGTGAAGTCGTGCTCAAATGCTACTTTTTCCTAATATAGCCCGAAGTCAGCCCAACTCTATGTATGTTCTGACGAAGCCCTTTATTATAAGAGCTCTCTCTGTTTTTCCTCAATGCTTTATTTTTTCAGAACATGGAGACAGTACTAGTTTTTCGTATTATTGTGTGCTCCAACACTTTCTTCTTTTGTACTTCTAAAAAAGAACTAAGATCCTGATAGCTTCTTTTTTATAATTAACACTCTATACTGCAGTGTCTGTATAATTCGTTAATTAGTAACAAGTATTCTCTTCCTGCTGCTCTTGGTGTGTGTATGTTTGTTTGTGCCAAGGTGTAACTTTGTTTTGTAAACTGCAAAAGTGGGAGAAGATAAACCAGAATTCTTCGTTAATGTTGAGTGTCCAATTTAAGATAATTAGAATCTGTTATTGTTGTAATTTTTGTTTCTTTCCTTTCANTGCTCTCTCTGTACAAAAACATTTTGTAGCTTGCTCTGAGTTTTCCTTTGTGTCTGGTTTTTTTTTGTACAGCAGCCCCTGGGGCACAAACCCAGCAGCAAGAAATTGAGGGACACAATATTAATCTCAGATGTGAAATATTTTGCTTTGAGTGACCTGTCCCTGTGAAACAATCTAATTTTCCAGGATTTTAGTCATTAAGTCGGACCCTGAGATACTCCTTTCTTTACTGGTTTGTTCCTTTTCATCTTCTGTGTTCCATGGCAGATACATGAGATGCAGCAGCATGACTTCAGCCTCGACAGTACTTTTCTAAGACAGGGAGCTTTTGTGCTCTATTTCATGTACAATGTAGTGAAGTGTAGAGATGGGCTAAAATGGCTGCCTGTCACAGTAGCTGTTGTATTTTCACAGCCAAATTCTGTCCTCACTTATCCATCTTGCAGTTCTGCCAAAGCAAATGGGGTGTGAAATGTCGGAACTCAGCTCATCATTGTTAAAGCTATACAACTCACTTGTTTGTTTATCTCAGTGTCATCACCCTGCTAAATTAAAATGAACTTTAGGCTTTATAGCCCAGCAGTGGAGAGTCAAGATCTAGGCGCTGCCCATGCTCGGCTAGGCATTTCCCTAGTAAAATGTCTGCCTTAACAGGGCAGCAGGTTCTTCTAAAAAGCTTACTGTGACTGGCTTTAGGGTTGGGAATCTGACACATTTCCCCTGCATCCCAGGGTATGGGATGGGAGGTGTGGGGACATGAGGCTCCATTAGAGCAGCTCTGGTTGCTCAGATCAGAGAGGGAGAGCACTGAGGGTGCTGCTGGCAGCCTGTGTGTGGATCCTGTGATAAGGAGGATGGACAGAGCTCAGCTGAGGTGACATTGCCCCTTTCCCAGCAAGATGATTCTATGTCCTTGTTTTTCAGCCCTGTAAGGCTAAGGACCATAAACCTGGGGGCTGGTGCCATGTAGGTTCCATCTGCTGACGGATAGACCTGCCCTAAGTGCCTCCCTGACCTGCTGCACATCCTTCCGGTGATGTCCATTCTCCTACTGCTATTCTGTGCTGAAGAGTGTGAGCTGGTTGTAGAGAGCCTCCTGTTCTGAGGAAGAGGCTAGATCTGGATTCCTTTCATCTCCCAGTGGCAAAACCTTTGACAAAACTATGCCACGCCCCACCCAGGCTCTCTTTCTTTGCACTTTAGTTAGATTGAGAAGGAAACGAAGAGATGAGGCCATCAGACAAGAATCAAAACAGAAATGTAAAAATGTCTGGAGTGGCCATACTGCAATTAAGTGGTGCCTCACTTTTTCCAAGAAGAGAAATTAATTTTCATCCTAAACATGGATTGTTTCTCCTGGTGATCGGGATATATTATCTCTGTGTTGCGGCTGCCCCTTCCTTTGCTGGACTTTCCAGGCTCAGTGCAGGCTGCAGGGAGCCCCGGGCAGGCGGGAGGAGCCCGGCGGGGCCGGCGCTCGGCGTGCGGGGCGATTGGCGTCTGTCCCGGGTGCTGAAGCCCTCGCGGCCCTTCGCCTGCACTGGCAGCCACTGCCAGGTGCGTTTTCAAAGCGATGGAGCCCTTCTGTCCTTCGAGGTCCCCGCATGCCGGTCTGCCGTGCCAAGCCTGGCACTGATACCAGCGGCTTAGCCCATGGCACAGGGGCGTGTGTAGGACACTACCTGGACTTAACCCCGAGCCCAGTGCCCACCTCCGGGGAGGATTCCCTGGTAGCAGCAGTGAAACCATCGGGAAGGGCATCCAGGCTCACTGCCACAGTCCCAGAGCTGGTAGCGATGCCTGGCAGTGCCATTTCGGTACAGCGTGGAGGGTCACTGACATAGTCCTGGAAGTATGCAACCACCATCCTTCCTGCTGTTGCGACCCTCCAGCAAAAGGCTTGTCCAGAACGGATGAGAGGTTCTGGCCAGCGTCAGGACCGAGCCCTTAGAGCAGAGGGAGAGGAGCGCTCTGGAGGGGATTTCTCTATCCTCTGACCACTTGCTAAACCGTGACCGAAAAAAAACCCGCTCAAACAAGGCATTGTAGGCTTTGTAAAAAGTTTATTGCTCCGTACCCCACTGCCGTGGCGGGTCCGACGTGGTGTGGCTGCTGAACGCCGGCCTGGAGACTCAGGAAGCTCTTGGGAGCCGGTCCCGGCTTCAGCTTCTCCATCTGCTCCAGAAACCTGTGAAAGAAGCTCGGAGAGGTGCGGGAGAAGCCGCTCCGAGGCTTTCAGCCGGGGACAGCGGCAGCTCCCGGCGGCTGCCCCGGCCTGCCCTGCTCCGCCCCGGCACCTACGGGCTTTGTGCTGGTCGCATCCCAGCCCCGTCTGCGCGCCGGTCTTCTCCATCCTCGTCCCAAAGCAGAAGGAGAAGTGCCTCCGTCTGAGGGAGGACAGGAGGCTCCTCCACTGGCTCTATCCCTCCTCCGGCACGGGAGGTCTGGGGCCAGGACCAGAGTCCCCGCCCGGCCGCTCTCCGCCCCCGGGAGCTCCCACTCGGAGCCGCCGTCCTCAGCCCCGGCCACCGGCTCGTCTCCCAGGCTCGGTTCCCCTTTCTCTTCCCGGAGCTGCCGCAGCGACTCCAGGAAGTCCTGGAGAGGGGAGGAGAGAAGGGATAGGGAGCCCCGCTCCTGCCACTTCGCCCTGGCGGGACGGGTGCGGGTGGCCGCCCTGGGAGCCCCGGCCCCAGTGCCTGCAGGGACCGCAGCTCAGCACTGAGCTCCTCGCCGGCCGCCTGCTCTCCTGCCCACGGCATAACGAGCTGCAGCAGCGAGGCCCCGCAGCAGAGAGCCGGGAGCTGCATCCTATCCCTATCCCTATCCCTATCCCTATCCCTATCCCTATCCCTATCCCTATCCCTATCCCTATCCCTATCCCTATCCCTATCATCATCTCGATACTGTATTGCTTCCTTGCCCATGGATGCCTCTCCTTATATCCCCCCTCTGCCCGGAGGGAGCTCAGCTGCCTCCTGCCGGATCCCTGCAGGAGCCGAAGTGCTGCACTGTGCCCTCTGGCTTTGATAAGAGAACTGGTTGCAACTGCCCCCACAGGTCACCCTCCAGGAGCTGGGGCTCTTCTGAGTGCAGCAACTGCTCCAGAGGCAGAGAATTGCCCTTAGTCATCTCCCTTCCTGGCAGCGCTCATTTTCCCAGTGATTTCCTCTCCCTCTGCTCTCCCATCACTGTTAGGTAGGAGTTGATGCAGTGAAAGAACCTTGCACTTTCAGCCTGTTTGCTCTGCCTCAGACATACAGGAGCTGAGAGCTGCGTTGATTTCCCCTCCAAGGGGCTGAGGGATGGATCATTTCTCTGCGGGGGAGACAAGTGGGAGGAATTGAAAATGTTCATCTGTCTGCAGCAGCTCTTGGGACAACAGCTTTTTCTTCTCTGTGTACAAATTTTTGTGCTATGTGAGTAGACCGTGTCCTGAGACTTGGGTTTAGGAGATTCTCCTTCTTTGAAAGTTCCTCCAATGATGATTCTCTGGCATTGTCACCAAACCCTTACCTTTGTAACCCTTCCCTCTGTAAGAGGCAGAACAGCAGACAGGGTCCTTTCATTTACTGCCTGGGTAATATTAAAGCAATTTCACTAAGCCTCTGCCTTCTGCCCTCTTCATTTTCTTAGAATGGATGCAAACTAGCAATATCAACTGGTGTGGGACAGTGATTTTTGCATCCAGCTGTTTTAACAGCTGGCAAGTGGGTTTGTTTAAAGCAACACAGCAAAGGAGAACCTGGCAGAGAAAGGAGATGTGTGTTTTGAAAGCGTGGTACCTGAATGAAGGAAGATCACGTCAGGTGAGAGGGTTATTGTTGATAGAGAGTGAAAGCAGATCTGGGTGAGGATGTGCATTATCTTCAATTTTGTGTGTATGGAAGACAGACAGGAGTGGAAAGGGATAAAGCAGTGAGACTGAACAGGATCTGTGCGATGATCAAGGGGAATAAATACAACTGGCCCTCTGTTAATAAGCTAGCCAGAAGCGAGTCTTGGATGAGACCAAATCTTGATTGCTGCCTAACATCACTTAAAATCAGGTACCCCAAAAGCACACATATTTGAGAAAGATATCTGTATCTTTCTTTCCGTGTAGGAGTACTTTTATTAGAGGCTTTTCTCCTCAGCAACTTCTGTAACCCTGGCCTGTAAATTCATGCGCTTCTGCTTAGCAAAGACGGAAATGGCACAGCTAGAGATGAGCTTCCCCCATCTGACTGGCATCCTCACTTCAAAGCTTAGCTTTGATTATTTAAATGCTAATAGAACTCAGAAAATTACCTAAAGTACAAACACACCTGGCTTCAGTCCTGAGGATCTAATTATATAGCCTTTTATGTGAAATAAATAGTTCTTGCTTTCAGAAAAGTGCCTTTTTAAAATGTTCCCACAAAATGCCAGGTGATGGGATGACACGTTACCAGCTCGACCTCTGTAATTGCAACTCTTATCTGTTTCTTATTCATCTTCTCTAGGATTCTGTTCACAAGTGCTCACAGCTCAGACTTCAACCACCTCTGACCTCTGTTATTTTTCTGCAAATAAATTTCAGTAGCACTTGTCCTTCACTGGGTTTTCAGTGAAATTTCAGTATTAAGAAGCCTTTATGTCTGTGGGAACATCCCTGCTCTAGAGTTACTGGGAGCTGGGAACAAGCTTTAGACTCAGGACTATTAGAAAGGAGGCTGTAACCTTCCCAGTAGCACCAGCTGTCACGAGATACTGGCTCTACATTGTTTGACACCCTGATGTCCGTGGGCTGTGTGGATTAACCTTTCCACCACATGGGCTGCACCTGGGCCAGCCCCGGGGTAGCACACCTGAAGAGGGACTCTAAGAAAGCTGGATGCTTTCTGTTAAGCTCCCCCAAGCAGGGGGGAGCAGGTCTGCTTCTTCTTAGCCTAGGTAAATAGTTGGTTTTAAGCCATGTATAGACTAGCTATTGGTATGGAATTATGCTGGAAGATGAAAGGATAACACAGTTTTCATTCTGGACTTTAGTTTTTTATTTGATTGGTGGAAATCTTAATTTTCTTGTGATTTTTTCTTAGGAAAGGCAATACAGAATGTAATAAATTCATTATGGACTAATCCATCATTGGAGAGCTTGTACTCAGGGCTGTCTATGTAAATGGCAACAAGTATCTGTTCAGGGCATTTTCACAGTTGCTGCTGCTTTGTTATTAAAGTTAACTTAAACAGATTAACTACCAAACAACATGAGACCTAACCAAAAATGTTAAAAAAAGAAGCCTTCAGGATACGTTTTCCAATTTTCTTCTCGGTGCTTTGAAATACCTGATTCTGCCTATGGAAGAGTAGGGTGCCTTCAAATTTCCTTCAAAGAAGGGTAGTATTATTTTGGGGTTAGGTTTTTTTTTTTTTTTTGGTTGGGGATTTTTGTTTCTTTCTTTCTTCTTTTTTTAATAAGATGAGGTATACTACTAAGAAAAATTTGTTTTCCTCTGTCAGTGGCACATCTAAACACAGGGTCACTGCTTTCTAGTTATGTCAGCTAAGAGAGCTGCCCTTCATTCAAATGGTGGGTCAGAGACTTGGGGCTTTGTATCCTGGTTTCTGTTTACCAGAGAGCAGCCCTCTGAAATGCTCCTGAATTCTAGTGTCTAACTGCAAACTAGGGCTCTGTTTCGGGAATGAAATATTGTCTTGGTTTGAAAGACAGGTGTCTGCCAAAAAAGGCAGGGGCCTCCCTTGGAATGGAAAAAAAATGTAGCCCACTTCCCTCTGAATTATTATAATTTCGAAATTAAGGGGCTTTCAGGCAAAGAAAAAATAGGAATAACAGTTCTTTACTGATCTATGTCTATCCAGGCAAACAGAACAGCAATAACTGTGTCAGCACCAACAAACAGAACCAGAACCCGGTGCCGGCCTCTCTCGGCTGTCGGGCCCTTTCCCCTTCGGTGCAGTTCCGCTCACCGCCGGCAGGGGCGCTGGCGGCTCCCGGCGGGCAGGGCGGGTGCGATGGTTCCCCCGCGGCTGCAGGGGGCGCTGTGGCGCGGGCTCGGGGAGCGCGCGGTAATGGCGGCCGGGCCGAGCCGGGAAGGGATGGAAGAAAGGCTCCACAAACCCCCAGGGGCAGCCGATCCCAGCCCCAGCAGGA